>JAVDOI010000003.1:4901693-5176693 GCA_032191485.1 Leptoclinus maculatus | reverse complement strand
AACTGTTATGACCTGGTTAAGCCACATTTGTCCTCGGTGGAGTGAAAGTATTGTAAGTTACTTTTACCTTATTGAAAGATCTGGACTCTGGTGGAAAGGAAACAATACATCGTACTTTATTTGAGTACTTTAGGTGGCTTTCTTTCATTAAAATATTTCAGAGATAAATATTCTACTTTTAAATTCTAATAATTACTTCATGCATTACAATTTTACATAAAAAACATATGAGTAGCTTATTTTATATGTTGCATTTTCAGGATCTAAATATTTTTTCCTCAACCGCTCGATCCTTTCTCCAGCCCTGATTACATAAAACTCTGAAAACTGGCCCTTTTAAGAACTGAATACCAGCCAACATGCACTTACTTTGAAGGTCTATGCCTCCCTTTAAAAAGATAGGACTACAGAGACACACACACACACACACACACACACACACACACACACACACACACACACACACACACACACACACACACACACACACACACACACACACAGCGCTAGGCTGCCCCTGAGTGCCCTCCCGCCCCCTGTAGAGGGCAGAACTCAGCCAAAACACCTCAGGCTCCATGTCTGTATCAGAGGAGAGCAAACAGTGAGGGAAAGAGAGGAGGAGGGAGGGAGGGAGTGTAGAGGCTGCAGCGACAAAAGTGGCATTTCCAGAGTGCATCAACAGATACCCCCTCCTATCCCCTACCTCTCTCACGCGCTCTGCATCTCCCCCCTCCCCTCCCTACCCAGCCCCAGGCCTCATAAAATTGGACTTATGGCTGGGTTGCCAGCATAAATAAGTCCCTTTGATAGTTAGTGGAAGAAGTTATGACCCTCCTGGGTACGGCGAGGGACAGTGGCAGAGCAGCGTCTGGTGGTGGCTCGCCCGGCGCCCCGTGGCTCTGATCCTCGCGCCGATTCAGGGCACGCTCTCTTCATTACAGGCGGCCACTGGGGACTTGTTTTTTCTGCAAGATTAATGAGTGCCGCGGAAATTCTCCAGCGCAACTCGATAATTAAGTCTTTGTTTATCAAAAAACAAGTTATATTAGGAGCAGGAAATTCGCAGTAATTATTCATAATCCTAACAATTCAAGTGTAGCTACCTCATTTGCCTGTGTAATTCTGCTTTTTAATTTCTTGCATATATTTGCATATTAATTTTGCCCATCGGCTGCTGCTGGGGCTCTGACAGTTTTTTTTTTTTTTTCTTTTTCTTTTTTTTCCCTCCCCTCTCCCCGCTCGGTGTGATGTTTTTCGTGGGGGTGAGGCTCAGTTGGGTGGCATTTCGGGCTGGGTGTAATGATAAATTATAAATTCTTCTAATTTGATGCATAATGAAGTAACCCCTTCCCATCCGCTTCCTCTCTGTCTCACTGATCCTCCCTCTCCGGCCTCATCAGACCCCCCCCCCCCCCTCCCCCCTCCCTTCCCCCCACACACACACACCTCACCCTGCCACCACCACCTTCAGCCATGTGGTCATTAGGGACAGAGAAGCCACATTTCATTGGTGTCAAAGGCTGTCTGGTGGGCGAGGGAGAGGAGATCAGCAGCCATCGGCCAACATGGCATCCTGTCCAAGCCCTCTGCTGACTGACTCTGTGCCCTGACACATCGTCTATCCTCTCTTGTTTCCTTTTCTGTTCTCTTCTCTTCTCTCTCTTCTCCTCTTCTCTCTCCTCCTCTCCTCACCCGTTTACCCCTCTCCTCTTCATCCATCTTTCCTCACTTCCCCTTACCTCACTACTCCTCTTTCCCCCTCTTCTGTTCTCCTCTTCTTTTCCCTTTCCCTTCTATCCTTCCCTTAATTTCTTCTTTTCTTCTTTCCTCTCCTCTCATCCCCTTGCTTCTCCTTTCTTTTCATCTCTTAATTTACTTCTTTCTCCTATTCCCTCTCATTTATCTCTCATTCTTGTTCTCCTCTCTCATATTTTCTCCTCTCCTCTCCTATTTCCTCCTCTCTTCTCATCTTCATCCATCTCTCTTCTTATCACCTTTGCTCACAGCCTTTTTCCCTACTTCTGTTCTCCCCTTCTCCCCTTATTTACCTTTCTCCTTAAATTTCCTTCTTTCTCTTATTTCCTATCTCCTCTTCTTTTCATCCATCTTTCCTCAGATCTCCTCTCCCAACCTTCCTCTCTTCTCCTCCCCTCTCTTTTCCTTTCCTTAACTCTCTTCTTTTTTCATCCTCTCCTATTTCCTCATCTTCTTCTAGCTCCTCTCTTACCCCTGTTTCCTCTCTCCTCTCCTCATATTTCTTCTCCTATTTCCTCCTCCTGTCGTTGGTATTCCTCTCTTCTTCCTTTGTCTCCTCTCCTCTTTCTTCTTCTCTCCTGTTTCTTTCTCTTTTTCATCCTGTTTCATTTTCTCTCCTCTCCCTTTTCCCCCTCCTCTTCATCTATCTGTCTTCTCCTCTGTTCATATCTTCATCCTTCGCTGCTGTTCTTTTACCCTCTTCTGTTCTCCTCTCCTTGATTCCCCCCATCTTCTCTCCCTTTCTCCTCTCTTCTCCCCCTTCCTCTCCTCTTCACCCCTTTCCTCTGCTCCCATCCCTTTGCCTATCTCATCTTTCTTTTCCTCTTTTCTTCTTTCTCCTATTTCATCTCCTCTCCTCTTCATCCATCTCTCCTCTCCTCTTTCCGTTTCCGGTGAGTGTGAGCTGAGTTGTGTTCGAGTGATCCGTGGTTTTATCAAGGAGTTTTCGGGAGGAATGGCGTCCTCCAAGACGCAATCTCCATCTATCCGGCAGGGAGTGAGGATTGTCCCACCGGATAATAGCGTCACCAAGTTTTGTTGACTGTCGGTGAGCAGGTAGGACACGATGTCACGATGTCACGATATCAGCTGATAGTGAGCGGCGTGTTTATCAGGGACACATTTGTGTAGGTCTCCCTGCTGTCAGCTCCCTCCACGCGGATCACCGTGTCCGGTGTCGTTTATCTCTATTAAGTCTATTAGAGAACGAGCTCCGGAGGTTTGCGAAATTTGCCAGTGGATTAAAAACAGTGAGTTTGGGATGTAAAGATCAGTCTCTGCGGCGGCAGGTGTTCATGTTTCTGGATTCACCGACTCAAACACTGGAGGTGTCCTTCAGAGTGAAGCACGGTGACGGCTCCGACATGGTGTATGCCAGCTCAGGACAGCTCAAATGTTGTGAGTGTGGAGATGTGGGACACAAACGTTTTTGCGTGTCCGCATAAAACGCAGGCCAGTTCTGCCTACACAGGTCCGCCAGCAGCGGGCGCAGTGCTGTGTTCAAACTGGCCCGTGGCCGCGGCTGGCAGCCCTTTGGCCGGGTCCGCTGCGCCCACAATACTGCAAATCTACCACAACATCCGCGGGAAGAGCAGAGCCAAGCTGAGGAGCAAGATGTTTCTGTTGCTGCAGAGAACAGCAGCTCTCGGTCTGTAGACTCTGAACCCCAGCCAACAGAAAACGTGGAGGAAGCAGCTTCCACAAAGTGTTAGAGGCAGAGATGTTACTGTAACCACTAATGAACAGGGTGTTTCTAATAGCCAGGTGTCATGTGGAGAAGACATGGACTATGACTCTGAGTCAGACACAGTAGCTGTAAGCGTCAATCAGATGGCATCGGGACGGGCACAAGGGATGACTTGCATAGTGTTTTGTTAATGTTTCAGAACAGGATGTCTTCCCGTCTCCTGTCAGCGAGCGGTGCTTTCCCTGCTGCCAAAGAAAGGAGACCCGGCGTTACTCAGGACCTGGAGGCCGGTTGCCCTCCTCTGTGCTGTAAGGTGCTTTCCAGAGCCTTATCAAATAGACTCAAGGACATCCTGGACGTAGTTGTACTTACAGATCAAACCTAATGTGTACCTGACGGAACAACAACATTTTCCTCATGAGAGACATTTTGGATTTGTGCAGAAATAATAATATAAACTTTGGTGTTGTCTCTTTGGATCAGGAGAAAGCCTTTGACAGGGTGGATTACTCTTATATGTTTTCTGCACTTAGGGCTTTTGGTTTAGGTGATGGTTTTCTGGCTTGGGTTGGTTTATTGTACAGTGGTGCTCAATGTTTAGTGAAGGGGGGGGGGGGGTCTATTCCCCTTGGGGGAGGAGGGGCAGCTGATTGTTAATTTCACTTAAGTTGACATTTCGCTGTGCCTGGATGAGTTGTTTTATTTATTTTCTAGGCTGAACTGATGATGTGATAGTGATCTGGTGTCTCCTTGCAATGGATCAATAAAGGGACTCAAACCTCCCCTGACCCCTCTTGTATTTTTCTTTCTTCTCTTCTTTTTGCCTCTCCCCTGCTGTTTCCTCCCCTCTTCTCTTTTCCTACTCACCCCTCTCCTCCCCCACTTCACTTTTTCCCTCTCTCCTCTCTTCCCCTTCCTCTCCTCTCTCCTGTTCCCTCTTCTCCTCTCCTTTTCCTCTCATCCTTGTGCGTCTTCTCTCTTTTCCCCTCTCCCCTCTCCCCCACTCCTCTCATTTTTCTCTCCTCTCCGGTATCGCTCCACTCTCTTCCTCTCCTCTCCTGTTTCCTCCTCTCCTCTTCCTCCGGATGGCCTGTACAGAGAGGCTTATTTCACTGTTTGTGCCCAGGGGTTGTGTGTATCTTGTATGTGTGTGTGTGTGTATGTGTGTGTGTGTGTGTGCCCTTCCCCATCGCCCTGTGTTTATGACATGTTTGCATGTTTGAAGACGAGCACAAATCCCTTCGTCCTTGATGAAAACATCTTCGTGGTACGCTGACATATGTTTAAGTGGTGAGAGTGCAGCGTTTGTGAAGTGCTAAGCGTTACACAACGCTGACTGCCGCTGTCATAAGGAAATGAATATTGATGATCTCGGCCCCCATGATGCACACTGGGTGACATGCTTAAAAATACAGCCCTGCAGCCATTTAGACTACATGCACTCTCACACCCACAAACACACAATCTGCCACCAATATTTCAAATGGAGTAACCTTTGACCTGCGCTGGTGATAAATACACTTTGAATTACTGTAATGTCACGTATGCAGCTACTCGGTTACATAATTCAGCTGAAAGGTCCGAGGGAAATCTGCTGAATGTATCACAATGGGTTGAGTTTGACTTTGAGACGATGGCATGTTACGTGTTGAGATGGCACAAGAAACATGATGTAGAATGTATGTAACGCTGTGAGAAATATGATGTACAGGAGGGATGGAGACCGTTCTTCCATTCTTTCCACATGTAGTGGTTTGATGGTGGTGAAGATGAAGAGTCTGACAGAGGTGGTCATGGGCCTGTTCACCATATGTTTAAGTCACAGAGCATGATAGGATGTACATTCTTTATCACCAGCCACTTGGCCACTTCCATGTAGTTTGTCGTATGTTACATCTTTACACGGCCAGTCATTGGGTAACATCTTAACATATTAGAAATGGTTTTACACATTTATTTTCAGCATTAAAACCAAGCAGTTTTTATCAGGCAAGAACACCCTTTGCTTCTGTTGTATTGTACCCAAACGACGATTCTTTCCTTAAACTAAGTACTTTTGTTTCTTAAACCTAACCAAGTTGTTTCCTGTGATGACGGAAGTTTATTTTGAAAAGACTGTAGTTGTTGACTTTCGTAGGAAAACAGTTAGGAGTAACTTTTTGTAAGACAACATACTAACCGTTGTATGAGGATATTGCACAGGGCATCGCTGCGGGCCCATATGGTGAAGATTATGCTTGATGACATGCACTAGAAACTATACATTTCTGGCTAAGTGGCTTGACATGCATTTGTATCGTCCAATATGTCTGTATGGAAGTATTTGTAATGTTTGTAATGTTTTTCCATCCATGTATTCAGGTTTCCCCATGAACTTCAGGTTTACCAGTTTGGTTGTTTCGAAGCTTAGCAGAAGTTCAGTCAGGGAGACTCTCTCTCTTTCACAAAACTCTTGCTCTCCAGCTTCTACTCCATCTACTCCATGGGCATTCAATCGAAGTTAAACCAAACAGATATTGCCACAATCTCCCTTAACCAATCATGTCCTTGCTCTCAAATGTTAAATAAAAAATGTTTTTCTTCTCTGCTGTCAGTTGTCACTTTAGTAGGACCGTACGCGACCCTCCTCCTCCCGATCCACCTCCAGTCTTCATCACATGCAGTGCCCAAGGTTCCTTCCACGGAGCTCACCAGAAGTCCCGCTCCACATCCCATCACACAGATCTTCAGACAACTCTCCTTACCTCTTCACCACCACCCAGACTTCTAACACCAGGCTTCACAGCTGATGTGGCTTTATGTGACGGAAGAACTCAGTGAGCTCTTCTCTCCTCTTGTTCACTGGGTTTAAAATGAAATAGTCATAACTGAGGCAGCAAAGGGTTGACTTTTAGTCTCCAAAAATGCTGGATCCAACAGGGGCTTAGCAACCAATAGCCTCTTCTGTGAGACATGTTGGCTTTTCAAACCCCACGCCCTTAGTTGGTAATGGCCCTGTCACACTATTGCGTATCGTACTAGCGAATGCGAGCGTATGAAAAATATCACTCATACGCTGGTATACGGTGACAGACGCTAGGGGTACGTTAGGCATAGGTTGTATACGTTTCAAGCACGGTCGCATACGCTGGCATACGCTGGTATACGGCGAGGCAGAACATTTTTTTTTAAGCATGCTTAAAAATGTTGTGCGGACGTATGGTTTATACGCTAAGCATATGATCGGCATACGCTGAATACGCGAGAGTTACGTCAGAGGTACGTTACTCATAGGTGGAGTACACTGGTCATACGCTGACATACGCTGGCATGAAGGTGTACCGTACAGCTAGCATGAAGGTGTACCGTACTGCTAGCGTATTGATAGCGCATGAGTCACGTACTTCTAACGTATGTCTGACGTATCTGCAACATATATAGACATCTTGGCGTATGCCTGACGAAAGAGTAACGTATTTAACTTAAAACTAGCGGCACTTTGTCACGTGATAGCGGTGCATGCGCAGTTCGTACGCTGGCCATTCGCTGTCCATACGCTGGCGATACGCTGGCGATACGCTACTCATGCGCTTCTCATAGGTTCAATACGGTAAGTATACGAAATATTCTGTATTTTCAAGGGGTTTTTGTGTGTATGAAAGTTTTTTGGGGAATTTGCATACGCAACTCATACGTTTTTCTCATACGCAATAGTGTGACAGGGCCCTAACGCAGGTTTACTGTGTTGTACAAAGCTTCTCCGGAGACACTGAAGACATAATACAAATGTTTTGAGACACGGTTACCCTCACTGTGACTAATTAACTGACATTCAAATGAAACATCTATGGAGTGCCCTTTGAAGTACACAATGTGCTTATGAGAGCATCTTTGCTGAGCAGCTAACCACACAACCAGTAAAACCTTCTTTCGACTGAAAGGATTTCTAAACATCAGCTCACATTGCAACTCATTAACTCAGAGCAGTTGGAAAACTGCAATAAGGTGGACATTTAAGAGGCATCCTTAATGAAGTGTTGGATAATTCGAGTTGTTTCTTTTCTCTCTCATCTTCAAATCACTGAAGTCTTTTTTAAGCAGCAGTCGGGGCAAAGGAGGCAAATGTTACAGTTCCGTTTTATATGAAACCTTTTCCACTATTTGATCGGGTTTCGTTACGATCATACATTTAGTAGTTCTCTCTGAAGATAATGGTTTCCATTCAAAGCACAGACTCGCTCTGGGCTGAGCGTCTGACGTCCTTCTATCTTCCCTGCAGCTGCTATGATGCTCCGTGGTCTCAAAGCCCGCGTAAATGTCATGGATTAAACTGAAGCATATTGTTGGATCAGATGCGCTGGAGTAGAACCATTGCCTTTTTTGCTGTATACAAGCACACATATTGTCACCCCTATTAAGCAAACCTGTTTTGATGCAAGCGATCTCTGCGACCCCTGACCTCTGTGAACACCGGCCTTGTTCTTGGATTAGATGGCATTGCTTGTGCATGTTCTCCATCTATTTGCGGGGTGTCAAAGTTCAGCCATTGCAAACAATTTATGCATAACGCTGTCCATCACAGCCAGCCTGACTAATGTGCAAACCTCTGAATAATCATGGAGGAGAGAGGGGAGAATGGTGAGGCAGAGATAGAAACGCAGTGAGAAGGAATCATTAAGGAAAAGGAAGGGAGAGTGCCGGCGAGTCATCGGGCACATTGGCGACTGGTAATGTGTGATCGGATGGCGGGGACACGACCCTAGTAATTGCGAGGTGTCAAAGCATCCTGCTGCCACCACAGAGGGCTGGCTCCAAATCTGGGTGACATTGGGTGACACTGCGGGGGAGTGGGGGTTCAGGTCAAACCGGATGACACCTCATAGTCAAAGGAGGTGACATCTGAATCAAACACAACGCCAGCTGTGGGAGATTTACTGTGCTAAGATGCAGAGAGCCAGCACCCTTATTCCTGCCTTTAGAGCAATTTACCCCACTGTATCCTGTGAATACTGTGAATCTTTAATGGTGACCTTATCTTGCACAAGTAACAACAACAATGCAATCGTCCCATTGCCTTTATGCCACTCCAAACCTCCTATCTAATCTAACAGCATCTCTCTGAAAGGGGCTAAATACGAGATTGGGAGCGTTTCTGTTGCCTCCACAAGACTCTCAACATGGTGATGTCTGAGTTAGCGCAATTAAGGTCTGTTTAGTACGAAGTTCGAGCACAAGTACGTCTGATTCTGGGACAACATTTTTCCAATAAACCTGCATGTGACTACCAGACACCAACTCGAGTCCGTTCACGTCGACTGCTGAAGTATTAGAACTCCAGAATGCATACTTGAACAAAATGAGATGGTCAACTCCAGATTTTGTCCACCATTTCTTACAGTGTGGTCGGTCTGTCTGGGTAGTCAGTGATACAAAAAAATAAATACATGCCAGAATCTCTGACTGAACTGACAGCGGCCCAGGTGCACAGTGGGTAATGTGGAAACCAGGTTTTGACGAGGAAGGAATAAAAAGGATGATACCTCTGATTCTTTTTAATTTTCATCCTTTTTAAAGTAATAACGGTCAACGGTCAAACAATGTTGAGTGCAATGCCATGGCAATCAGCTGCATCTTGGGCAGCTGTGGCTGAGAGGAAGAGTCCGAAATTCAGTCCAAATTTGTCCAAAGGAGGTTCATTTGAGTCCATAAACAGACGTGAAGACAGGCTCGCTTTGAGCCACCTGTTGCGTCTCTGGCTTGCTGTGTCATTTACGGCAGAAAACCATCTCCCACACTCGCTATTCAAATCTGGGAATACATGTTTTACAGTTTGAATAATGAAAACTGCTGGACAATAGTACGCTTTTAAAAGACATTTTAGTGTCAATTGCAAGCAGCAAATAATTGTCTTATGTTTTTAGAGACCCCCAACATTTTCAGGGGGTCTGAAGTGTCAATCAAGGGGTTTCGGAACCCCCGAGACCACTCATATGTCGCACACTGCTCTGATTATGTGAATGTGAATTATTTCAGCATCCTGATGGGCAGGTGGCCCCCTTACATTGTATGTGTGTGTGTGTATGGGTGAATGCTGGCATGTAGAGTCCAGCCTGCAAATCATGTACATATCAAGAAACTAAACAGAGCATTATCGGCTGCTTCCAAAACATTATGAATGTTGGCATGTCATCAAGCTGCCACTGTGACACCAAACGTTCCCTCTGTGCTCCACCAGGACAAACTGCACCTCCAGCTCTGGCACTCCAGCAGCCCTGTCTGCCTGACACTGCCAGGGTGAAAGGCTGTCGAGTGGAGACGGAGAGTGAGAGCTGGAGAGAGGTAGAGGTGGTGGTGGTGGAGGGAAGGGGGGGGGGGGGGGGGGGGTTGAAGTTGAAGCCTGTTCTTTTGTGGCGCCCTGCCTTCTGATCATTTACATCAAGTTGACATTCGGAGAGTTTACTCTGGGGTCTGTAATTGTATTCTTTCGCCAGTTCTGCATTGCCAACCGTGAAAATGGAATCTTATCAACCCTGACCAATTTTTAATGTACAAAATGAATTGGCAGGGGTTCAAAAAAAGGGGGAGCTACAATTCAAATCAGGTGAATGATACACAGCAATTTTTTTTCAGTGAATGATTGAGCTGCCCACCACAACCACCCCTCCTCCCCTGCAACCTCCCACCACCTTATCTCCCCCCTTGCATTCAACTATCATATTACACCGGATTTATTTTTCTTTCAAAGCAAGGGCGAGCATGGGAGGGGGCAACTCTAGATAAAAATACATGTGTGTATGGGTTTCTGTGTGTGTATTTCTGCATGCTTGTATGTATGTTTGTGGATATCCAGTACATACCAATGTTGATTCTGTATGTGGGCATGTTTTTCTGTGTGCAGCACAGGGAGTGAGGAGACGCTTTGGAGGACATGTGTCAGCAAAATGGCACGTGGGGTTAACCTGCCACATATTCATGGGCACCTCTAAGGTGAGCGAGCTAATAGGACTGATGACCTACAACAAAAAGGTGCAGCCACCAGGACAAGTTACAGAAGTTACCACCAGCCGTGTCTTTTGTGAAACGCAAATGTTTGGTTGTTTTTCCTTTTAAATGTGATGTGATTTCAGAAATGAGAGGGGAATGGTTTGTGGGAAACAGGTTTCTATAGGTCACTATGAAAACAACACTTTCCTTCACGATACAGGGTGTCGTCAGCGTGTCCAGGGGTACTGGACATGGGAATATAATAAAAGCAGGACTCTGGTTACTGAGCTTGCTTACTTAACTTGGCTTATTGTCATAGTTGGGTCCATCTTTTCCATTAATTATACTAGCACTGTACTCACCATAGTCATTGCTGAGATCCAGGAACACAGTGCAAGAAAGGAAACGAGCAAACAATGTACAATGTGTTTAGTGAGCGGCGAGGTCCAGGCAAGGGGTGATGTAAAGCTCATTGTCAGAGCATCAGGGACACCATACCTTAGTGAAGCAGCTCCACTGTACTTTGGATCTCGTCTTTTTGCTATTCTTTTTTAAACTCAGATTTTTGGATGGCATTTTTGCCTTCATGTGCCTTTAATCACAGCAGAGAGGACAGGAGATGAGGGGAGAGAGATGAGGGGAGACAACAAAGTGCCTTGGCTGGGCTGGAACCACTGACGTTGTAATCTTAACACTCACTGTTTGTGAATTGTCCCTGTCCCTCCTCTGTACTACCAATCCTGTGTTGGGTTTTTCTTTCACTTCCGAAACTCTTGCTTTTTCTCAACTTAGTTCTCGTCTTTTAGGTAAGCGGTCTGCAACCTCTGGACAACAGAGATTCACCACGTTGTTTATTCCAATCCTGAACTCCCAACTGGACAAGATAAATCAGAGGATAACATTGGGAAAAAAACAACAAATGGAGCGAAACGAAAGCCATACATATGTTAAAATCGCAGCAGTAATAAAGATTAAGTAGAAGTTAATGGCATCCTCAGTCATGCTCGTGGAGGTAATCTCTCTTTTTTAAATCAAAATTAGATTTGGAGGGGAGGAACAAACAGGGGGTGAGACTTTGGCGTAATATTTTAATCAAATTGTCATGAGTGAGTGGATACAATTAGGGAGGCTGTCAGTCACTAAGGCAGAGACCCTGTTGTTGTTCAGCTGGCAGGGAGGCTTGGGGGGGGGGGGGGGGGGGAGCCTTGGAAGGGAATAGTAAGATGGCATCTCATGCTGGCCAATCTGAAAACGCCACCAAACACCTTACCGGAGGATTCTTGCCTTCCTTGTGTGTTTGCAAACACAATGAAGCATTGCATGGAGCCGCATGTAAGCGTTAGAGAGATAGGGTTGATGACTTGGAGATTATAATGTTGAGAGACAAATCTCTTAATCTTATTCAGCTAAATGCAAAAAGAAGAATGAGATAGGCATGGACACCTATTGAATAAAGAAAATGAACTGGAGATAAAGAAGACAATTGGGAGAAAATGATAAAATAAAAGCTTGAGGCATGGTAGAAGAAGAATGGGCGAAAGGTATAGAATGATGCAAAAGAACTCTGTATGAAGGGAAACAAGAGGACAAGATAGGGAGGTTTCAATGTGCAGTGAAAAGAGCCGTAGAAAGGGATAAAACGAGCAATTCACCAATTCATGATGTTCCTTCTTCTCACCCTGATGCCTCTCCTTGCTTCCCTTCCCTCCCATGCACTCTTTTGCATGAGCACTCTAAGGCCTAAACAAGTGTGAAAACGGTTGCTTATTAGCCCAGTTTGGGCCAGGGCACACGTGTGCACAAACACCATCTCTGTTTTCTGGGATCTAGGAGCACAGTTTGCTCATGGTGAGATAATCAATTTGTGACATACCTAAAGAGGACCAGGGTTGGTTTCCTTTAATTGGGCCATTACTGGAGCAAGAGGCATTGACTAACGAGTAAGGGGCTATGTTATTATTAGATAGACAGTGCATTATTTTTCCCTCCACTGGTTTCATTGACTGGTTTTTCACCCCTCAGTTAAGGAGCACAACAAATCCATTTCCAGATGAAGATCTGAGTCGAAGTGGTATTGCATCCATTAGTGATTCATTTTTTTCTTAAAAGACAAAATCATCAGATTTGCTGATGATACACAGCTCTCCATACACACCAGATTAGGGCGTCCTCATGCAGTCTTTTGAAAGAGGGTTCAAACATTGCTCCTTTATTTGTAGAAGGCATTACGTGTTTGCACAAATAGAACCCATCTTCCCCAACAAAGCAACCCCTCCACCCTCCCATCTACGTTGGATATACAGTAATTAGGATTTACCAAATGAATTTGTCAGAGCCAATTCATCACTCCGTAAGACATGTTAAAGAGCAAATTGACATGTTAGCACACACACCGAGGACAGGTATCTTTTCCAACATTTGGTACAACTAATTAAACACAATGGATGTCAGGTGGAGTGACTGATGCCAGGCGTGAAAAAAAAAGAAAAGAACTCAAGCAAAACCAAAAGCGAAGCGCCGTGTGACAATGAGGGAGTCGCTTGAGCCGGCCAGACACTTCACTCTGCTCCACTCTTTTCCGATTCATTTATCTGCCACTGAAATTGTGAAATATGCCGGAATTCTGCTCATCTGCTGTGTAGTCTTTGACAGTATTTTGATTTCATTAGAGGACAAGTAGAAGGTAAGGGATAATCAAACATTCTCGTCACATCCCCAGAAATCAGTTATCTGGCATCATAAGAAGGTCTGTAATTCTAGTTGGTCATTTATTTGTTTATCATAGGCCACAAAATCGTTTTGTAAAATTTCAATATACCGCTCACTGTGATGTAAACAGTATATTGGGGGTTCTACAATGATTTCTATTAAGGTGTAGTTGCCTAAACTGGATTCAGGTTGGTTTATCTTCGATATTCTTATTGCACAAAAATTACAAATTAATTTAAAGTATATTGTGTAGTTCAGCAAATGTATATTCATCATAAATACATCATTACCCACTATCCTTTAAAACTGACCAGTCCCTTTAATGCTTTAATAGAGCCAATCAAACATACATCCATATTGTGATATGAATCATATTCCACTGTCACACTTGTTCACTGCAGCTTGTGTACTGTTTGAACTTCTTTCACAGCTTTTGCAAACTGATTTATGACAATTCAACACTTACATATTATAGATTCTATACACTATCTAATACCGACAAGCCTATAAACCTCAAGTTATCTTCATGTTTGCCAGTGGAGACGCTCAGATCCTCATAGCAAACACAAAAGGCAGCTATATTCCCGTGTGTAACACATAATATTTCTTTGGTGATAAACAGCAACCGAGAAAAGAGCAGTAAACACCTGAGACAGGGCAGTAAAAGTAAATGGTATGTCCTCTGCATTTACACCCTGGCCCATCGATCAGAAGGGAAACATACTTTAGACATTCCAGAACAGGTTTGCAGATGATAGATGGACATGGTGGAGGGTTTGAGTGAACAGAAGGAGACCTGTTTGGGATGTGCTCCATTTGAGCACAGATTATGGCCATAGTGAAACGGGAGTGAAATGTACAGTAAAAAATTCCCACTCACTATAAATATCATAGAGTGAATAAGGTTCATATTGAATGATTTAGCAATACATGATTCATACCAAATGCCAACTTGTAGTGCCAATGTAGAAAGTAACCATTCCTTTATAGGCAGAGAGTAACGGGGTGGAAGGCATGATGGGGGATGAGCATGAGGGAGACTGGAGTTCATGTTCTGTCATCATCCAGCAGTTACTGTTTGCTGGTTTTCTTTTAGACATGCTAGCAGCATGGTGACTCCCTTGGATCTTCAGCAGGTTAACAGTTTTGGTCTTCAATGAAATATCTCACAACTATTGGATACACTGCTGTGAAATGTTCTATGGATATTCAAGAATGGTCCCCAGGTGATAAATACTACAGATTTTTGGATCCCTTGTTTAATTTCTCGTCATCATCAGGTCAGAATCCTTTATTGTCCCATACTTTGGTTTATGAAACGCATGACATACCCATTAGCCTCAGTTGTTGGCTACTTTGTGTTTAGTGCTAATCAATTAAATTCAATTCATTTTGTATAGCCCAAAATCACAAATTTTCCTCAGAGGGCTTTACAATCTGTACACATCCGACATCCTCTGTCCCTGATCGGAACAGGAAAAACTCCCCCCAAAAATTGGCAAATTGTTAAACATCAGCATGTTAGCAATGTAACTGTGAAAATGTTAGCATGCTAATATTAGCATTTAGCTCAAAGCCCTGCTGTGCCAAAGTCAGCCCGGTCTCAACCAGCATTCGTAGCTATATCTATGAAAAAGAATTTGTTGATATCCCATGAAATCTTTTGTATGTTATCCACGTAATCATGAACAAGGAAGTATAATGACCACAAAAGCACAAACAGGGCGGGCGGAAGCGGAGGTGGATGGGTCCAACAACCAGCGATCTTTAAGCCAGGAGCCTGCAGTTTGTTCCCCATGTGAAAGGAGAAGTCATGGGAAATGAGGAGTAACTTTTCGTAACATACCATGCAAAGAGTTGTATGAGGATATGTTGCTAAAGTAGCCTCACAGAGCAAGAGGCTTGACTGTAGACTCTTAGGCTGCATTCACACCAAGTCAGGCATTGCTGCAATTAGCAAAGGGCTGTGCGGTGGTGTGGAAGTGGCACTTTCACTTAATGGCCCTGAACTTTCCCTAATCTAAATATGCAATTGCCATGATATTGTAGAAAGAAACATTTTTTATTACAGGGGGTTTTGTTAAATCCTCTAATTTTGGTGTTCTTGTCTGGCTATATATATATAGACTATATATTGATTATATTAGGATTTCTTTCCATTTTCTGAGTTTTAGTTTCAGTTTTGTACCAGAGTGCAGTTTCAGAAGCACTTGACCAAGTAATGATTGCGTCACATGTATTTCGTATCACCTTACTTTCTCTGCTGCGAAAAAGCATGGATCAAGAGCAACTCCCATAACCATTAAAAACACTTTTGTACAGCATCACAAAGTTCCTCTCTCATCCATGCTGACATTTTACATTATGCACAGCGTTATCAATAATCATCACCAGACTAAATCTCTCTTTATTAATGTGTTGTGCCTGAGGCCTGAGCTGGGGGGCAGCCTGACTGAGAGCACTGTTCATGCCAATGTGATTTCTAGTCATTTGTCTACATCATGGGCCCATGCATCAGGCTGAGATTGAGCTCCAGCCAAGCTCTACCACTTAATCAGCAGGTTAATGCCAGCCTCTGAGGGAGAGGGGGGAAGAGAGGTGTCGGCCATATTGGATCAGCCCATTTACAAAGTGTGCATAGGAAATTACCTTGTGCCCACGCGTCGTCGTCGTCCCCCCCCCCCCCCCCCCCCCCCCCCCCCCCCCGTACCCTCGACGTGATGTAAGAGCTAGCAGGGCATGATGGGGGGAAAAGGGGGAGTATGTCCAGAAGAATTATGCTTCTCTCACCGTTCCCTGTCTTACTCTTACTCCCTCTCTACCCCCTCTGACATTTCCTCTCTCTCTCTGTCTCCTGCCACCTTTCCTCCTCCTTCCCGCCTCCAGTCTTTATCTATTTGTCTTGTCATTCCCCTTCACTCCCTCCATATCCACTTCCACTCTCTCTGACTTTCTTTCCCACTCCCTCTCGGTTGTCCTCTTCTTTATCCTTTCCCTCTCTGTCTGCCACCTCTATTCTGGGGGAACATGGCGTCCCAGGGCCCCTGTGAAATACAACTGCCGGTATGTGTGTGTGTGTGTGTGTATGTGTGTGTCTATGCTCGTGCACACATGCCCGCTTGCCTGCTCGTGCTCTGGCAATATGCTCTCACTCAATCAGATTTGCATAAGTAACCTCTCAGCAGGCCTGCTCCACTGGCCAGGTGCGTTGCTCTATTTGCATATAGAACTGTGAGGCTCCCCAGAGTCACTTTAGACTCCAGTGACTGCTGAGTGAGCCCACATGAAATCTGAATTAAAAACCCTCCGCCTGCCCGTCTGACACCCTCCTCCATCCCTGCCCATCTACATACCTGCCTTACCTCCCTCCATCTCTTTCTTCCTACTTACATATCAGCCTATCTACCTGGATGGCTACCTCTATCTCTACTAGTGCATACCTTTTGAGTTACCTTTGCCCCAAAAGTCTCCTGCTTATCCAGCCCACTAACCTATCTGCACAGTTACTGTATATTCAAACATGTCCTCTCCCTACTAAGCTAGCATTCCGTCCCCACCCTTCACTATCTCGCTACCTATCAACCTGTCCAAATGACAAGCATTGGTTATTCATAAACAACCTAATTCAGCTTGACTTTATGTTTGACTTTTTGAAACAGCAGTTAAAGGACCAATCTTAAGTCAAGGTCCGCTAACTTGCCTCTGAATGCTGAAGCTTTTGAACGTAAAAAGGGCATTGGAGTTTGCTCAGTTGGCGTGGACCTGTTCGAACTGTAGACGAAGTGCACATGTGGGACTTGGCATCCATGTTGACCTTAAGTCAAGCTTGACTCAAGCCTGAATCAGCTTTCATACAGTCAACATCTCCCAAAACAAGCAAGTAAGTGTACAATGAGTTTAGAATGTTTTGTCAACCTGCTGTATTTGTAGATCTTTCTGGATAGGGACCTCTCGTGGTTGTGCAAATGATGGCTGACATTCTCAGAAGCTAAGATGGAAATAGCATAATGCAAATCTTCTTAGGGAGGTTGGGGATGGTTGTGGTACAAAGTTAACATCACTGCCTCCTACCAACGGTTCACATTGGAGGATGGCCCTGCTATCCACTTAGCCACAGTCGCCCCGTGATGAACCATGAAGGCAGAAGATGAGAATCATAAGGTTATTATGGAGGAAAAACCACCTTAAAGTTTGAGCCATTCAGGGTTGACCCCTCATGCCCATGCCTGTCTTTACCTACATAGTCATCCACTGCCCTCCTACCCAACCCATTAACCTCCTTACTGTATATAGTCTTCAATAGAGAGGTGGAGTGTCCTTTGTGTGCAGACAACACATTCCTATGCTTTGTGTAGGTTGATAAAACACATTCATCCATGACTTCCTGTCACCTCACCTACCCATCTTGGCATTGGCCATCCCCTCCCTAGCATAAATAGGCTAATTCTGTTACCATTCACTTGCATTCACTTCAGTAACCCATCCGGAACCCTGCATCAGTTTGTCACAAAGCATTACAATAAACTGGTGGAGACATCTTAAATATTGATGCTGTCAATCATTCTTGTCAGATTGATTGTGAAATTGTAATGCTAGTTATTATGGATTATTAAAGTACAAGACTTGTTGTAAGATGATTTGATTGGTTTCGAGGCCATATCTAATCCTTCTCTTACAAAAGAGAAAACTCCAGATAAGACGATAATATTGGTGGAAGAACATTTCTGTGAAGAAATCTTAATCTCAAAAATCTTAATAAAACACTTGATACAAACAGTTGCGATACAGTATCAGTTTCTCCTCTGTACTCCAATGTAAATGAAGAAGAAGATATTGAAATGTATGCTCCACTCTTTTCACATGCCATGACAGCACCACAGAAATTGGCTCACTGGATGTCAGCAGTGTCCCATTTCTGGGGGTAAAACTTGTAAAACAATTCATTTTAATACATGGAGAACCCACAGTTTGCTTCAGACCAGGCGAGAATGCATAATTTCCCTGGCTGTGAGCTTGACCTCGACTTAAGGGTGTCCTTAACTAAGGGCTATTTGGTGAAAAACCACTGGCTATGCTCTATGTCATTTGTACTTTCTTATATGTTAATGCTTTCAGAAATTTATTCTAAGACCCATCCAGAGAAAAAAAAGTGGACGCCACAAGGGAATAGCGATGGCTGAGCAATATCCTTTTTCCATGAACAGAGGAAATTGTTCAGTGACCCTTTGAGGTCTATCCCATTTGAATATGTGTGTTGTCCCTGTCTCTAGCCTAATCAGAACAGATTGAGTCATGGCCAAGACACAACAAGGGTGGTTCAATAAAATGAAATGCATTTGTTCTGGTCTCCTTGATAGAAATACACATTCAACCAACTAGTTTGCATCGCAGGAAAAAAAGAAATGTGTGTGAATTGGGAATATTGTATAATTGAAGCAGACAGCAAAAGTGGATGTACAAAAGAAAAGGAAGCGATACCACAGCTAGAGCTATGTTTTGGAAATACTTAAGATATGTTGGCGCTAACTCTGTCAAAGCTGCTTCCTCTTGTCTTACAGGCACTTCATTTGCATCTATTGTTCATCCTCCACCTCTCTTCTTCTTCCTCTTCGGTCATTCTCCTACTACGCCAAAGCCGTTCTGCGACGTTCAGCTGTTTACTGGCGGCTGCAGGTCAGCAGCACATGAAAGGAGACTTGTAATATACAGAAGAGGGCAGTGTTAGAGACACGAGCAAAAATATAATAACATAAAAAAAGGTGAAGGCGAGCAGAAGCACAAGGTCTTCATCTCTCATGTATAGAAATTGGAAACGTCTGACCAGCCGGGGGTTGCTTATCTCAGAGGGCAGATAGCATCACGAAACAGGCCTGTAATGGCCACATGCTCCACTTGATAATCCCCTCCTTCCCCTCCCTGCTGCCGTCCGTCCGGAGATACGAGGCCCCCGGTCGCAGGGCTTAGAGGCTTGGAGAGCAGGGGAGCATTACCGATACAAAAGAAATGCATTTGGGCTCTTCCAGTGCTCCAGCGGACTGGGTTAACATAATAGCTTCCCCTCCCTGGCCCTTGCCTTGTTTTTGATTGATACTTTTCAATTACAGTCCACTCCCGTCCGAGCCGGCCCCGTCGCTGTCCCCGTCGCTGTCCCCCCTCTCCACCAACCCCCCCCCCCCTCCCCGAACATTCAAAATGCTATTTTTCCCACTGTGTGATAACTTCAAACATTTAGGGGGTACAAGAGCACTGGTAACCCTGTTTAGCCGGCGCAGTAAATTGGTTCCATGTTCAACATAATAGCACTGACAGGCTTTTGCTAGGGAAATCAGTCCGGCAAAGGGACATGCCAACGATAAGACATCCAGCTTTGAAATTCTATTTCTCCGTATCAGAATTAAATCTGGACTTTATATTTCTTTTTGCCCGGGCGCAGGCTCTCTCCGGTCGCTTCCCGGCCTGTACTATTTGATCATGGGGTGACAACTAATACTTACCCCTGAGATCCTTTGCTCTCCATTTTCTGGGACTTTGGACCATATTTTTTCTTTTGCCTTGTTATTTTTCCCCTTCTCTTTTTTTCCCATATTGGTTGTCAAAATCTCAGATGATTTGTCCGTCCCCGGGATGTAATGCCTCGCAACATACTTTTTGCTTCTGCAGCATTTTAAGATACTGCTATACACCCGAGGGCTTTCTGCACACAACATTCACACGGGCAGTATCATGTACAGTTAAACTGTAAAGTGGCTAAATGTGTATCATGGGAATCAGCATCTTTACGATGAAAGTACATAAAATGAATGCAAGATCCAGCATGATGTAGGACTTGAGCTCAGTGCTTTTCTCCACTATATCAGCTACATGCATATGAGCCCCTTCTCGCGCCAGGAATCTCTGGGTAAACATATTCGTAAGCAGCAGCAGTGCTGTAATCATTAGCAGAAGGAATGCTTTCCAGCGGTATCTGGGCTGATCTGATATCCATGTGGCTCCCAATGACAGCACCAGGCCCTACAGATAATTAATCTATTTAGCTGAGGGGGGGGGGGGAAGCCACCCGTCGCTAGGTCAGATAAGTTTGTGGATTTACACATTTTAAAGTCATCCAGTCCCTCAATGGCACCAAACTGTGCGATATTCTAATGCCATTAATTACTATTTCCGACTGGATGGTCTCGGCTGTGTCTGGACCAGCTGTTTCATCAAGCGTGTGTGTGTGTGTGTGTGTGTGTGTTTGTGTGGTAACAGAGAGCGTCTGTGTGTGTGTAAGTGAAACGCCCACTCCCAGTGCACATCGCAAGCATCCTTTCGTCATGGGGTGACATTCTGAAAGACTCCTGCAGTAATTCAGCCCACCATTGCAGAGCGGCATGTGTACGTGTGTGGGGAAATGAACGTAGACTTGTGTTATTGTGTGCTTAGATATTTATCAAACAAATACTTTTTATATAAGAATAAAAGCACGCAAAAAGTGATTTTTTGTTATTCTAAAGAGAATTCTTGAAGGGCCGAGCTGTATTGATATTCAGAATAACATATGTATAAACTAGAAATCCACTTTAAGTACACCAATAAAGTCTAAATAATAAAGAATAATCCACATCACATTGGCCGTATCCATGACAGCATCAGTGCATTCAGTGCATCAATAGAACATATTGTAACATTTCCTGTAAGCCTAAAACCGTATTTAAATATGTGGATGTTTTGCACTGTCGAGTCAGTGGCTTGTGACAATCACTGCTTTGAAAATCACTTAATCTATAATGAATGAGCAGTTTTAAATGGCAGTGTATGAACTGAGCAGAGCAATGGATCCATGTGTAACATATGAAAATAATACCTGGCTCTCAAGTCACAGTGATGTTTTCTATATGTGTTTGACATGACATGTACACACACACACACACACACACACAATTAACACAACAATTAACTTTCATCAACTGACATTAAAGTTGTAAGACAAAACCACCAAAAGACAACTTCCAGACCAGACAACTCGGTGGTATTGACCTGTCAATCACAGTAAGCCCCGCCCCAAAGCATACCCTGCTTTATGGTCTATTTGACTCTAAATGCACCATCATTTAATAAATGAGCATCATGCTGTATTGAAGAAGACTTGAAACTAGAGATTGAGACCATAAACCAGGAGAGAAGTAGAGTCATTTTCTCATAGAGTCATCGGCTTCACTTTTTAAACCCAGAGGTTGCTGTTCACCTCAACTTTTGTGGTTTTTTAGTGTCTTTTACCTCACTGTTAGAAACTAGCTGGTGAACATTGTGGGGCATTTAGCAGCTAAAGAGAGAGAGATATTTCATCAAGAGAAAAACAGGAACACATCAAACACTCCACATGCTGGTCAAGAGATGCCTTTAAACAAATGAAGCATTCGACTTTAATACGAAAGAAGAAAGTGCGTTTGATGCATTGAGGAATCATCGAATTTGATAATCCTGCATACATTTATTAAATCATGCCAAAATAAGTAGTGCATGCATACAATGGTGCTTGTTTGCATCTATATGGTATTAGTTTTGGTGCCTTTCATAGGTGTCAGAGGGACATCATCATCTCCAGTATCTCCAGCCTGAGATTTACACATTCCAAGCATGCATTTGGAGGAGGAGGAGGGAGGGGGGGGGGGGGTCATAAAGAGACATAGAGACGCAGAGAGTGACAGAGAGGGAGGGAGGGAGGTGCTCCCGGGTTCCCTGCTCTGACATTGTGAGTGTCAGACTCCGATCACTTTAATCAGAGCGGGGATATGCATGATAAAACGGATAAGGGACTTTAATCAAAAAAATTCGCTGGTCTGGAAACGTGACACACTCCGACAAGCACGCCTCATCCCCCCACCACCCCTACCCTCCCCGACACCCACATCTCCCCAACCCCCAGTGTCACCGCCACCGCCGCCCCGGCCTGGGCTCGCCATGAATATGCATGGACCACCCGAGAGTTAGGTACCACATTAAAATGGACCATCTTGTCTTCAGTTGGGGAGGAAATAAAAAAAACACAACATCCAAACATGCATCGTGAACTCTTGACCCCCCCTCCCTCCACACACACACATGCATAGGCTACACACCCCAGCCCCAAAGCGATGGCTGCATGAACATAATTCTACACTTTTAAAATACAGACTATGAAAACAGAAAAATATAATCCACACGCTCCCACTCATTGCACAGAATTGATTTGTGCAGCAGCTGCAGCTCCTCCACACATTTGCTCTTTATCACGTGTTAATGGGATTCATGTTCACAGTCATAGGTTCATGTTAGTAGACGCCGCTACTGTATGCTCCGCTGCTGGTTAGTGATAAATTACACATGCTGGAATTGACATGCGGACATGTGCCCTGACATGAAATATAAATACCCTCATTTGGATGAGTTTATATATTCAAATGAAACCACTACTGACACTGTGGAGCCTTTGTATACGAATGCAAAAGCACAGAAGCACATATATATACGACATAAGTGAGTAAGAGCATTCACACACACATTTTAACAACACACTTTGACAGTGTGTGTATAGAGTGGCTGCTACGGGATTCATAAGAAAGAATTGACTGGCTGGTCATGTCCTTCAAATCCAACCGGAAAATACACCAGTCAGCTGTTATGACGCTTTAAAAAAAATCACAGATTATTGAAAGTATTAGCCGGGTTTCTAACAATGTGGCTTTTAATCTAAATGAATAATGGCAATTGTTTGAACTTAAAAGGCTGGTGTGTTTTATACAATGTGTCTGTCCATCTCTCAAAACTTCACCACATCCTTGTCTGTGGCTTTCAGCTCCAAAGCCCATTGTCTCCTAAAAAGGTTCATTAGAACAGCACTAGTCACTAACCCTAACCCAAATATGAGGAAATAGCGCATTCGTTAGGGACTATTTTCAGCAGCGGATTAATCCACATTTGGCGCTCTAGTGAGTCTTTGTGGCAGCAGGACGGTGTATGTAGGGTTGAGTTCAAATAAACTACAGTGTGTGTGTGTTCATGGTAATGAAGGAACATGTCACCCAGTGAGACAGAGTGGCTCACTGATGTGTTTTTAATAGTTTTTGGACAACAGCGGAGCTCTAAGGCACTGAGGAAGAAGGATGTATCAGACTTTGATACACACACATTACTTGTTTGTCGATATATTAATTGTTCCACTGACAATAAGAACAATAACATTATAGTATGTCACTTAGTCTTTACGTAGAGCATCGATGATCCATTTCAGCACATCTTTAAAACTGCATGTTTGCCTCCTCATGTATTTGCTGTTAGCTCCCAGCCACAAGACGGGCAGAACAAAGTAGGACCCACGCACCGTTTAGTCCACTCCCACGACTTCACCTCTCGTAACAAGAGACAATATACTGTCACAAAACACAAACAGAGCGCACACGGGTGTACAGTCTTTTCAGTCGTTTTTTTCTTGAGGCTACGAGGTAGCCTAAGCCAGCTATGTATACGTTTATGGTACTGTTGTGACTAAAGACAGCTAAACTAGCAAGCTATCATCGACATTATTTTGACTGAACTCTGATTGAAGGATGACCCGCTCTGCCACTGAGCCCTATGCAATAGCATAACACACATATTAAATTACTGTATGATATCATCAGTACTGTACATTTGCATCGCCATGTGGACCTGCAAATGAAACCATAATCCCCCAAACAGCCTTCAAACATCCGACCAGGAGCCAGTGAGCGGGCCGTGAATGGCCTGCATGGTATGCTAACTGAACTGTGTATGTTGTTAAGTGATATATATACTCATAAGGCTTTTCTATAGTGTTTAGTGTGTATTCGCATCAAACCCAGGCTATAGTGTTTGATACCAGACGGCCCCTGAACGGAACCCTTTTGGCCCGTCCAGCTTCAGCCTGAGCAACAGCCGAGGACAGATGCTGAGAGACAGCAACTCGGACTGCTGCTGAGTCCTCCACACATCAATGCTAATGAAGTGTGTTCAAGTGCCATGGAAAGACTTAGTAAGAGAGAGGACAAGTGTGTTTGTGTGTGTGTGTGTGTGTGTGTGTGTGTGTGCGGGGGGGGGGGGGGGTCGTCGGGAGGGACCACATCACACTATAATTGCTTCCTGAGCTATGCTAATTAATTAGCACATACATACATTTCCGAGCAGGTCATACATGCTGAGCCAGATGGTCTAAAAGAAAACATGTATGTGCGTTGAGTGCTATCAGGGAGCGAATAAATAGTACATAGCAGGCGTAGCCGCTGACATTAGCATAATATATTGGTTGGAGCACTGTAGACAATAAAGACAATTAACTGTGTGATAGCAGGGACACTTCCTGAGAGCCTACACTACAGAGCGGAATGGAAACTCTGGCACAATTTCCAGCACTGATGGCTCGGTGTTCTCCATTAGCTACTTTCATTGTCCGCCAACCTCTTGTGTGTGCGCGCGTGTGTGTGAGTGTGTGAGCTAGCACAGGGTTTTTCACCTTCCTTTGCTGGTCCTCACTTCTTCCAGGTGTTAGTTTGGGATTAAGATTTAGATTTAAGATTACTATTATGGTTACAGTAATGGTTCAGGGGTGGTTAGGATTAGTGTGGGATTATGGATGTGTCTGCACTCACATGAAAATGGCTCAAGATTATAAGGAATAGCAGTTCTGATGCAGGACCGCCATACTGCCAGACTGCAGCGTAACTTTGCAGCTACAACTTGGATAGTTTCAAGTACATTTTGTGTATGTAAAGCATCATAAACATGGCTAACACAGATGATGTGGGGGTGAAATCCATTAGACTGAACAGAGCCCATGTACAACCCAGCAAGGTGCATCATTTCCTCATTTTTCATGCTTTTTCCTACGAAAGCCTGCTACACATGTCTATTTCTGCTCGTTACATGCATACCATCTTTTCAAAATAAAGTTCCGTCTTCACAGGAAACTGTGAAGGTTCAGGGAACAAAACTTGGTTCTGGTTAGGGAAAGATTGTGAAATACTTAGTTCGGTTTAGGCAAAAAAAACTGGTTAAGTTTATGAATAGATGGTTGTTTGGGTTAAGATAACCACAGAAGTGCGATTACTGACAAAAACACAAACATTGACGTTTCTCACAGGGAAAGAACAGCTGTTCTCCCTTATATTTCGTAGGTATTGCTACGGATGCTGGATGAGACCAGCCTGAAATAAGATACAATGCTTGTGATTGCTCTCTGTACGTAAACTATAACTGCTCATTAAACTGCTCACGTAAAATATTGTAACTATTAACTACAATGTATCAAAATATTAATGTTAATTCTTTTTTTGGACACTTTGGGAAACAAGCAAGAAACACAGCAGCTGAGTTATCATCTCCTAATGAAGAATATATGGTGAACGTGTTAGCAAACAGTTGCTTATTCAGCAGACACAGAGCAACATTAGCATTTGGAGTCCTGTTTGTGTCTCGAGTGACTGAAGTAAACTGTAAAATCTGTAAAAACAATGAGCTGAAAGATGCTAAAAAGCTCCGTAAAGTTCTGTTCAACTGCAGAGCAGCTTTAAGTATCATACAAAGCCAGAGATATTGAGCTGAACTACAGAAAGTAGTTAGCATACATTTATTTTGGTTAATGTGTCATGCACTGCAGCATATATAATAAATGCTTGGTATTAACTGTTGGACGTATTGTTGGCACCATCAGATCAAGCTGGACTTGTATATCAGCTTTCTAGTCTTTGGACCACTCAAAGCTCTAAACACAAACACGTTCAGTTTGCTATCATAGATATATATGTACATGTATATAAGTGGACGCAGTCATTGTGATGTCACCCATTGGTTTCGAGTTCAGCATTATGGCCATCACCATATTGTTTTTTAACCCTCCATCTTGGATTTTTGGAACCAGAAGTGACACAAGAGGGCAGCGTTAAGTACAATCAAATGCTGAATAATTATAAATAAATGTTTGGCATCTGAAAAGTTACTATTAACGTTCATGAAGTTAAAACACACTGTGAAAGGGTTAAAGACAACATCCTGGTACCAACCTGTTGACCTGTCGACCCTTAAACCCTAAAGCTGTATCGTCTATTGTAGTCTAAATGGGACCATCCATTAGACAGTGCTAGCCACTACACCACCTCACATCACTTACTAAATGAAGTAAATGGACTGAGGAAAACTAGGAACTAGAGATTGAGATGATAAACTCATCTTTACAATGTTGACTGAGGTAATCAAGAAGTGAGAAGTCATTTTCAAATAGACTTTTATTTCTTATTTTTGCAACTAGAGGAGTCGCCCCCTGATGAAAACGTAGGCGCTTCTGTATTGGCTTCACTAATCCTGGATCCACAGGTTGCAAGTATTAAGTTTTAACTTTGGTATTGAGGCCCTCTGTATTCTATTGAATCCTAACTCTGTGTAATCTGATTTTGTCTGACAGTAATTTCATCATGAAGTACATTGTAGTACATCAAATTAAATACAATATGATCTCTAAAGACTAATTGATTGATTAATCGATTCCTTCATTTATAAATTGATGCATGACTGAGATTGTATACAAACAAGTTATGACTGCTGTTCAACCTCTGAAATGTCCTGCCTAGTGACTGACATAAGGTGGCAGTGGATCTCACAAGAACAAATTGGACAACCTCTTGATTTCTGAGTAATATGGTGAGTCAAAAAAACGGAAAAAGCTGTTAGTTACTTATAAAATCCAGTCCTCGAATTACCTCCATAAGTATTCAACAAAGCAATGTAACAAATATAGTAAAAGTTTGCAAACGTCCGCCTTCACTTGCAGGAATAAGAGTTGTTTAACTCCGTTGGCAACCTCAGAGTGATTAATTGTTGCAAAGTTTCTGTTAATTTGGGGTTGTCTCCTCTCTCAGTGTCTTTGTGCCTCTCATCCCAGTCACTGACTCACCTTCCAGAACAAATCCCTCTAATTCGGCGGATGATCATTTGGAGGGCAAGGAGCTTGTTAGCCTAATGATTAAGTTTAACCAGCCTTTTAAGAATATATGGACGCGCTTCAGCTGAGCAGAACAGTGTAATAGTTTGAAAATGAGACAGAGGATGGGGAGGGGGAGGAAGACAGGGGGAGGAGAGAGACTGGTGAAGCAGGGGGTGAAAAGGTAGAAGGGGACACAAAGGAAGATGTTAGGAGCCATTATAACCATTATTCTCTGTGTTTATTTTTGAATACCAGAGGAGGGACGGTTAGCAAGGATTTAAGGTTCACTGGAACAAAAACCTTTTCTTGTGTCTGAAAGGCAATTTGCTCCCCCATTTAGAATGTTACCATTAAGTGAATGGGCGTTATCAGTGGTTATCACAACCATTCTAATACTTCAGACACAAACTGCACCTCCCACGTTGTGAAAGTGACACTTCACACTGTGACTTTAGGTTTAAGGCAACGAGACTACTTGTTACCAACGGTGAACCACGGGGAGAAAACAGGACTCAATCGCACGACCAGGACACAAGATAAGGTTTAGGGAAAAGAGTCTTCACTTGTCAGCAGAGGGTCGGTACACAAGGAGGCAGTCAGAACATATGAGATATCAAAAACCAGTAACATACCCTTTAACATACTCAGTCGCTCTTTATACAACGTCACCTGACTTCCTGCTTTGCTCCCAGTGTAATTACTACGACCACTCGAGGTCGGCATCGTCTTCTTTTCTTCGTATCAGTTATCAACCATGTGAATAGACGATGACGGTGACGATGACGATGACTTCTGAACTCAATTAAAAACATGTTTTTGTACAGCCCGATTTCACAAATCACACATTTGTCCAAGGGGGGCTGTACATTCTGTTCAACATATGACGTCCTTACACCCTCGCATCAGATGAGGAAATAAACCTTTAACAAGGAAAAACAAAAAAACACCATCATCCATGACGTCCAGAAAAGCTAAGACATCTTCTCCAAGCAGTAAATATGAAGGTGATCTCGCTGACAGACGAGAGGTGTCCCTGTGAAGCAGTGTCTCATGGCGTCCAACAAAAATACAATTTAAACACTGGAGGTGGAAATGGGACCTGAGTTCTTAAACTTTGCCTTAAATCGACAAATGTGCCAAGAGTGTGGTGACCTGAGTCATTCATGAATTATGATAGCCACAGTTTCAACGCCACACCGACTTTGTCCCACTTCCCCTACTGGATATTGATTCTGGTCTCATATCATCTCCCCTCTCTGCTCTTCTCCTCTAGTTTCGGACCAAACTGCTGGCTAAAGTCATCTGGAGCGCTCTCTCTCTCTCTCTCTCTCTCTCTCTCTCTCTCTCTCTCTCTCTGCAGCCTCACCTCCTGCAAGCTGAGCTCTGAGCCCGTGTTTGATTTGAGATCTGTGATGTTTGTTTTATTCAAGATGGTAAGATAATGAAATTGGTGTTTGGCAAAGGTCTTTGCAATATAATTTCACTTCAACGTTATCTCGGGAGATTTATGAAGAGAAGATATGGGATGAGCCCTGTTTCCCTCTCCATTAGACACACCATTAAAATTAATGAGGAAAGGTAAGGGGGGGGGGGGGGGCTTTTGAGCTTGTTGTGACAAAGAAATATATTGAGCAGTACAGAGGGAATATAAACTATACTATTGATGTTATCAGAGTATTTAGCCACTGGTTACACAGACTCCATTTATTAGTTTTTAAATGAGTTCTTTAACTTTAAATGGGTGTCTCTGATAGCATGGCCGATAAGAGAGAATGCAACATTATCAATTAATGGGCTGTGATGTGATTTGATGTTACGCAAATGCTAATTGTTGGAGAGCTCGTCTACATTTGTGTAGTATATATATATATGACGTGTTATTTGTGGATGTGGGAATAATAAAGCCTGGTTTTCTCTCTCCAGGTGGATAAAGAGCTTTACAATATTTCATTTTTGGGGAAAAGAAGCAAGGGAATGAAAGTTTTCAAGTGATACAACAAATTACCAGTATAGTACAGAAGCTTGGTCTCCTCTCCTATGAGCTTCAAACTATGCTCTAGGTAGCCGTCTAGCGTCCTCGTCTTTGGACGCTTGTTGCATACATTGTGTCTTTTCAAAATAAGCCTCCGTCTTCACAGGCGGTTAGGTTCAATCAACAAAACCACTAGTTAGGGTTCAGGAAAAGAGCGTGGTTTACGTTAACATGACTGACTAACGACACTCACATGAATAGCGGGTGACGTGACACAAACAGCAATCCAGCCACCACAACGCTAACCCAATTCAATTACAGACACGCAACAGTTATTGCTTTCTTCACCTTCTTCCTCTTGACCAAACGTGGATTTAATGGATTCAATACACTGTAACTGACAAAGACAGCGGCAAGCCCAGGCTTCAAATGTCTCTTGAGAAACAAATGGGTGATGTCACAGACATGTGACATGTTTATATAGTCTGTTGTTGAATTATGCCATAAAGCTGTGCCGATCAATGACCCCACATAACCTGTCACCCCTTTTAGCTACATTTTTGGGGATTTACAACTTTACAGTTTTGGTTCAGTAGCACCACTCTTATCAACCTACAGAAAAAAAGCTCTCATAACCCCACTGTACACGGAGTGCCTGACAGCAGACAAAGTAAGCAACCAGCTGGTGAACATAGTGGAGCATTTAACAGCTTAAGAGTGTTTGTGAGTGCCGGGGCGATATCGCTGCATCTTAACAGTTCTCTGAAGTGAACAGATTTCTTCTAAAAGCTCTTCTCTGCACTGCAGAGGCCACAGCAGGGTCAGCGGTTAGAAATCTCCCTATCGGTGCTCATGCACATATTCAAGTACACATGCCAACATGTCCAGGTTAGTACACAGACTGCACTCTTTGACTTTTATATGTTTTCATGTCTAAGATGTGAGTGTTCTCTCTATCCATCAATCCAACACTTTGTTTTGGTCCAAGACTTCCACAACTACTAGACAGATTTTGACTTGATTTGCTGTCATTATTGATAGACGATCATGAAACCTTTCTATTTTGAACACCCGATGAGATTTTTGTTATTTACCTCAACCCTCAGAACAAATTGTCTTCTTTGCACTATATCACCCAAAAGAGAGATGTGAAGTGCATTAACTGTGTTGATTTATATTAACCCCATGACTTTTCCACCAAGTGCCACCATCGGGACAATCTTTGTTTTCATTACACGAGCACTTAGTAAGTAACTACATTCGCACATTTTTACGCATGGCAGCCATGTATCGTATTGTGAATAGGCTTCATAAACTCAAGAAGTTTTCACGCAACCAGATGAAAAACCTCACAGGCAGTGATAATATTTTGACTTTGGTTGTGATATATGGGTTCTAAGCCTCTTCAGGGTACTTATAGTCTATAACCTGATACTATTTCTGTGAAATTATTCAAATATGTCAAATACATGGTGGTGAAATATTCATAACTGACTCGCTCGCTATGTCTTAGGGGTTACTGTCAGACACCGGTTCATATCATCATTTCACCTTCCGTCTTTCTTCATTTCCTTTCATCGTTCTACTGGGAGAACCTGCAAAACGCATAGTGTCATTACATGACATGTACATGACAGGTTATCATGTGACCAAAGTTCAGTACTTTGGTCACATGATGGCACCTAAATAAATCCCATTGAAGTAGGTTGTGGGATATATAGTCAAAAGCTCAGATGAAAGTAACAAAACACGTAAGTGAACCTTTGAGTTTTAGAAGAGTTTACCAAATATGATCCCAAGGTCAGAAATGAATGTTGAGGCTAAACAAGGGTCATTTTTGGTTTTAATTTTTAGTACAAAGTACATTCTTTGTGTTGGAAACCGAAGGTTACCAAAATAGTCCCCTAAATAGCTTCATCCAGACCTTTCACTCACGTTTTATGGTATTCTTCTGTGAATGTAGATTTGTGAGTGGTCTTGACAATTGTTTAAGTTGTCATCATGTGACCCAATTATTGAAATTCCAGGCTATTGAAGCACAGATCATGTGGTTGAAAGCACAGAGAAAGGTAGTTCAAATTAAGTGTATTGTATCGAGGTTTAATAAGCTTTTATCTTACAGTAGATAATAGTACTGACAGATTCAGGCATATTTAGAGGAAAACTGTACATAAAGTAAAGAATATATATATATATATATTTTTTTTTCCTTCTTTTAAACCATGGATTAATTGTTGATACTGAGTTAAAAAAATGCCAATTGAAACATTTCAAAACCAGTTCTTAAAATGTTGAGATTTTGATGGCCAAGATATACAAGTTTTCATTAGGTCATTAATTATTAAGCTACATTTACTATGCCTGCACACACAAACACGCACGCACACACACACACACACACACACACACACACACACACACACACACCTACACACACACACACACACACACACACACACACACTCACAGCATACTGTATTTAATCTATTTCATCCCTGCATGTATAAACATGGCTCCTACTCGTCGACTGTTAATTGATACACTTTTCTGTCTCACTGCCTTCTAAAGGGCAAGATGGAGGACGTGGCAAACAGTTGGCGACAAACAAAGAATCTTTGAAGCAGGTTATGTTATGCAGTGTCAAACCTGTTGAAGAAAACAAAACTCCACTCCTGCCGCCCCCGGCTTCTTCTACGCATGTTAATCTGAGTCTCCATGATTCTTCGTCTTCTTCTTCTGCCAATTATGAGAGCAGGAGCAGTGAGTATTCTATCACCGGCTGGCAGACAACTTATAGAAACACTACGGCGATGGCCGGGGACACGGCACACAAATTACAATTAACCACTAATCCTTAACAGACGAGTTCAAGATGGCAATTTAATTTACCCTCAACTGTTTCTCTTCCTTTCCTCAAAATCTTTTTCAATTTCCCTCCCTGCAATCCCAGGTGCCACACCAACTTTGAAGGAGTGAAGATATCAATAGTTTATTGGCAGTGAGCATTAATTTAATAGGGGCAATAATATTTTTTTTCAGACACTTGGCAAGAAACGGTTTTGAAGGATTTAAGGGGTTTTTATCCACTCCGGAGATTAGTAGGAAAACTAATGAATTTGAGAGCAAAAGTGGGAAAAAGGCATTAACAAGAACTTGAGGAAGATAACTTGAGAAGCAGATAAAAGGCCCTTGAGAATGCTGACTTTAATGTGTCATTATTTGGAAGGAGAGCGCTTGGCGTTAAAACAGAAATAAACTTCTTCAGTGAGTCTTCCTGCAACCTTACAACAAGAATGTGAAGGGTACGATATGCACATCGATTGTGTGAACACGTTAATCACTTTAAATACATGGCACTGGCACTCTTTTTGTTATGTAGGAAGCTCCAGCCCTGTAGCAGCCAGTGTTGGGCAATAATAGCTTGCCACAGTAATGTGAATCATCCTTTTGAGTTGTGTTCTTGTCTCCTGGCTGCTATGGTCTACGGTTGTCTACCACTGCCGCTAAGCTCATATGATCGACTTAAACAAGGCTTTAAGGTCATTTTGGTGGCTCAATGGATTATTAGCAACAACTTAGCGCTTCTCTTACTCTGGTCTTCTCCCCTGTGCAACACAAAACAACTTCCTTACATCGGAGCGAGAAAAAGAGATAGATGAGGAGGGGTACTCATGAATTAATTCTGCTATTAAGTAGCTAGTAAAGAAAAGTACTTAGAGTAATAACTAAATTAATTACATTTTTTAAGTCGTTTAATATTTTTTCCCAGTTTCACATCTCTGATATAGGCAGTATGTGAATAGAAATGATAAATGGTACTTGTAGCACTTTTCTATTATTCTGACCACTCAGAGCTCTTTAACACTTCATCCAGCTATTCACACCCTCACACCCATTCATACACCAGTTTAACAGTTGCTACTTTAGCACTAGCTACAAACTCCCCCCTGTGAAGTTATACACATGGTCCTGGTTTGCTCAGCTTCTGTTGTTAAAAAAGGGGGCAAAGAGTTTGGTAACTTCACAAGGTAACAATTTTAGATCGAAGATTCAAGATTTAATGCGCTGTTGATGAAATCTCGCCTTCAAGCGACAACCATCCCTGAGAGATGTGTGTCTCAACCCCTCCCCCCTACACTGCTTCCAAAACCCCCACTAGCCCTCTATCCCTGGCATTGTACCCAAGATACCAGAAGGCACCTGTGGACTCGCCAACCAAGGGCCCTGGAAGCCTGGAAGGCCATCAGCTGACCCATTCTAATGTCGCCCCTTGAACCAAGCCTTGGCGCAGGGGGAGTGGTGGTGGTTAGGGATGGTGGGGGCAAGGGGCTGGATGGGTGCTGGCGGGTGCAGAGCTAGAAGGCCTGGCGCTGGCTTGAGTGCCCATGCAGGCTTCGACTTAGGCAGGCAGGCGTGGGTGAACACGTCAGGTTGATTTATGTGACGCCTGACCCCGTAGCTGACCTCGGACTGGAGTCCACCTGTCCTCCATCCATCCAGCCACCGCAACCCCCCCTTCCCTTTCTCCTTGACTCATTGGCCGCCAAAAGCTAAAGAAAGCAAAGGAATAGGAGGAGGAGGAGGGTTGAAGGGGCGAGAGGTGAAAGGGAATGAGAGAGGAGGCAGAGAGAGGGAGAGGTGGATCTGCCCAGCCGTGATGACTTGGTGGCCAGCAGCCTCTGTGACCTGGAGTGTTTGGTGAACCAGGAACCAAGAGCTGGCCGGAGGTGTTCACTGCTGTAGACTTTCTTATTACAGGTCAACTGAGAATATCCTGCAAGTTCCTGCTTTAAAGGATAATGCCTTTCTTTTACAACTTATTTTGGTAGTTGCTCCCACCCTTTCTCTCAATAATAAGTCAAATGGGGCAAATATCCGAGAAGTCCGATGACCTGACATGTTATAAACACGCCTCCAATTCCTATTTGGAAATGAAGACGAAATGTAAACTTAAAGATCGACTTCCTGTTTGAACCTTTGCCCAACCTCACTTTTAGTTTAACTCCGAATGAAGTGATTTACAGGGTGTTTTCCACCACAGCAACTTTCAGGTAAAACAAGAACCTTTTTAGTTACATAACATGCATTTTGAATGGAATAACCAGAGAGTAATTTCCTGTAAAATAGCTACTTGTGTAAAAAACAAGTCCCTACTTCAGGAGGATCCTCTCCAATGGTTCAGGTACTATCAGGGCAGAGTTGAAAGGGCGAACTGTCTCTGATTAGTCAAACATAAGTGGACATTTCTTGCTATTTATTAAAGTCGGCGTGTATGACAGAACTAGCAAGTGATATAATTGATTGAGGGAGTAGTGATGAGAGAGCAACTGTAAAAACAGAAGTAAAGCTTAACTGGCTGAATGTTTCTTTGGGGTTAGATATTAAATAAATAACCACTAAATAATCAGACGATCGCCTACTTTAGAGAGAGTCATCTTTTCCATCTGTGCATGTCTCCTTTTTATTCATTTATACACCAGACTCATTCCCAGTGAATAGAAAGAACAGCCTCAAATGCCATTTTTTATTCCATCATCTGTCTAGTTAACCAAATGTTCATAGTTCTTCAGATACGATAGAAATGGAAACAGGACTTCCTTGTTTAGTTCCTCTGGTTCCTAAGCTTCTGGGACATTTTGGTCAAAAAAGGCTATAATATAATTTTGATCAACTTTTGGCTTGTTTACAATCTTTCTGATCGTCTGACTGCTCATGTTTCTTTTTAGGGATGTCGCTGGGTTGTCATCTTCTATACCAATTACTTTGCTGAGTACAATGTTATCATAACTGATGGAAATAATGGCCAAGACTATGAAAAATAAGACCCAAGGTGTAAGAAATCTGTATCATCTTTCTCACTACTACTCAAACTCTTTCACTCTTTTTTTTTCAGTTGTCTCTTCTTCCCTAGGAAGTTTATCCAATTAACTGAGGATGGGAAGGGGCAGTCCATGTTAGATCTCCCTGGGGTGCTGGGACTCCGCCCTCCCAGCGGGGGTTGTGATTGGGTTGTATGGGCGTTCCAGCGGCGCGCCCAAGTGGAAAAATGCGAAATGGAGGGGATCGTTGGCCATCGATACCCAATTATATGACTAGAAGGGGAGCCACTAGCTCTCAGTGATGGCCCAGTCCAGGGTATGAGGGCCCCTCTACACTTTATGTTTGATGATAAATTGTTTTGCTGGAGGATTATGGTCATTGCAATTATGTCCAATGATAGCGAGCCACAAAATGATTCTCAGAGTCAAGCTGTGAAGTTCTTATTGAAGAACTGGATTCAATTTATAGGCCTTGATTGCTACACATTCATATGGTAATTTCACTAGAAGCAATTGCGCCGTGTAAACTACACTAGAATCTTAAAGGGTCAATCTAGATCTAAAGAGTTAACTGACATTATGTAAACTTACCTAAAATCTATTGTTCATTTTATTTCATTAAAGTATCTATAGACATAAATGCTCTTTTGTGTTGTAGTACAATGAGGCAGGTCAACAGAGCAAAGCTCACCTTGAACTACATTATAATTTGCAGGAATTTATGAACTACTGTGTTTTAGGAGAAAGCAACAATTCAAACTTTTTTGGAGGTATATTAACTGTATATAATATTCTTTGTTCAATAGTGTGTGATGGATAATCACCTCATATCAATTCATTATATATTTATTCTAAAGATTTGTGGAAGATAATAAATGAACATGACTGATTGATATTGTACGATATATTGTGATACCGTACTGATGCGTTGAAGCACCACTGGGACACATGACTATGTGAAATGTGTCAGGTGTCACTTGTAGTGATGAACCCACAGAGAATTATCAGTCTCACAATAGTCAGAGTGGATGTACTGCTCTGATCCCATACTAATGTTCTCTCATTCCCAAAGTCCAAATAACTGCAGAGAATACGCCGAGAGTGCGTCTCCTCTCTTCTCTGACTGCAGCTGGGACTGCTGCGCTAGGCTGCTGTGAGAGTACCTGCCTGTGAGTGCTTTGGGGCGGCTCACGGCAGCACCCGCTGCTCGTTCACGGCAGTAACTGTAGAACGGTACGTGCTTTCACGTCAGAGTCAAAACACCAGCAAAGTCTCCAATAACACCAGAAAAAGTCGCTAGATTTAGCGAGAAAGTTAGCAAGTTGGCAACACTGGCACCGACTAAATGTATCCCCAGTGCAAAATTGGACGTAACAATAGTTCCTATCACATATAAAACCAAACAAAAATCCATCTTCATAAAAACAAGTTGTGCAAATAATAATATATAAACAAGCATATTAAAAGCTACTGCAGATGTAAAAACAAAAGCAGTTAACTTACCAAAGCTGCTGTTCACTATTTAAAGACAAAGTCCATCCTCCTTTCTTTGTTACTAAAGAGTTTAATCTCACGGTTGTTCAGTACATCCGTGCGTTTTAGTTCCAGTAATAAGTCCTTCTCGATTCATGGACGCCAGTGAAGACAGTCGAGCCTCCTCAGTTGTATTTCTTGAATACGTTTGAATGCGTTTGAGGGCTGAAAATGTCTGCTCGACAGAGGCAGCAGATATTGGGATTGTCACCGCCCAACATGTCACGCTAGCCCACTGACCAATCACGTATGGCTTTGCCAGCTAGCAGGCTCTGACATGTCAAAGAATACGCCCAACATGTCAAACTAAAGATCTGATTGATTGAAGACTATGACAATCAACAATATCGTCCCCATTCACTTAAACTGCAAAGGGATTCACTTGTGAGTCTGCAGGCCTCGGGCCTCTCTTCTTACCTAGAGACACAGAGGTGAAATCTGATTGGATAAAAGCTCTACTTAAAACAAGCTGCACTGGAAGCAGAGCAACTGAGGAAGACAGTAGCTGTGCAATGACAAAATAAGATAATGGGAAAAATATTATAATACATGTAGTGTATTTAAGAACAATTATTAAATTATAAAATAGTTATAACTTTGTGATTCTGTCTAGGCCAGCAGAGAAGGCCTTGCTGGCCCTGACGGCCCACCACTGATTTTTGGAAGCTTTGAGAAAGTGGAAAAACACATAAGGGACTAAATACGCCACGCCTTGTAAACACTTGGTATGCATCTTGGTTTACAAACACCACCCAATTAACACTTACCAACCAAGTATGTTGTAGCATTTTGAAAAGTATTACCATTTCACATCTATAGTAATAGCAGATAACTACAAAGCAGCATCAGTCACAACAGAACGATGCATCAACCAGGTTGCTCGCAGTGCGTACATGTGGTTATTCTTTGTGACCTTTGCTTGTACACATCCCTGCTCTGCCACATTCATTATTGAGTATCACATAGACTCCAGTATTGCAGGATGGTGGAGGTAAACTTCATTAAGAGTGGGGGTGACATGTACAGCCTACGGGCTTCTAGTGCAATAATTAACTCAGGGATTTTTTTCCTCAGCTTCAGTCTCTGATCCAGGTCGGTACTGACAACCTTGCTACCCCCCGGCCCCTCCTTCGTCTGCCATATACAGGTCACAGACGGCGGGCCGGCACCCTGAGGTGTCCTGTAAATGTGCCTGTGGAGGGAATGGGCGGGCGTCCCTCGATGCCACATTCATTTGCACATCAAGAAGGCAGAGAAGGAAGCTTTGACCCAATTAACGCTGAGGAAAACAGATTAAATAAAGTCTGCTTCCTTACTCCTGGACATTCCGTGCGACTGTGTGTATGTTTGAGTGAGCGTGTAGATGGTTGATGAGGTTGAGCGAGGGCCACCGGATGAAAGCAACGCATCTCTCCAGCCAATCACAGAGGGCATGGAATGCAGAGGGAGCTGCCTGGCTCAGAAGCACTGTCACAAGGTAACGCTCACACTGGAGGCAAGTCAAGTCCATAAAGCCTTTAGTCTATACAGCCAAATATCACAAATTGGCCTCAAGGGGCTTTAGCCAACAATATTTGGAGCATACTCCTTAGACCCTTGATTCGGATAAGGAAAAAACTCCCCCAAAAACCCTTTTAACAAGGACAAAAATGGAAGAAACCACAAGAATAAAAGCAGAGGAGGGAACCCAGTCCAAGGAAGGAAAGTGATACAATAGATGTTGTGTGTACAGACTAACCAACAAAATGACAATATGAACAATCAGGATGACAAAAATATAAATAGAGTGTAAACATATATGAGAGATCGATCTGGGAGGACAGGTGCCGCCAAACCGATCTGAGCCACAAGACCTGGAAAGACTATACAGACTTACAGGCTCAAGCACAGCATTCACACAGGTGCTGTCAGTCTCCTTCAACGAAGCTGATTGGATCAGAGAAACAGGAGAGTAGAGTTCTACATGGGCCTAAAACTGAGACCTGAAAGCTTCCTGTACCGTTTTAAGAGCCAACTGAACCTTACTTTTAGTTAAAAATGTTAGACCTGAACGCGATCTTAGCTTCAAAGTTTATATTAATCGTGGAAATAGCCATTTATGAAATACTCTTACCTCAATGTCCATTCCAGAGCTTTCAGCCATTCCATGTTATCTTCATATTGATCCAATAAGGTTATGAAGATACGTTTTTCAAAGCAATAAAAAATGTAACAATTGAGAAAGTCTGCGTAGGACTTTCACAGACTTTCCCCTTGGAGACCACAGTTTGTGTCCTTTGTGGAACCGAGTCAATGTTGACTTATTTTACCATAGTTTTATGTACCTTCTGAAATAAGCTAATGCCAGTTACGTAACAAACAAAGTTAATTTAAGAAACAAACATACCTATTCTAACCCAAACCACAATCTTTTAATCAAAAAGTAAACCTACGTTGAAAGTTTTTCTTGAAAAGAAGCTGTACACACGTCTAAAAGTGACATTAGAAAGGTAAATAGTTCATAGTTTGAAGTGTGCGGCCACTGACCAATTGGTCGGTATTTGACAAGTCCCCCTCATCTCCTACAAGGCATTGATTATCAACTTCAAACACGACCCACATGGACACGGACTATTAGCACAGTGAGAAGGAGAGACATTTCTTGAGAAATGAACATTTGAATATAATAAAACATGAACCTGGGCCAAGTCAGAAACGTTGTGACTTGGCAAAACAGCCTCAGGTTTTTTTGGGACCTGTCAGGTTCAGGTTGGGTGGCAGAACTCTCATGGCAGAACTCTCATGGAGTGAGACAGAGAGAGAAAGAGAGAGTGACAAAGGGAGAAAGAAAAGGAAACACAGAATGCAGAACGGGTAAACGAGAGTCAAAGAGAGCAGGAGGAAGGGGAAATAGATAGAGAAAATAGAGCGGTAGAGAAAAGAAGAAAGAAGTAGACGGGGCTTAAGGAGGACGGGAGGAAAAGAGGCGGAGTGATTTCTCTGGGCTCCATGCCTTGTTAGATCTATCATCCCTTTAATTAATAGTGTTTTTAGGAAGACGTCTGAACTGTGTCATTTCCATTATTGGAAAACCCAACGCGATTAATGAATAATTTTCATTTTTGATCCATTATATCATGCTAGTTGATCTCCTCTTTTCCGCGCTGCTGAGTGATAGCATCGTTTTCTGCCCCTCGATCAAATTTAATTTGGCCCCCTATTATATTACACTGTTGCGACTGAAGTGTCAATTTTTGTCAGGCAATTAGAAGCCATAAACTGTGAAGCAAAGTTTGATAGGCATTGTAATTGGATTGTTTCAGCAATAGCTTGAAACGCTTTTAGCTTTTCTTCTCCCTCTACCTGCCCCCCCCCACCCCCAGTTCTCATCTGGTTGTGATTTTGATAGGGCCTCGGTCTATATGTCGAACTTCAGAGCAAACAAAAGATAAGAGGCGAACAGAGGGGGGAGAGTGAGTGAGGGTGCAGAGTGGAGGAGCGCTTGCCTGTGCAGAAAGTCAACCGTGGATTTGCGCGGATGTCAAATGTGCCATGTGGTTCCACTTTTCCTGCCGCCATGGCAGGTATTTGTCTGTTTTGACCCTGTCCTCACCTCACCTTTCAAGACGCCACATTAGAAAGCTTTTCAACTTTTCCAGCTGACAGAGAAAGTGAAGAGGCTCGGGAATTTGAAACGTGATGTGGATGTAGTGGAGAATAAGAGTTGGCTGATGCAATTCTGACACTCTTGAGAGTTTCCCAGGGTAGCACTGATACTCATTTGTGCTTTTCCTTTTGTCTTTTGAAAAGCCAGGGCCATAGGATTCAGCAACATTTAAATCATAATCTGATGATGGTTGGTGGGTTGTTTGCTCCACTGTCAATCAAATCAGATCAATCACATCAACTAAATCCAGATGAAGCAGATTAGTCCTTGATTTAAAACTGTTTTTTTACTTTCATTGTTGCTGTTTAGTCACGAATAGTTCATGTAAGTTGTTTTGCATCTTCACTGTAATGTTTGAGACATGTTTGTAATGCAGAACGATGTTTGAAGCAAAGTTTCTCTGAGCTCTACTGAACAGCTGGACGTGTACCTGTAGGCCAATTAATGATAGTATGAACATATACGTACTATTATCATTATTATTATTATTTAGAATAAGACTTTTATTATTATTATTAATACTGCTACTATTTCATTTTCCTTTTTTTGTGAAAAATGTGATTATTACTATTGTTGATCTTTGTTTAGTTTAGTTTTTGGTTAAGTTTTATGTTTCTTAGCTATTTATAGTTATTATATAGTTATTTCGAACGTGACTCATTTGTCATAACTTGGATAACAAGTAGAACAATGTGAAATTAACTTTACAGTAAACAAGATTATTAAAGAAGCATTGCAGTAAATTATTAAAAAACTAAAATGTGGTCCAGTATGCAACTTCGACAAGTGTACTTTGAAAATGTTAAGTATTCGCTACACATGCAGTAACTCTGCATTCACTTTCTAAATTATTAAGTCTGTATGTGTGAAGAATGGACTCAATGAGCCACGAGACATCTTGTCCAGCACTTAAACTTTTGAAGTGAACCATATTTGTTTATTTGTATAATCTGGATTTTTAAATGAGGGAGATTACATTTTAGTAGTAGACATTTTTAACGAGTTAATTTAAGTTGTTTGAGGGAAAATCATAAGCCACAAATAACTATTAAAAACAGAGTATTTTTATGTCTTAATTCATGTCTGAAGAGGAATGTTTGGATATGAAGCCAACTGTTTAAGGATGATTCTGTTAAATATCATTTAACCATAGCTGTTTCTGGCACAAATATTAAAGTATTCTAAATACAATGAAATACAGGGACATAGAGTAGCAACCAGAATTATATTCATGGTACTGTGAAATAAGCTTTGAAACAGCATCCCATCATATAAAATATATATTCTGTATATATTTAAAAAATGGAACAGTGAAATGGATGAATTGAATTCACAGTCTTTGAGTGTCTTCTTAAAAATATGTTAGGAGGGTGGTGTGGTGTTGCACTGTGTGAGGTTGTAATCATTGCCTTGTTACAGACCTGGAAGAGTGTCAACTCGACATAAGACACATATATACATCTTCAACTACTAACATCACACCTTCTCTCAGGTGTGCAAGTTTCATAGAACTAAACGTGAACATGCATATCACCACATTAATTAGCAACAAGCTCATCTAATGTAAGAAAAAATAAGAAATGTTACCGCTGGCCTTATTTTTACTATATTGTAAAGCATGATTTGTAAAATAATTGTGTAATTCAACCCACCTTTTAGCTCTGCATTGACACAAAGTATGTAGACTAAAACACTGAAATCCCTCTGGTACACTTGTATAAGGACACAAGGCCTTTCTAACACGCTGAGACAATGTTTATTTTATATTTTTCCAAAGCCTCGATCTGACTTTTTTTCCCCCTAATTGTTTAAGCGTCGATACACACAGTGACAACAGTCAGCCCAGTCGACAGCTGAAACACAGAGACAAGCTGACTGAGTGGGCTGACCAGCTGTTTCCCACCAGACACGCCATATTCGCTGTGTTCTGCAGATGCCCGTCTCTCCCAGCGGGAGCGTTACGTTCAAAACGCTTTGAGCTGTACTTTTTTCAGCAGGAGATGCAGGTGTCTTTGTTTTCCGACGCACCAGGGTTAGTGAACGCTTCCTGGCGCCCACACTAAATTACTTTTTTTCGGCGGGTAATCCCATACGACGGATCATCTCGGCGGCGTTGTGGGTAAAGGCAGGACATGATTAGCTTAGCTTAGCATGAAGACTGAAAGCAGGGGGAGACAGCTAGCCTGGCTCTGTCCAAAGTTCAAACATACAACTACCCACAAATCAAAATCTACCATTTAACATGATGTATATATTGTTTACTTAATCTGTGTGCAGACAGATATGTAATAACTTAATGCTTTCAGTGGTTTCATGCTGGAACTAATTTGTGGTGGAAAAACAGCTGGGTGCAGTGGGTTGGGCAGCTTCCCAAAGTTAAACTAGACTCATCAAGGCCTGACTCCAGCTCCAGGAATGCCCTCATCTCACTCTTGGAAAGAAAGCAATTAAACTTATTTACCAAAATGTTAATAACAGTTAATCAAGTTAGAAAATCCCAGTAAATCAGTCGGTGTCCCGTGTGAATTTAACACAAACCATGATGATGACAAGTGTGATACGAGGCTGGCATGACATGTATTTAAGATATTATAGTTTCAGAAATGTAGACATTCAACATGTCCATGGTTTACAGAAACGTACAATGCCAATGTACAAAGGTGTCCATGGCTACACCCCGACTGGAACATCACCCCTTTACAGCCAAACTATGCCCACTCATGACCCCTCTTCAGGACGACTCAAGAGGGTTTTTTAATTCTCATGATTGTGTCATTTTAATAGCTTCTTGAAAGGCCTGGAAGGTAAAGGGTAAGTCTGACTTAAAACATGAATCAGGTGCCCACATGTAATCACTCCTCATGTTCATACTGCCCGGGAAGAGTTCCCTTTCCAATGTGCTTCCAATGGAAGTGATGGCGAACAAAATCGACAGGCCTACATGAGATTATTGGGCCTCACGCAGCAACGTTCTCTCAAATGTCTCTTATATTTTCTAGTGAGAGAAACAGAAGTGTGGCTGATTGTTATTGTCAGCCACACATAGGTAACACCCTCTATACACTACATATGGGCAGGCGTTGGTACATGCCACCAACAAAAGGCTGTTAGAAGAAGAAGAACTTCAGCAGTAGGGAAATCATATAAATAAACTTAAAGTGAACGTGTATTTTCCAGAGCGTCAGTACTACAAGAAAAGCAAAAAGCATAGAATAGTGGTATTTAAAGAAGCTGAATGTGACATCATCCGAGGGTTTTTATAGTCTTTACACAGAGCGTGAACATTACGCAGTAGAAACGTTTTTTTGTGGTTGATTTTTCTGATCTTTTACATTTCCTAATAAAGGCATGAACATTGTGCAGAGCGGATTGACTTGTGACTGTACTTATTAACTTACTTATCACCTCGGAGGTTTCATGTTCTGATCCAAGACGACACACTTTGTGACTCTTTCAACCATGAGAACGGCAGCACATACTGGATCCACTCCACCCGTCCTCACCGTCCTCACCTTTCATAATAACAACTCTAGACATGTAATATTTGCAGGCGAAAATTTCACATTTCCATGTCCAATAGTATTTCTTTCACCCACAAATGTAATAATCCAATCATTATAATTACGCTAAACCATAGACCAATAATGATCTAAATATGATGAAACAATATTCACACATTTTCTTCAAATTCAAAACTTCAGAATCAGTTGGACAAACAATTTGTGGAAACAAGATGTTTTTTTCTCATCTTGATAAAAGTGCTGTTGACCACTCGTAAAATGTGCTCTTAAGAGTTACTGTGAGGAACCGACACCACGCTGCTGGAGACCCAGGCCGCATTGATGGACCCACTGGAGGGAAGAACCAGGGCGACACGGGGAAGACTATGTAAACGTGCTGTGGAACAAAAAAAGTGTTTTTTCTTCTTAAACTCACAAATTATTAATTATTGATGCCCAAGTCAGGGACCAACTGTGAAAATGAAGCGTAACCGTGTGCACCACTGAAGAAGACTTTACTGCAGATCAACACCATGCAGATACAGTAGTCGACCAAATCCTCTTCACCCGCCAACAGACTCTGAACTTCATGGCTCCTCCAGTTGAACTGGAGGGTGGGGGGGGGGGGGGGGGGGGGGATGTTTGATTGCAGTCTAAAGTGTGTGTGTGTGTGTGTGTGTGTGTGTGTGTTTGTACAGGAGATGCTGTTTAGCTCTGTCCCAACTCTCAGAGGAACGTTGACTACTCCCCCCGAACCCCACCCACCCACCCCTGCCCCCCCCTGTCGCTGCTGGCATCACCCGGGGTGACAAAGGCTCTATTGGCACCCTAGGGTGATGGTGGGTGGTTGGACTGGGGGGAGGGGGGGGGGGGTGCTGCCTCTGTGTGCGTGGGCAGGCACACACGAACACTCTGAAAGAAATAGTTGGATGGATGAGGTTTAAACCTTGGAGACCAAGACTCTGTCAGGGGATCTCTCTCTCCCTCTCTCACACACACACACACACACACACACACACACACACACACACACACACACACACACACACACACACACACACACACACACACACACACACACACACACACACACACACACACATACACACAGAGAGACAATACAGTAACAAATAATATTCTCCTCCCATGCAGTCAATCTTTTTACATGCTTATGCTTAAAAACATAGAGTATATGCAAACAACGAGTGATGCTTTATTACAGCAATATTTTATTTTTCAGACGGGCATGATTTTTTGCATCCTCAATCTTCAGCCTCCAGAATTACTTTCAGCCTCTAACAGTAAAGTGCAGTATTAGCTTTAATTCCTCAACATGCAAAATATTCATTGGCTCCATTTAATTTGAGTGCAACATAAATGCTTATTATGCCGCTGAATCACAACTAAATTAAAGCAAGCTAATTATGCTTAACAGGGGGAAAAAAAGTCAGCTGTATAATTATAATTTTAGGTAGACCCATATTACAAATCACCTGCTTCTCTAACTTGTTTTCCCTTAAATACTCACTTTGTCTCACACACACTCCAATCACACACACTTTATTTTTCTAAATGGTTTGGTGGAGTAGAGAAAGAAACATGCGCTCCTGAGTGAGAGTGTGCCTGTGTGTACACCTTCTTCATACCAGTGGAGGGCAGAATTACATTTCATAAATTAGAAGCTCCGAGTGTTGATTATAATGCAGGAGGAAGGAGGAGGAAGGAGGTGAAGAAAACAGGGGAGGGGAGGGGAGGGTAAATCATTTTCATCCGAATCTGACAGAAAAGTGTAACTTCCCTTTGTAAAGCCCAGAACAGGGTAGTAGCTTTTAGAAATACTGAGGTCCCGATGCATCCTCCACCCCTGTTATTGTTTCCATGAATCCAAATGAAAAAGAAAATGTTTAAAAAAATTCATAAATACTAGAAACTTGCTTTAAGGCACCAGCCACAATGTGGTTTTTAATGAAACATTGTGGGTCATTTAAAACTTGGGGTTTTCAGTCATTCATTTTTTTTTTTTTTTTTTTACATCTTTTGGGCAAAAAAGAAGTGCAACCAAAAACATCTCCTTGTAAACAATTTGCCTTGAACAGAGCTTTATTTTTTTAGAATAACTGCTGACACTGGTGAATAAATACTCAATCCTTTCATTAGCTGTTTACTGGACTCACACATCAAATAGTGTAGCATTGAAATGTTAAAAAAAAGAAACGTTATAAAATATATTGAATCAAAACATGGAATGAAATGCCACCATGTGTAAAATAAAAAATACACATGATGATGATTTAGCAACTTTCATATTGTGTGTGTATTCCCTTCAACAGTGACAAATCGCCCCAAAAGAAAGTCTGTGAAAAAAGTCTTTATTTGTTTGTTTTTTACATTTTTCCAAATGTTTAATAATCTTATTTCAACTCTTTAACTGACCTTGAATTCATGTACAAAATAGAATTATAATAAAAATAATATCGACTGAATGTACAATATTAAAAACACATTGTAATTTAAATTGGAGTTCTATGTAAGCACAGCTATTCGTCACATATAGCACTCTGTGATTTGTATTCATGTAGGGAGAAAATCAATAAGGAATAATAACCTCACTGACGCTCATAAAAGGACGTTTTCTACATCTGCGTGTGAAAGAAGGGAGTGTAAAATGCAGCGTGCAGGGACAAACTTGAATAATGTACAGCCTCAATAAGTAAAGCTGAGCACGGTGAGATCCGTGCATTAGCGTTAGCTCGGGGTGCTAGTAAACGAGCGGCTATGGAAATACATCAGGAATAAGGTCATGCCTCACGCAGGATCTCCTGTGTGTGCAGCCTCCTGGGTGAATGTGTGATTAGCCTAATCCCAGTAGTCACAGCTCTGCTCCCCCGACGTGGGGGGAAAGATTCAGATGGTGATACGCTGCCACCGAGAGAAGCCATGTCAGAGCTGCTCTCACCCGGCTCCTGTCCCCCACACGGCACACACACACAGCTGCAGGAAGACTCCAAAAAAGATACAGATGAATTCGGAGGGAGAAAAGGTTGCCGTGATTCATCCGTCAATCACAAGGAGAGGCTGTGATTTGAATTTTGAAAAATGACATATTTGAAAATGTCACCCTACGATTTGTGTTGTTAAAAATAATTAACGCCGTAAAAAGTAGAAATAGCTGGCCTTCAAAGCCCACATTGGCTTTTAGCGGAGGGGGGTTTGTGACCAGATTTTAGTTTAAAAGTCTAGATTCTCCGGATGAGAGGCCGGCTTGAGCATCGCTCCTCTTCACAACCAAACAAACTATCAAGGTAAACAGAGAGGCGCCAAAAAAAATAGAAATCCCAGCCCTTAAATTGTCTCTTTCCCCACATCCTCTCAGTCTCTTCCACTTTAACATGAAGCACTTTGGGTATTCACTCTGCATTTGGTGACATCACCACTACCGCAGGGGAGCCTCTCCTCTTTCTTCGTATTGGCTAATCTGGAAGCAAATAGCGGAGAAAACACCCGCTTGCATTGGTAATAAATAGAATATGCCAATCAAATTAAGAGTGGCGCTTCAGTTTGGACAAGTGAGGAAAGTGATCCGCTACAGGTGCAGAGCGGCGGGCCGGACAACCCTCGTCGTATAGGTCACTGGGCTCATCTGGAGGCAGGTTTATATATGGCCTGTGAAAGGAACTGCAAATAACCAAACACAAATGAATGCATGCATTCCGCTGAGTGGTACATTATCGTTATACTTTATTTTTTTTATCATTACCTTTACAAATTATAATGTATGTATGTGATGTTTATTCTTTTTTTTTAAATACTGTAAATGTGCAACAACTGTTCATACATTGTGTCATGTGTTGTTTTTACTTGGAGAAACCACATTCTGACAGAACGTCACTGTAGGTAGACACTTTCATAAAGTGTGGAGTTTGCAATGATTGGCCTTTAATGCAGTTATTTGTGGTGTACTGTACCTGTTTTACTGTCTAATGAACATTTTTAAATCTAGTAATTCTGTTCATTGACGGAATAATACTGTAAATGTGCAGAACCTTGTCTTTAGTTTTATGTACTTATTGCATTTTTATATATTATTTCTTAATTATTGCATGAAAAAAAAACCAATATGTTAACGGTGAATTAGTGTGGATAGACCGGGCTGTTTCAGAAAGTAACAAATAAATGTCCTAAAATTCAAGCGTTTGTATTTCATGTATTTTAACAGAAGGTCTTTGCTCTGCTCTGTCTGGCACCTTTGCTACCAGTGCTTTGAATGTAAAACACTCAGTTGTTGGTGTGATGTGTAAATCCTCTATGTGCTATTCTAGTCTGCGATGCCATGCTTAATTTACACAGCACAAAATCACAATTTTGCCTCAATGTGCGTTTACAGCGTACAGCGACTCGATCCTTAAATGCTTGATGTGTGAGTTACGTTTATTTTCTGCAGAATTGGTGAAATCTACAGCCACAAAAAAACAAAGTAGTATAATGAACACCTACATTTTGAATGTTTTTCTTCTACTAGTCTAAAAAAAAAAAGACTAAATAGACCAAAATCTCAGCATTTTGCAGTGCATGAAAAAACATTGTTTTTTGCCTTTAATGACAAAAAAAAAAGACAATTGGCATCAGTTGGAATGTTGTGTGTAGAACGGAACCCTGGCTAATAGCTTTGAACTGCTGCAGTTTGAGAGTTTTTGCCGCAGGGCTGGAAATTAGTAACCTCTCCTCAGCAATAAAGACATACTGTACTTTCTCACTCAACCACTTTCATGTCTGCAGCAATCAGATTATGTAATCAGTCGACACAGATAGAGGAGTCTGCGCGTTAACGTGGAAACAGGTCGACCCTTCCTTGGACATGGCAGCTTTTGTAGATCAAAAGCTACCTGCTAATGAGCCGGCGAGGAGAGAATCTCTCCTCTGTGTTCAGCAGTGACTTAGAAAAGGCCTTCTTAGCACCTACCAAGCACTTTGTGTTCTTCTCTTATCTGTCACCGGTGAATGGATGACGCCACCGAGGCTTATTTATATGAATATGACAGCATATCTAAAGACAATGCCATCTGTCAAACAGTAATTGAAGAAGTGCCTCCACAAACAAGAAGAGATTCCCTCCTAAATCCTTTGAACAGCTTCTTTATGAACCCGGCAGCCAAACAAACACTGATTTTTAGATTTGTATGACATCAGCAAAACGAAGTTAATTATGCGGAATAGAGGAGCTTCTTCATTTTTGGTGCTTCTGCCGAGACATTGATGGCGCCGACGAGATGATACATGGCGCATCTCGGCAGAACGTGATCCTCGTCGGGGACGTATGATGACTAATCTCCAGACTCCATCCGGCGCTGGCTCATTAGAAATGCGTTAAGCTCACCGGTTGGGTTTACTCCTTCAAAGGCAGGGGGGGAGGAGGTTGTGTTGTTGCTCCGAGGCACGTGAAAAATAGCAGGAGTGACAGATGAGTTGTGGAACGTGGATGGAAGGAGACAGGCAGCAAAATGGAAAGGGAGGATCTGTAGTCCGGCTATTTTAATGGAGAACAGAGAAATGATTCTTCAGACTGACACTTCAAGTTGGTTTGTTAATTTATCTGAGCTGCTCAGACAAGCAGACATGAATAGAAACATTCACATGGCACCAGAGCCGGAGAGGAGCAGCTGCATCTCCATTTTGACTGCTGGGAAGGTACGAACCATCAGAAACCTGTAAATCGAAATAAAACTAGTCCGACTGGAATTAAACCGCATGTGTTTCTGCTGCAGCATACATGTATATCTGTATATCACTTGTACTGTGTTCTCCTTGTTTTTTTTGGTTTCACAAAAGAGCATTCACTCATATTGCCCCTGTTCAATGCATAACAGCAACCGTCTCCATTCTATCACCGGCTAACAGTGACGCTGACTAACACGAAGACAGCAACACAAATACAGCCGCAGACCCTGAACGACAAACCGACGTCCTACAGCACGTCCTGCTCCTTTGTTTCCTGTCTTTCTTTTGTTCAGCAAGCCACCGATCTATCAGCCTGGGAAAAAACCTATCATTAATGTTATTTTGCAGGCTAACAAGCTAATGAGCTTGTCAGCTGTGGCACATTGTGCAAGTTCTTCTCAGGGAATAGTTCACGTTCACAGTTCAAATTCTTGGCCTAGTTCACTTTTGTTTCTTCTTTTTTTTTTATTAAACTGGTCCGATGCTATTGCGTTGAATTAAAACCAGGTGTGTGCACGTGATACGAGCACGTCAGGTTGACTTTGGAGACTTTGGAGTCGGGCATGGAATAGACAGTGGCTGATGTCTCCGCTCAGTTGATTGCGATAGCCATGCAGGACGCCCTGAATGCTTGAGTAACAACACAGTGCCAGTTTCATTAACTCATGCAAGAGTTAACAATGCCCATGTTCTATATAGTTGCATAAAGGGTATGTTTAGTTCAGCGTTCACCTACAACATGAGCACGCTCGCTTTGACACGTTCATGCACTCCTGAACAGCTTAAAGTCAAACCCAGTTGTAAACGCTGCCTTTCCGTCACGAGACGGATGGTAGACATGGGAACGATTCCCATCTTTACTACTTCATTCATGCCAATCAGACAGATGACTGCATTGACATATCTGTTCAATTTGGGTTTCATTTCCTGTCTGACCATACAGATGTTTCATGTGAACAGGCGGGTCATGGCATGCACCTCTGTGCACCAATCAGCTCGCTTATTTTTACTGCCAATGTCAATCAAATGTGATGGAAGCACATCCTCCGTCCTGATGACAGGGATGAGCAGAGTGTTCTTCAATAATACTTAAGGATATTTTTGCTTTTACTTAAACTTCACCTTGATTTTTGACTATTTAATTGTGACTATTTAATAATATGAAGAACTACTTGATATTTTTTTTGAGTTTTATGTTTTTCGAGGCGTAAAGTGCCGATGGTAAAATAACACTAACATGACCACTGCTAACAGAATGCTGTCAGTGCTTGTCTTTTAAGCTACAGTGTGTTTGAACTGAGTCTGCTGTCAGCTCAGCTGTCAATCACACACGGCCACAGGCCCAGTCTAGCAGCTCGGAGGCTAAGGAAGCATTTCTAAAATATATCCAAAGACCTCCTTTCTTCATTCCAGTTCAGTGGTGTAAATATAGGCAGAGCAGGCAGTGTGGGGCCTTTGTGGTGGTGGGGGGGGGGGGAGTAGAGAGAGCAGGCCCTTTGTGGTGAGTGTATGGCCATTTGCAAGTAGTACAGAGGGCCACTTCGGATATCTAACAAAGAACTCGATAAGTTTGGTGCCATTTGTTTTCTTCCTTTTTTTCGTAGAGACAGTCAGTAGCAATCTAAAGCACAACGATATGCTTATTCAACATTAACTATACTAATATGAATATATATATATACAGGTATGCAATGTTGTTGGTTCATATGTATATTGATATTGTCCAATGTCAACACAATATAAAGGTGTGTGTGTGTGTGTGTGTGTGCTCCATATGTCCCGTCATCAAAGTGTGCACTAGGCCCACCGTCACATCCTCGCGCCGCTGCTCCAATCACAACATATATTAAGAAGAAATTGAAAATGATTTGAGTGAAAGAGGATGACTTCCGTGTCTTTAGGCCTCATGTAAAGCAAAATGGCCCCCGAACCTTTACAAACAGACAGAATGAGGCGACAGACCACGCACTGTAGCACACACTCCGCGTATAGTTTTCCACCTTTCAGGAACACGCGTGAGCGCCGTTGAAGCCGCGCGGCTCGGGCGACTCTCGGTTACAGACCTTGATGGAGCAGGAGCAGTCGTCAGCTTCAAACAAACAAGAAGACAAGAGGAGGCAGCGAGACAAGAAGCAGGGTGGCGCGTGTGAACCCGAATTTCTGCCGACCTTTCATCGTCGCGAGCGTATTCAGCAGGGACGGCGCCTTTCATAAGGTGACACCTTGTGCTATCATAGCGGGGGCTGCGGCACGTTTGAACGCCTCTTATCTGATGGCAAAAGAGGGAGAGAGGAAGCTCTCGCTGGGCTGCAGCGGCGGAGGTGGCGGTGGGGATGTGAGTGTGTTGGGGAGGTGAGGAAGGAGAGCATGAGCGATGCGGCAAAACTTCCTCCTTTGTTTACGGGGAGGTAATTGGGACACTAAGCCTGCCAGGCGAAGCCACCCAAGCTTCCCTTTCTCTCTCTGTCATTCTCTCAGAGCGACTGTGGCAGCTGTGACACGTCATGGCCGCCGCCGCCGCCTCTCACCCCTATGGCTTCCTCTCTCTCTCTCTCTCTCTCTCTCTCTCTCTCTCTCGCGATTTCCTGTTTCCTGTGCGGCTCCCCGCCTCGCCCACCCACCGGCGCCCGTGGCCTGGCAGCGTCGGAAGGCGTGGCCACCAGAGGGGAGATGGTTGAAGCGAGCAGGAAGATGCTGACAGGAAGGATGGCAGGCTGCCCTCCCCCTGTCCCCCACCTTCATCCTTCTCCTCTTCCTCACCTCAGCTGCACAGACCAACAGTGGAAAGAGAAAGTAGCACACGTTTCACGTCTTTCCCTCTCTCACTTTCTTTGAGTGTGCGTTTCTATCCTTCTATCCCGCTGAAACTTTACTGCTGAATTTAACTGTCAGTGAACGAAAAACTAATGGAAAAGTTTACTTTAACTCCATATATGAAAAAGGTTTAGACTACAATCAAAAAGAACTTTGCTTTAAATGTAATTGCTTAAATTGCTGTTCAAGATAAGTATCGGTTTTCATTAGAATTAATTAATTATGCATATAAAAGTGCATTAAATATGCACAATAAAAGCCAAGGGTAGCAGCAGATGTTGGTTGTTTGGGTGTACATTCATCATACTGTAGCTACCTATGGAAGAATGCGTTTTCTCCACAATGTAATTATCATCATACATCTGAATCCTCAATTGATCTAAATCACTTAAAAGAAAAACTTCCTCGACAGGCGACAATGGACTCCAGCTGTGTGACGCTGCTCTGCATGTGTGGAACTCCAGAGGGAAATGGCGACGGCGGATAAAGTCACAAACATGAAAACACACGGAAGCGTCCACTCGACTGGTGTGTGTGTGTGAGTTGGGGGGGGGGGGGGGTCGCTCCCCCCAATTAACATTGCTGTAAACAAGGCCAACAAAGGCCAGATTTGAATAACAGTGCGTCTGAGCGGAGGAAGTCACCAATTATTCGGGCGTGGAGCGTTTGCAGCAAGCGTCTCCTTATTTAACATCAGAAGAGTTGAATGCAACTCCTGCCTGCAGCACCCCCCCCCCCCCCCCCCCCCTCCACACACACACACACACACACACACACACACACACACACACACAGACACACAGATCACATCACACTGATAATCCCAGCAGCCTTAAATAATTTATCAAGTGTGGATTTTCCTTAAAATAAATGACTTTGTTTTCAAAAGATGCGTTCACTTATCATATGTGAATAATGAGAGGAATAAATAAAGCTGAAAAAACGTTGAAAACAAAGAAACAGAAGAAGGAAAAACAATAGAATCATTTTCATAATCTGCAAAAACAACAATGGTTTCATGCTTTTCTGTGTATGAAATGAAAACATGATTCAACAAGAGAAAAATAAAACCTTTAGAACGTCAGTAAGGTTGATCATTTCATCACGACACTCTGCTTGTCTCTCACACACACACACACACACACACACACACACAGTTTATGGCTCTCTTCTTCAGTTATGTCTGCAGCTGATTGATTTAATTAGTTTAACATACATGTGCATAATTAATGCGAAATATTACCAGCTCTAAATATATCTCAACACATCTTGAGCGCACAATTATTTTCCAGGCGCTCTGAAATAAATCACATAATACCAGCGTGTAAAAAAAAAAAAAGAGGAAGAAAAAAAAGCACAGTATTTCCTTCTATACTTGAAAACGCTCCATTAAATATTAATAATTTACAGCAACACTTCTGAGGAAAATACAATATTTACATTGCTTGTGTAGGGGCTGTTTTGAGGATGAAAATATATATATATATATATATATATATATATTACGAGATAAAAAATCAACACTGATCACAGCAGAGGACACTGAGTATGGTTTATAAGATCAAATAAATAAATTTGATTTAATTTACTTACATGTTATTTATAAAATGCACAGGTTACATTGCCCTCTCATTCTGTATGTAACAGTGGGATCTATCTCATTTACATAAAACCATTTGACCTTGTATTCAACCTGCTGTTTGTTGGAATGTAAAACCAGTTTGTTGCAAAGCGTCGGTGTGTTTCCTTTATGTTCGCTGCAGACTGCAGCGGGTCAGTCGCCGTGCAAACCATACCTTCAAAACAACCTGTGAAGTCTCAATATGCCGCTTCCCACCCAGCTCTCACCCGTTCTCCTTCCTCTCCCTTCAGTCCCTATTTCATGTTGCACAGCATCTCCCTAATTGATGGTATCTCCCCAAATCACCAGGGCGCTATAGGCTCGCACAGTTAGTTAAAAATTGTATCAAACAACACTGATCTTTGTCTGAGGCACACAAAAAAAAAGACAGAGAGCGAGCGTGGAATCAGGAACGCTGTCAGTCAGACAGCTTCTTTTTTTTTTGTTTTTTTTGTTTGTCAAAGTAAAACACTAATAAGAGAACATGCACTTAGAAACTTAACCTCCTTTCCTGACTCCCCCCTTATCCTCGCCCAAAAATCAGAGAGAATTCAGCCGGGCGCGTTTTGTGGCGAGGATAAGCACCGTGGTTAAGGTTTTGCTGATTTTCATGTAATGACTGGCAGCCGTAACACCTGGCACTGTGAAATCTAGAAATTAGCACACTCCGGGGAAACAAATTGCTTTGTTGATGCAGAACGTTATAGAGAAAGAGGGGAAAAAACATCAGTTTGACACCGGCTGAGGATGCACGTTTTATTTTCACAACTTTTGGAGTCGAAGTGAAGTAACATACATAACTTGACGCCTTTGATGTGCATGGGAGTTTTGAATGCTGCTGTTTGCTCTTTGTTCCACGTCGTATAAGTTGTTACAAACTAGTGTCTATGAATCATGAGACATATAGTGGTAACTATAATTATCCTTCACTTTAAGCCTCTCTGGTCTGCTTTGAGGGGTCTCGGCTCCTCTCATCCGTGTGTTAATGTGCTCTGTACAGTAATAGAATTGATCCCATTATTCATGTATCACTTCTGTATTTCAGTAAATCAGCCATAACTGTTGGCTTTTGGAGGACTGATCGTTGAGAAACAGGTCTGAGGGTTACAGCGTCATCACCAAACTGTTAACTTTACTTAAAACAAATGAAAATAATACTTCTTTTCAAAGTAGTGACAAAGCATGTTTCCACCTGATCCAATGGATTTTAATGGGTTTATTTCACTTAAGAAGTATAATTGTCTCAACCCATCAGGATTATTTGTTAAATTAATTTCAGATACTCCAAAATAGCTAATTTATTGAACCGCAGTGTAAATGTTTTGAGGTTAAAGAGGTGATACAAAGAGTTACCAAACAGGGCAGATCTTGGAGGTAAAGAGTACCAATGGGCCCCAAAGGTAGCTAAGGTAGCTCTGGTCCTGTTTCTAAACTGCTGTCGAATCTCAAAGCATTTCTCTACACATCGTGGCTTAAAGGCAGTCAAATTCAAAGATGCCCCGTTTTATTTATGTGTTCTAGAATGTTAAATCTCCACAGGTTGCTGAAAACCATCCCAAATTCCCAGAGTATAAAATACAGATGAAATGGTTTTAATGTTCTCACTGTGATGATGATGATGATGATGATGATGAGGTGAAAAGTAACCCGAGTACATTTTAATCAAGTGCTGTAGTTACGTACAAATGTGATGTCATTTCATTAAATTACATCTTCTGACGGCTCTGGCGGCGAATTTACAAATTAAGATTATTATGTTTTAGATAAAAAAAAGATTTAACATTTTATATATGATGAGATTATAAAACATGCAGCCTTGTAATTAAACTAGACAACAGGGTGCTACCACAACTACGATGCTATTTGCATATCAATGCGTCATGAATAATCATTTCTACACATTAAGCATTTTACTTTTCTGTGATTACATTTTGTCAATAAAACATCATTTTGAGATAGAACTTTTACTGATATTGTATTGTGAAATGTATCTTTCTGACACAGATTCGGAGCATTTAAACCACGTATGAATGTCTGCTGGGTACACAGAAGTGAGTAAATCGACGCGTGTCTTTGACCCTTTCCTCAGTGACAACCGACGCAGGGAGCCGAGCCGCTCCTCCCAGAAGTCCCTTCCCGAGCCGAGCGGCGTCGGAAGGCACATTTTAGCAGCGGATAGAGATCTCTCCCTCTCTCCGCTGAGGCATCTTCTTATCCTGTCAATCAGCAGCACGCCTCCACCCCGGCTCTGCGCGGGGCTGAGCAGCTTGGCGGAGATGCAGGGTGATGATGAGAACTCTTCGCGGCTTAGCAGGGTTTCCTCCTCATCAAGCTCAGAACAAAGGGGGGCCGGGGCCGCTCGGCTGCTCTAAATACAGCCTGCAACATGCCCCAGCCAACTGCTGACACCCTCTGCTTTTAAATGCAGACGTGAAAATGGAAGTAGGGCTGCTGGAATGGGTAAAATCAGAGGGGTGCAGGCGGAACGTTGGACTTCAACATGTTTCGATGTTGGATGGAAGTGCTTTGATGAGAGTAAAGTGGATGTTTTCAAGCCGTATTCAACATTCAGAGCATTAGAATACCAGCAAACAACTATTTGCAATGTAAAGATAAAGTGGAGTAATGTCTTGCTGGGTAAAGAATGAAGTCACTCTGTGTGTGTACAGTCCCAGTGTACAGTCCCAGTGTACAGTCCCAGTGCTTTTAGTGCACGTGAGCGTGCTCCACTGGTTAGCTCCGCACTGCTCTCACGCGGCGGTTACAGCTGATAACGCCCGACAGCGCTGTAGTTGAAGCGTAGCACCCACCCTCAGGGAAACGCTGTTAGCTCTGTCAGCACTTTCGCCGTAGTTTGCGCTGTTAGCGCTGTCAGCGCTGTTAGCTGCGAGCCGCCGGCTAGGCGTCACCACGTTCAGTGCCGTTGAGAGGCAATCGAAATGCTCCCCAATCTCGCATCTTGCACCTAGCAGTTTTTTTTTTTTTTGCTCCTGTCACACTTTACTCTCTGCTGACCTTGATTGCAATATATAATTCCTATGGAAACAGCACAATACTTTTAGAGATTTAGAGATTTAGAGATAAATAAAAAAATATATTTTGTGCATTATGACACAATGCCATAAATCATATGAAAGAAAAAACACAAGTTGAATTTCTTTGATAATATATTTTACAAAATTGGAAAACAATGTAATCAATAAATAAAACAATTTTCTAAGTGTCCACACGTGTTAACAACGTTGGAATAAAATGGAGGCTCCATGTGCTATGTATATTATCTATTTAACGATTTACATTTGTACAACCTGTCCTCTCCTCTGCTCTCTGCTGTGTGTTCAGCAGCCTGCAGTTCCATTGAAGTTTCACAGAATGTTTGTCACGTCATTGTAGAGTATTTTTTTTTTTTTCAAAATCTGGTGAAAGTAAACAGTGATAATCTGACGATCATGACAATTATGATAAACGGAGTAGTTCTGCCGATTGTTTAAAGGAAACATGTTTCCAATCCCGGTGGGTTTTGGGGTTCAGAGGGTTTTTTAATACACATGTGGGGCGAGTGAATGAATGAACAGGGCTGTTTGAAAGTGGATGTTGTCAGTCAGGAAACATACCGAGGAGGAGGTGGGTCAATCCGAAATGTACACAACATTTTCATAATTCATCTCTAATATCTATTTTATATTAATATGAAAACATCTCCTTCAAACTACTTACATTTATTTAAGTTCATCACTAAAACTACATTTTACAAGATTGCATGCGAACACATCATGATAACGTGTTACTTTACCTTCACCCAACAGTCATTTTCACTGAGCAGAGCCTGAATGCATCACCATGTAACAGTACACTGTCCGTTGGCCGTTAGCGATGCTGCTGCCGTTACTCGCTCTCCTCCTGTTGATCTCAACACGGATCTGTTGGTCACAGTGTCTCATTTCAGGAGATATCTCTGCAACACAGTACGTAGACATCGTTGACACAACGTCAACGCTTGAACCTCGATACATTCTGTTGATAATGTTCATTTGATGTAAAATTCTTGCCACATCTTACACGTTGCACTTCAACCCACTAGATTTGGATGACTCAGGCTGCTGAGTCCATATGTGAGTGTGTGTAGTGTGTTATTTTTACATCGTTGTATTGCTACGTACACTAAACATGTCCTAATACATTTTGTATGTTACATCATTGAAGTCACAGAAGGCAGACAGCAACACATTGTAGTATAATTCAAATAGAGGAGGGCACCAATACATGAGCCTAACAGTCCGTGTACAATGGATTATGTATTGGATTCAGTTTGATCACCATCTGAGTCGTAGATTTTGCTCACATTTTGATCAATCATTTATCGTTTTTATTATTAATTTTTTCAAAATCATAAATTACCTTTAGCAGTGACAAAGTGATATAACGTGTGACGAATGATCCTCGTCCATTTTATAATGCCGAGTTGTGTTTCTTATGTTATTTTGGTTGAAGTAATAAGTATTAACATATATTGTCACCTTTAAATGAAAGTCACTATTATATAATATATTACATATTGATAGCCCAACTCTGATTATTGCAGCTTTAATATTCCACAGAAATGAATGAGCATGAGGCTTTTTTTCATAAAGGGGTTCCTCCTCTTGTCCCCCCCATCACAAACAACCTCCTCATGCAACAAAACGCTTCAATCCAACATTTCAATCTGTTTTCCTTTCACCCCGGCGCGTCACCCGAGAGGCGACAAAGGAGCACAGCAGCAACAACAACAACGTGTTAAAGTCCATCATTTCATCCTGTCTGTCCTGCTGCTAATGCGGAGGGGCGTTGCTAAACGGCCTGGCCCAACATCGGACATCACATCTGTTAAAATGTCAAAAAACATTCACCACAGACACACACACCTCCCTCTCCCCTTCGGCGGCCTAATTGCTGCCTCTCCTTGTTCCAGGCCTGTCTGTTCCGCTCTGGGCCGGCGGTCTGGGACAGACTTCACCTCTTCCTCCTCCTCCTCCTCCTCTCTCTCCAGCTCTGTATTTCTCTATGTTTCCCTCTCCGGGGCAGCGTGTCACCTCTGTTTATGTCTGTCCAACTAGCACTAGAGGAGAGAGAGATCAAGTGTCGCACGCTAAACGGACATCTATGCTAATCTGGATACAAATGTAAGTCTGAGCGGAGCCCGGGCACCAGGGTAACGCACACATGTCACATTGGCTTTTTTGATCGTCTCCATTATGGCCCGCAACGCTGCAGGGCTTGTTTCCATCTACATCACATTGATTTACATGAAACACGTAAACAGGTCGCTTGATGATGCCACTTTTTTCTGTTTTCTGCTGTTAGTCCAGGAAGACAAGGTTTTCGAATCATAATTAGATTACATCTGTGCAATTAGAAGCACACCCAGTCACCCACTGCCACGAACGCTTAACACACATGTACACATTCTAATGTGCTGATTTTATTTCTCTTTGGCAGTCGTGTTTTCATTGATTTCAAAGCAAAGCTGGGGCTTTTGAACAAAGAAGCAACACAGTCTTTGCTTTTAAGAAATGCAAACGCCATAAGTAATGAAATGCAGCCTGACTCAATTTAGGGAATTCAGGTTTTGCTGCTTTGCAGCCTCACTTGGTCTGGTATGACCAATAGCTTTCGGCTAATGTTAGTTAACTTTAGGTAGGGTGGGTATTGATGTGTAACTCTTATTACTGAGTTGGTTGGCTGACTTAATGACTCTTCTTTAGGCCTTTATGGACCTTTTATTCCCAGCGGACATTTGGACTTTTCGTAGGAAAAGCACAGATGTCACTTTACAGCATTAACGGCGGCTTTGTTCTATTCAAGTGTCCCAGTAAGAGTGTTACAGCAAACAAACAGGCAGGGCCCTAAAAGGGAATACAGCACATGTTGATATTAATAATTATATTTATTATTAAGATTTATCCCTGCGCAACATGTGCTCTGCACTGGCCGTTACTTCCATACTTGCAATATATAACAGCTGTGCGACAGTAGTTATGCTCCCACTTTAAAGCAGCATTTCTCCATCTGGCATAGGTGGAGCAAGAGGTTGCCCACAGATTAGAGGGCTACGCCTACACTCGCTAAAAAATGAAGATACAATATGCAACTAACGTTCTTTTTTTCGTAAAGGGCTTCGCCCTATAGGCGCAGCATATGCTTTTACTGCTGATGGGGGGGCAAATCAACTTGTGGGCATCTACCCGCATAACACGTGCAGCACTGCAGAGGGCAGCCCGAGCCTTTCCAAGCGATCGAGTTCAGCGGCCAGGCCCACAGTCGCTGGCCTAATTCTCTCAGGTGTGGGGTCACACCATCCAGATGTGACAGTGTATCCCATAGGAGCTGCACATCGTGGTTGGGAACCATGATGTGCTTAGTGCAGCCGGACTGACCGTTAGATTCTCTTCTGGAATGCTGGCTTAAGTTTATGTCAGGTCCGACTGCAGTGAAGGAGGAGGGATGGTCAGCATTCGCCTATTGTGCTGAACTGGGTCAAGGCAGACCGCCTCTGTATTTTTCTCATGTAGTGGGACCACATGAGGGACCACCACATGGCTTGCGGACATTTCTTTTTGTTGCACTCTGTGGTGCACAGTGTGTGACAACAGAAGTTTAGCGCATCCACCCCAGCCGCAGACAGCTTTGCTCTCATGGTGATTAAGTTATTATCCACAACTAGGTAAATTAATGACTGGGCGGAATACTCTGCTGCCAGTTTACGGCGAAACCCAGTGTTACAGCGAAAACCCTGATCCCGTTCCAGCGTTATGGCTCCAGCGCTGGTTCCTTACACTCGGAGAACGTGCCAGAGACTAGCAGCCGGGTGTACTGGTATTGTATTCCCTTGAAAGAGAAATACAGGAACTGTCTTTGGTAGTGACAGAGATGTGGAAATAGACATCTCTTAGCTTGATGCAAATGAACCAATTGCCGGGAAGCACATATTCCAACACGTCTGATTGACCTAAATCAGCCTCATCTTGCCCGTTTTTTTAGTGACGATAATGTGGTCCATGCATGACTACAAAGAATAAGAATGTGATTTGTTGCATTATATAGGTGAACATAACTTTATGTCTATCCAGTCAATCATCTGTCAGTTTCCAATATTTGGCTATTTCTGCCAATTGCAATGAAAGACCATGAGCCCTGTAACACCGACGGCATGTGCATTTTGAAGCAGTAGTTGGTAATTTCCCTTAATTTTTCTGATGTTAAGAAATTAGAGACCTGGTACATTAAGCCTTCACCAATTCAGCAGAACAAATGGTATTCCCTTTTCCTGTGGGCTGACTAAATGTTCTTTCATTGGTTAACACACACCAGGTACCTTTTTTTGCACAGATGGCAATTAAAATAGTTTGCTAATGCCATCGACAAGGGTCATGCAAACAACTCTTTTATCCAAAGGAAGACAACACCCTCAGCTAAGTTGGTTTTGGATAAAAAAAAAAAGTATTTGTTCTGAAAAAGAAGGAGAAAAAAAACCGTTGGAGTTGGCCAGTGAAACGAGGAGCAAGAGTAGGTCTTATTTATATCTCCTCGTTGGAGCTCTGTCAAGGTGCTGGCAGATTGAAGAATGTGGTGGGTGGCAGAATCACATGGCCTTATGTCATCTGCATATACCCATTGTACATAATATTAGCTTCTACTCGTGTTTCTAAAATACTCTATATAGAGGATAGCGTGAGGGAATGTGGCTTACAAGTCACAGGTAGTCTTGATTTTTGTAATATGAAAAGTCCTTCGTGATTTGAACATACCAATTACAATGACATGACGTGGGAGATTAATCATTTCACATCTTTTTTTAAGGAAATGATAAGAGCCACTGCAATCCAATTTTTCAACACGTCATGTTGTCACGTTCTTATTATATGATGACTTAATACCTGTTGTCTTGAATGCTTTCATTTGACACCGTGCACCCTGGCCTGCAACAAGAGAAATACTGTCAAATTCCAATCAATTTGAAGAAACATGAAAACTCTGTTACTCCCCCAGAATTCACAAGCAGTGTAGCACTTATATATGTACAACGTAGCAAATATCAGCCCAAGTATTTGTCAAGTACAACTCCAAGTAGCAACGCATGCTTTATATAACCCAGTATACCATTACTGTAAGTATATGAAGCTATACTTTCTGACATGAACAAACAAACCCTTAAAGGGCAACACACACGCGTGGCTGCTGGTGTCGGTGTATCAGAACAAACCACTGTTCTATTTTTGAACAAATCAGCACATCCCACGTGTGGATTTAAAGCTGTTTATGAATATATTTCAAACGTATGGAGACATGTCAGGATATATGATTTAATTTGTTCATGTTATCAAGTATTTGTTATTTATTAATACACCAGTAATGGATGCTTCATCTGAGAATAAAGGGGGAATAAAAGAGTCATACAATGACTATAATGATGACATTATGAGGGGAATTTAGGGGGAAAAAGCCAACACATTTGTTGCAGAAAGGCTGTGTTACAAACTGGGCATTTGAGGTCGGGGGGGGGGGGGGGGACGATTGAAGCTATCTAGTTGCATCAAGAGGACTGTAGGATCAACACATGGGACAAAAAGTCAGGATATCTCTGCCTCTGCTGCACAGTTTAGCCCATTCTTTTTAAAACTCTGTCGCTCACGAGATCTCCAACTTTACTGAAATGCAAAATTAAATTGTCCGAGTGTGCCTTTATTTGGGATTGTTTTCAATTTATTCAACTTTTCCATTTCATATAATTTTTTTTAAAGTCGTGTGTAGGGCTGCGACTCATGATTAATCAGTCAAATATGTAAATGGTCAATTGAATTGTTTAGTGTCAAAAATATAGGGGAAAAAAAAGTACCCATCCCAACGTGGTGAAGCCCAGTGACATCTTGAAATGTCTTCTTTTGTCCAACAACAGTAGAAAACCCGAAAGATAATCAGTGAATCCTTTATTAACAGATCATTGGAATAGATGCTGAATTATTATGTCTGTACTGGCATAACACAGTCTGTAATAACACAGTGTTCCTCTACATGATGGTCTAAAGACACTGAGTCCAAAAACTACATCTACCTTTTAAAATTCCTCTCGGTGTAACTTTTAACTATAACAATGTAAACTGCACTTCAGGTCCAATATTTCTAAATATTAAATATCAAAGACGTGGTGTTTTCAGCCCTGGAAGCATACTTTTTGCAAGACGCTTCAGCGCTGATGTCATGTTGCAAATATGCTGCAGATAGTAGACTTTCAGATGAATGATGAATGAGTCACTTAAAGCATTGCGATGCTGACGTAAACGTATCGAAGTTGTGCTTTTTCCTTTGTCACCTGCCAATAAGACGCTCTGCTTCTAACAACCATGCCTATACTGTATATTGTCCCGGTGCAATCCTCTGCCACATTCCCTGGTGAAGAAGTACCTCAGTGAACAGATTTCCACAATCTAAATCAATCGTCCTTCCATCCATCTCTCCCATATCCCCCTTACAGTCTGCAGCCCTCCCATCTCGCTAAGAAACCCATTACTCTCAGCTCACGGTAACCCCGCGCGCGAGATGTACAATTAAAACCTTATTTCTGCTGAAGGAAATTAGATTTAATGAACGGCGGGCTGGGCAACAACAGATGGTTCGTCTTATTGGCGGCACAAAGATAGACTGGGTGTTTGAACGCCTTCAGATCAAATGCCAGTGGTTATCAATTAGGAGTGGAGGTAAGCTCCTGACAAGATGAAACAGAGCGGAGGCCTCGTCGCCGTGGCCCTCACCTTTACTGCTGGGAAGGAGATGTTACGCTCACACTGTCGCCGGGAAGAGATGGAGTCTTTCCATATGTCAGACATGCTGCACAGGCCCAGCTGTTGCATAATGTCAAATGAGAAATTGTGGACTAATAAACAAAAATGGTGTTTATGATGAACCCTAGAGTTATTTCTAACATTAACAGCCAGGTACGTCAGGGTGGAGCAGCCTGTCTTCCATCCCAGAGAGACGGTTTCACTTCAAATAAAGCAAAGGGAGTTAAAGTTTCCCCTCATTTACTTAGTATCCTAAATGTATTCTTAATCATATAAAAATTAAGAAAATAAGAATAATTAAGAAATGTAAAATTTGCGAGTACTTTTGGGAGCGGCTACTTCCATGCCGTCATTCTGCTTCAAAGAAAAAAGATAAATGATGATGCCATTAAAAGTGAACTAATTAAGGAAGGCTTCTTTTAAGAACTCATTAACTGCAACCTCATTTACATAATGATGCATATTAATTAAGTTTTAATGAATCTGAATTTCCAGCAAGCCGCATTTCTTTGGCTGTGGAACAAATTGAACAAATTATTTAAAAGTGTTCTTGATTCTACTTTTCACACCAAAGGGGAGAGAGAATGCAATCATTTGTAGAAAATCATATTTCCCCCCCCCCCTCTCCCCAGCCTGTGCCCATCTGTTAATTATTTTTAAATGTAATCATTTACCCTTTTGTTTCACTCCCTTCCCAACCCAATCGGGAGGTAAGGGACGGGCGCTGAATATTCAGGGTGTGTAAAAGTCTGAAATGTGTGATTACGAGGCAGATGAAAGATTGTGTTTTTCCTTGTTGTCATGTGGGAAGTGGAGCGCTCAACTCTTCATCTGTTACTCACTAATGTGTGGCGTGTGTACTGACTGTATGCTTCCTGTCGCCACACACATTGATAGTGCCGACTCACACAGTTACTCGTTATCAGAAAGTTATCATCACATGTTAAGACAGCAGGAAGAAGAGCGTTGTAAAGAAGGACGGCAAGCCGTGAGCTCAACAGTATTAACTTCTTTTTCCTTGCTGGATTTTTAAAACTCGAGTGCCATCTAATTCTGCCATAGCTTTCCTTTTGTCATCTAGTTTGACAGATTTTCCAGCATACAGTCTTGCCAAATTGCTGACATTTTGCTAATGTTACATTTTGCGCTAACATCTGCACGATCACTACTGAGCTTGTGCAACCCTCAACAGAGATGAAGATGGAACTAGTTAACAAGTGAGCCATCTCGCTTCCTTCTCATCTCTGTTGAGAGTTGCACATGCTCAGTACTGATCCGGCAGGGTATACGGATCGGGTAGCCAGTGTAATGTAAGTGAGCTGATTAATGATATAATGAAGTGATATGTTGGATCCGTGTGTAAACTTGTGAACTTGCCGATACCCCAAACTAGCATCTTAGGCTGCATCAGAGGCATTTCTGATAAAAGCAGCAATGTCTTTATTTTCCAGTCAGGACATAAAGGCATCTCTCCAGAGGACAGAAACTGCATCACTCCATGTGCTGATCTCTTGTGTCTTTTGGCAAAATGTATTTGCAATCAATAGGCTGTCAAACGTGCCGATGAGTTTTGGCACGAGGCCCTCTTTATCTCTGTTTTGTCCTCTGGAGTGTAATTTAAAGATCTCTAAGGACGTTTAAAAATTCATGTAAAACTGTCCATTATAGAGCATGGACTGGACTGAATGGGACTCAAGACACCACCGTTTGGAGCCAAATCTCAGTGGACATGACCTTGGTTTGCGTCCATGTTTTATCTTATGACATATCTACTATTTGTAATTCAATTAATCACAAATCAATTGATACATTTGCACATTTCAATGTATCATTTAAATTGATACATTTGATTTGTTCATTTGGCCTCAATATAATGATTGGGCGGGCTACCTGCCTGTCCAGCTACCTGCTGGCTCGTATTCCTTCTGTGAACTCGTCACCAAAGCCTTCCACAAGCTGCTAGCTTGACAGCTCAATGGTAATGCTAAATGGTGCTTTTCTAGTCTTCCGACCACTCAAAGCACCTTTAACACTACATGTCATCATTCACCCATTCATACACTGATGGCAGGGGCTACCATGGAAGGTGCCACCTGCTCATCAGGACTATCTCACATTCACACCCATGCACACACTGCAGGCACAGCCTGTGGGAGCAATTTGGGGTTAAGTGTCTTGCCCAAGGACACATCAACAGCTGGGGATCGAACTGCCGTTAGTGACTACTAACAATAGCATTGTTTCTTGTTTATTTTCTGAATGATCATTTTGGGGGAGTGTCTTTTGATGGAGGCCTGAAGGGAGGAGATGTCAGTGTCATCGACTCAGCGACATTCTCACTAGATTTATCAATGTCAGGAGCTAGTACTGCTAGCTACTTTCATTGGAAAAGAGTTAGCAACACTGGGCTGGGTTTTTGGATATTTTTTTAAATCTAGCATAGCATTTCTCAAGATTACCAACCCTGCCTTTAAGTAATGCCACTTACATGACTGTTTTCACACAAACCACGATCTTTTTCCGACCTGACCAAGTAGCTTTGTTGCCTTAACACTGCAGGGGCTAACACGGGGGCTAACACAGGGGCTAACACAGTGGCTAACACAGGGGCTAACACAGGGGCTAACACAGGGGCTACCACAGGTGCTAACAGAGGTGCTAACAGAGGGGCTAACACAGGGGCTAACACAGGGGCACCGATCGCTCGTATTGCTGGACATTTGTAGGAAAACCTTTGAAAAATAACTAAATAACTCTCCGCAAGATATCAAATGAACTGTAGTTTGAGGATACGTTGCTACTGCAGTAGCAGTATGTCTTTATATGTCATTATATCTCCTCAGCTGGTTTACATTTTGCATAGGCAACAGATTAAAAAAGTAATCAATATCCACTAAAATACTGTAATGTTGAACTCTAAGTCTTTAAAAGTACTTTGTCAAAGTGTGCATTTTCTCTGAAGTGATGTCAGACTACAGTTAATTGCACCATTGTTAATCCATTTGTGGTGATTCACATTAACAATATTAGACTCCAACATTGTGGAGCCATACTAAGCAGTAGACTGTACTTATCTCTGATAGCGTGAAGTCAACAGCTGCTGCTATTTCTAATGTTCATGTGGTGTGTTTTCAGGCAGAAAGAAAGAAAAAAAAAAAAAAACAACAAGCCCGGCCTTGTATTCCAGAAAGACAAACACACACACATGCGCACCTGTTCGGCAGGTTAGTTTGGGAATAGGTTAGAGCTCTGGAGATGGGAGGAGGACTCTGGGTCCTTCACGGATAGTGGCAGCCCCGTGCCACAGGAGAACGCTTGAACCAATAGCAGCGTAACACAAACAACGCACTTCCTGCGCCGGAAGCCCCCCAGAGGATGATTGGTCCCTGAGGGTTTAGAACCCACCCACTAGCCTCCACCTCCTCCTCTTCTTCCCTGTGGTGAGCTGGAGGCCTCTGTAGTAACAAAAAGTGGAAAAAAAGAGATCGTCGATGGCGTTGGCCGGGTACTTCTGACAGCGAGTGCCTACCTCGGGGGAGGTCAGAAGTCAGCGATTCATACGAGACAAGCTGGCGATGCAGTGTAACCGAAAATGGAAAGCAGATGTTCGTTAATTAGGGGAAATGTGACTGACAAGACTTGAGCGTCGAGGTACATGAGCTCGCCCGCCATCCAGCAGCTGTTGTTCCCCGACTTCATTGTCAGTCTCGTACACAAGTCACAGCTTCCCCGCCGAGCCGGGCCCAGACGCCCAGCACCCACAATTATCAAAATAGAATTAAGCTTGATTGAATCGAGCAGATTTTCTTCTAAATACTTTTGGTGTTTTTGTCTGTGTGTGCTTTTTGTGTGTGAATGAATGCGATACTCACACCACCTTCTGTTTTTTTTTTTTTGCTTCCTCCTCCCTCATTTCCGCTCCTCTTTTCTTCAGTCCTTCAGTCTCCCGAAAGTGCTGCTAAAAACAGACTTACAATGATAGAAAAAAAACAAAGAATCTCTCATTCGGGGGAAATCACACATTTCCCTGGATCGCTTTCCTGTGTGATAAAAAAAAACTACATTTTCACCATCCTGGAAAATTGCTCATACACAATTGCTGGTGAACGGTAAAGCTCATCAGCATTTTATTGCAGCCTGTGTGTTTTGTAGAAGTCATTTTTCAAAGAATACCCTTAGAATCTAGAAGGAGTCCATGAAAAACATGGTGGAGACGCTGAGAGTCCTCCAGTGGACGCGTGAAGTGGATTTTAGAGCTGGGCCCTTCGAGGAAAGGCACTTGTGGGAACTATAGACTGAAATGTACATTTTGTCCTTTAATTACAAGTTAACTAAGTGGAGAGAAGGCTCCCGCTGATATAAGTGTGTATGACTTCCATATCCACCCCATATGTGTGTGTGAGTTTCTAATAAACCGGAATATGTACCCTGGGCGTCACACACACACACACACACACACACACACACACACACACACACACACAAACACACACACACCTCTGGTCAACAACGTAATCCTGTGAAATTGATGAATGGCTAGACATTAGGCCCATTCCAACAACAGATGTTAATTCACTTCACATGTGCGTTATCAGATCATTTGTGTCAGGCACCAGAATATGAATGACACAGATTATCTCAGATTCGAGGCCTCTGCTGGCAAACCCCGCCATCCTCCGGGCCTCTAGGTAACGCTCCTGATTATTGCGAGTGTGTGCGTGCATGTGTCAAAAGGTTCCATTACGTCTGCATGTGTGAGGGATGATGTTTCTGCAGAAGGACATGGAAGTCCCCTTGGTCCTGGAGAGGAGAATGGTGCCTGATGGGATACAGAGCCGGGGCTCATGCACTTTTATTAATGCAGAACGAGCTCGCAGGTGACGTAACTCTCCCTCTGGTGGCCATGTTTGGAGGCCCTCAGCTCTTGGGCAACGGTGGATGTGAACAGCTGTTGCATCTCCAAACGTACAGCTTGGTGGTCTCAACAGAACTAAATAGACCTTGTTATTTCCCGGTGCTGTTTTTGACTCTAAACTGATCATTTTACAATGGATTCCTTTAAATGACTTTGCGTTTGACAGCCTATTTCATGCCTGACTCCAGCTGCAGGTGTGCCGACTAACACTGCATTGCTGTCGTCATATCTAATATGATTATGCATATTAGATAAGGGAGAGAGTGAAACCCTGGTGACCAGTAATAAAGGAAAACTACAGTTACAAATCAGTAACTTATGATAATACGGAAAATAGTCAGACACCATGGTTTCTTTTATTCTCATGATTTCAGGCCTTCTTCAATACCAACCATATATTCAAGGATATATGGATAGGTCAACATGTGGTTTTGTTGCCTAAACCTAACTGCTGTCCAGTATTATCAGGGAGATTTTAATATGTCTTCTTTCCACATTGTGTCCACAAGGTACTAGAGTTTTTGTTTTATCTCTTAACATGTTGTTAATGCTTTTAAATGCTAAATGGACTGTACTTGTATGGCGCTTTTCTAGTTTTTCCGACCACTCAAAGCTCTTTAACACTACATGTCACGTTCACCCATTCACACACTGATGGAAGGGGCTACCATGCCACCTGTCCATCAGGACTAACTAACATTCACCCATAGATACTGGTACAGTCTTCATCAATCTTAATCATACACACCTTACTATGAGTTATGTTTTGTGTCAGTCTTGGGTTTGTGAAGCAGCAATAAAATGTTGCTAAATGTATTACTGAGTCATATCAATATTTGACAACATGTCTGCAATGAAAAATGAGGAGGCCAAGGGCTCACTCAGTTTCACATGCAGTAAGTCCAGGAAGCCAGGAGTCCAGGAGGTGATGAACAAATGATCACAGAAAGATCACAGGCTCACTTAAGACAAAGCGAAACGCTGGCTCTAGATATAGGGCGCTTTGTGTTCTCACATCGGCCATCGGACGAAGTTTCAGTGGGATGCATTCTGCAACCTCACTGCTAGATGCCGCCAAATCCTACACACTGGCCCTTAAAACACCAACCGGGTTCAACCCCACATTGTTTTCATGAGGGAAAAAACAAGGACATAGTAAAAAAAATACATTAGAACCCTGACAAGTGCAACTGAAAGACAATGACTTCAGTCCCCCCAAATGTTACAGCTTCACTGGTGGTAAAGACTTGTTCAGAGCCTTTTAAACTGCTAGCTTAGCCTAGCAAGGCTTCAGCAGAGGCAGCGACACAACAAGAGATATGAATGAAAAATAACACTGATCAACACTGTAAACTACGAGTAAGAGGTAGTATTTCTCCTACTTTAGTATTTGCTAATCTGCAATCGTTCATACTCCATTATTGTCGACAGCGCTAACAGCTGACTGCTGTATGTGAATGCCTCTGAGGGTATCGGGTGAATGTGACACAGCCTTCTAATTTGGAAAAAATAAATATAGCTGTTGCAATAAACGCTATAAAATGGGAACAGGGTCAACGGATGTAATCAAGTCGTTGTAGTAATACAATTCAATGACTCAGTTTAACTATGGAGCAGAGCATGGACGATGATGATTTATCAATCCAGTGGAGAAAAACATGATGTAATCCAAAAAAGTTAAATTGCCAATTTATAATTAAACAAATGTATGAATTACATAAACAAGAGTCATGTAAAACATATATGTATATATTGTGTTTTCTTAAATGTATCGCTTACACACTATTCATCAAACTGGATACGAGCATATGTCATTTCAGCCGTCAAACTCCTACATCATCGCGCACCTTTGTGTGGGTCAAAGCTGATCTTGTTTACTCCACACATGGCAGACTTTCCCCAGGACTCAGAGTCTTGTACTGCTCAGTTAAATCGTGTCTTCACAGCTGTAGTGAATGAAAGCCTGGCAGGAGTTATTTTTATTCTCTTTACCAAAACCAAAGCGGAGGAAGAACAACCCTCTTCCGACTCCTTCAACAAGCAGCGTCCCCGGAGGGCTACAGCCGAGGCAGCAAAACAAAGAGGAATATTTCAAAAAAAGAAAAAAAAAACACCGCGTTGAGAATAACTGAGGAATTTGAAAGCACGTCGGACTCCAAAGGTAAAGTGCTGCTCTGGCAGCCACCAAGGTGCTGTAATTAGGTCAGGCAAAAGTTTAACTTTGTGGACTGCTTTATTTTCTTGAGTCTCTTTCCCCCTGTGTTTCTCCTGCACCATCTGCCAATGTACACCCAGTCCTTACTTAGCTCTTACCACAGAGGCTATACCCTGCTTCATTCTGGGGACACACCACTCTACAAAGAGAAAACGCTTTTTAAAGTAATCAGGAGGCCTTAGGTTAACCATTCTAAGCTTCATAGATTATCGTTTTACACCATGAGGCTATTGGTAGGAAGTAGGAAGTTCACCAAGCAGCTACACCATTGCTTTGTTGAAAATGTTAGCAAACGGTTATTTTTACTACACAGCCAGTAGATATGGAACGACATCAGCATTCGTTTTTTGTCCACCTGATGAATGCTCCAGTCCAACAGGTACACTCCTGTTAGCTCTCCTTTTGCTCCGGGGCTCTTTAGTTGTCTGCTCTGTGTCTGGTCATCTTTGACTGAGCATTTGCTTTTAAATGTAGGTTTGTTGTTGTTGTTCTTATGAGAAGAAGGTTTTTGTCCAACTTTGTTTTTGCGTCACTGTCGTGATTTTCTTTGTCTTCACTATGTTGGATACCAGCAAACAACACAATAATGAATTGTCCTGTTTTTTCCTGCCAAACAGTAAATACAATGAGGATAAAACCTTTCCTTGGCTACTAGCATCTCCACTCACCTCATTGGCTTTTTATTGGCTTTACCAGTGATATCAGATAATTATCGGTCACTGATCAACAACAGCTACCGAATCCTCTGGTTTGGAGCAGCCATCTTTGCTGGCTCTGCCTCCTGTGATTGGAGCAGAGTTGACTTTGTCAAGTGTCCGAAGGGGCTGGCTATCCTCTCAGTGGCCCTCTGGGGGCTGAGAGCAGCATCAGGCATGTGCTTGGCCTCATTATCCCGGATGCGATAAGGATCAGACCGCGGAGCAGCTGAGTGGACGCCACATGACTCTCCGTCCACGACCGTTTCTTTACGCCCCCTCAGAGTGGCATGCACGGTGTCACTGGTCATTTGAGAAGATATGTCCTCGGTGGAGAAGAGCAGCCAGGCGGTTAGTGAGGGTGGGGGGTGTCCAGCTGGACACAACATGATGATCATCATCACATGGTGTGTAAATGCTTTTCTTTATGTCAGACGCTGCCTGTAAGTGTCTCGGCCTTGACCCCCCCCCCCCACCCCCTCCTCCTCCTTTCCAGACAGGCCTGGCTGTAATTGGACTAATTGGACTGGACACCACAGAGGGACAGCGGCGTATCTCCTAACATCTGCAAAATATGGTCGGAAAAATACTGCCACTTAATTAGCAACGAGGTCTGAACGATCGGGACAGCTCATTTACAGACCGGACAGGAATGGTGTCATGTCTCAGACAGTCTCTGTGTGTGTGTGGACGGTGATGTTATCTCTCCTGACTATGCGAGAGCAGGACAGAGGCTGACCTTAATTGCAGTAATTAAGTTAGTAGCCATACTGTATGACTCGCCGGCCGGACCGCGGACATCCGTCATCCACATCATCTGTCCTGCGATCACAAGGCTGCTCTCATTACACCCGCCTGGGGCCAAGGCAAGAGGAACAAATGGACACGGCCAGATAAACGCTTTCATTCAGTAATCAAAACAGACTAACAGTCCGAGCGTCCATGCGTTGTCCAGATGATCAGGCCTCATGACAGGAACATGGAGGCTTCACTCACCAGCCTGGAAAAGCTTCCAGCTGCATCTAGGACAGCTTAAGCAAGCAAGTCAAGCCAAGTAGCTACCACCACACTGTAGAAAACATGTGAGTGCATGTGATCTATACATAGAGGTCAGTTTATTTGTCACGGTTAGCACTATTGAGCCTGTGAAAACAGTTGCACTTGGAAGCTACAGTTTGAACAGAGCTCAGATTCTAAACTGGAGGGATGAAGTTAGACTAGGGACTACAAATAAGGATGTGTTCTGCTGCACAAGTCTACCAACTTTATAAAAGTGCACTACTCAATCGCTGGCATGCTCCTTGCATTTGGATAATTGTTAGTATCTCCACCATCATGACATCGGTTGCATGTATGCGTGTGTCCGTTAGTGAGTGTGTCCACAGCTAATCTCGTATTCTGCTGCTGCAAACGGCCTAATATGTTGTGTGGCCGGCCATCGGTTACTGCTCAAGCACTTGTGCTTGTGATTACTCACACTTTCTCAAAACACCCTTTTATTGTTTTATCCTGCCATTGACTGCCTGCCGACTCCTCGCTCACTACTCTTAACGGGGTCACGAGTGATAACACAGTTGAGAGCGTCTCCGGCGCTCCAGCCGCTGCTCTGCACACACAGTGGGTGGATAGCAGTTTGCAGTGTGTTTGGCTAACAGCAAACAGCTACCAGAACACACACAGCTGTACTATCCAAGCATGCTCACAGCATGGTGGGTTTGATTTTGTTGTTTTGGCGAGATTTTATGAAATGTCTTATTCAGCAACTTTGAGATGATTGAATCAATGGCTAATTGATCTTCTAATAGGTGTCTAGGTGGTGATATTAATTAGGCCGAATTAGGACTTTTTTGGCACAAGGAACCCAGATCCGTCTGAAGTTGACGGCCTCTGTGAGTATAAGGTCACGATGAGATTGTTTTTATCTGTTACCCCCCCCCCACACACACACACACCCTGAACACATTCAGTTCACTTTGGACGGTGGACACGTTCTAATTTGGGGGCTTCTCTGAGAGCAGCTACGCAAACAGGGTTTTATGGAGTCAGTAAAAGTGATAGTGGGCTCTTGTTTGGAACACAGCAATAAAACTTAATAATGAGTTGAATTCAAAGACACACTTTTCATTGTGCTGCTCTCCCGAATGCAACACCGCACTAACTGCAGCCAATCAGGCGAACAAACAAACAAGCCCCACACGCAGACCAATAACAAGTCATCTATCTTCAATTTTCACTGTCCCTCTTTCATGAGAATGGCTCTTTTCTTTTCCTCTGGGCAATCTTCCACTCCTCATATACATCTGTACAAATTGATTTCCTCTTTACAAGGGAAGATAATGACTGTGGCAACAGAAATACCTGTAAGTGAGGGATAATTACACCACGAGACACCACCCGCTGAGTCCCTTTCTCCAAAGCCCCCAACAACATGAATTTTAAGCTTCAATAGCACTCAACGCCGTCACACCAATGTGGCCCAGATTTGATTAAAATTACAGTTCTTTTTGCTCCTACTTCAACTATTAAGATAAGCATCTTGCTCGGGACATTTTTATATACCTTTAAAGAGGGGCCGCTTAAATTTAACATTCCTACCCTGCTGTTAGACATGAAAGGGAACGCGGTGGGGTCCACTCGTCCGTTAGCTACCTGTACAAAGCTGCCGCCAGCAATTGTGGGTAACGCGGTTTTCCTCTCTCTCTCTCTCTCTCTCTCTCTCTCTCTCTCTCTCTCTCTCTCTCTCTCTCTCTCTCTCTCTCTCTCTCGCTAACAAAGGGAAGAGAATCGTCTCGCTGATGAGACGGGGAAACATTGTTTACTCCCATTTGTCTTGCCCATGGAAAACATTGAGCTCAGTAAACTGAAGTAAAGCAATGTTAATGCATGAGTGCAGCCTCTGTTGTGAAAATGTCATTGCCCGCCTGCTCGCGAAAACACTGCAGACACGTTCAAATGCAGCAAAAATGGGGGGGGGGGGGGGGAACATTTCTCTGTGTATTATGTTCTAATCTTTGGAGATCAAGTAGATCAATATTCCAGTGTACATACACACTGTACACTGCACTGAGTGGATGACAATAATAATAATAAAGGAAGTCAGCACTGATGATAATCACTGTAGAAGAGCATTGTCCTGATCATTCCGCTTGTTGTTACTGAATCCACGCTTCCTTTGAGAGACTCAGACTGTCTTTTTATTGTTCTTATTATTGTGTTTGATCAGAGATTATCACTGTCACTTATTAAGTTCAATTTGTTATTGTACGAATGATGAAATGAATCGGTTCAAACAGCTGAATGGTTGACAAAAGCCTCATCTCTTACAATGATTATCTCCTCTCATTAGTAACCATTTCTCAAATAGAAATCAAAGGCGCTCCCTCGCTTGCACTTTTATTTTCTTCTTTTTCCTGAAAGTCATCAAATGAGCACGGAGAACGAGCCCCAAACTTCCAAAGCCAGCCTCGGGAAGGAGAAAAATAAAAAAAATAAAAAAAAAGGAACAAAACATTGTCGGAAACAAACGAGAAAGGACAAGTTTCTATATTCTGAAGTAAGAACTAAAAGGTATGCAGATGTCGTCTCATCCCTCTCCTTCCCAGGTGACAGGTATGTCAGGGCCCTGAAAGCCCTCGCAGTATAATTACACGCCATACTATCTCCCCCCCAGCAAAGGCGGTGTTGCTCGAACAGGAGCGTCGCGCTATCAGATCCCTGTGACTCAATGAGGGGAACCCAGGGGAATCGCATCTTTAACAAAGCCCATCTCTTTCGCCTTTAAATATCTCTAAGTGCAACTCCCCCCCCCCCCCCCCCCTACACAATCCACCTCTGCCTCTGCTCCCCCATCCCTCTGAGCCTTTCTCCGTTCTCTGTTTCTCCACCCAAAGATTTCTGAAGTTGTCTTGTTTTTTTTTTATTCAGTGAGGCGATGGTTTGGAGACGGGTGAATGGCACCAAAGCCTAATGATGAACATCCTGAGTGTCCCCCGAGTCCCACTTTCCGTTTCTGAGTGACTGGTCTGATGTCTGCGAGGCCTCTTTAATGGGACATCAAACCTGGAGCCGGTAGATGGAGGAACGTCTCACACACACACACACACACACACAGAGGAAGAGAAGCTGGTCCTCAGGAAGACGCTCAGGATTGATCAGAGGCCTCAGCCCCTCACTGCCATCGCACACATGGCATCTTATTATGAATTTAGTAAATGAAGCTCAGCGGGGAGAACACACCGAGTTTAGCATCAGCACACAACTAAACCTGATCAGTGTCACCTTCAAAATGTACCGTAGATGGAGGATGAGGCAGGGTGAGTCTTCTGCAACATAGAAACATGAGAAGAGATTTCGGAAATCGGATTTTAGTTTGAATGATAATTCTTAAATCTTTAGTTTGTTTGACATTCTAAAGGGCATGATGAATGAGTCACAGCAGTACAAACTACTCGCCAGGGAATGTTTCACATCAAACTATTCATACCGGCAGCAATACTGGCAAATTTGGGAAAGTTCCAATACTTTTTCAAAAATGTTTGGGATAGATGTGCACAGGCAGAGGACCAACTACCGCCATCCTACTGACCCGAAGCGGCAGTTTATCTGAGCTAAACTGTTACTTGTATATGAGAATAAGCTACTGTAAGTTATTGTACTTACTCGTAGTGAGGTAATTAATTCCCTCTGTTAAAAAGTGACAAACTCTATATGTCCATGTCTAACTTTATATCTCATTGTATATGAAAGGTAAGTGTGGAAGTGCATTTTGTCGATTTTGAAAGGAGTAAAAAAGTTTGCTGTCTTGTAATATTCACGCTTTGTGTAAACGTACACGTAACAAAAACAACAGTTTTGAATAAAAATATTGACGTGCGAATTAATCACACGAACAAAAAGGCTGAATGAATGACCACAAGACGTGAAGAGGTGAAAGCCTGGGTGACTTGGTCATAATATTATTATAAAATATCACAATCATAAGGAAAAGTATACATGAAATGCCTCACCAATGACTCTTTTATCAGTAGCATAGATAGGGCAAAGTTATCATTTTGTCTCCTTTTCATTCATCCAAAACGTGTCTGAAGTAAAAGCTAAATAAATAACAGTTTATTTGCTGCAGTGTCTTATGTTCATTTAACAATTTCAAATCCTTGTCTTTTTCTTTTTTCATTGTTATTATTAGAGCGTTTACTGAAATGTGAGTTGTGACAACCTTCCACTTCCACATGCATGACGGAGAGCAGAGAATGATGAGCCGTGATATGTTTGGGTCAAAATAGCCCGAGGCAGTCAAACACAATAATTAAAATGACTTCACGTTCTCATTTGACACAACTTCTTATCAATTAATGACATCTGTATACAAATTTTTGCTTTTTTAGCTCTCCTGAATGAAAGTCTATTGTTAGTTATAAAAAATAAAAAAAAAGACATAAATCCAGAAGTGAGTAGATGCTACATCAACAAGACATTCTATTTCAAAGACTGTGCTGGTGTTACAGGAGTAGTATAATAAACTGCTGTTGACTTGAAGCTGCTTTCCGGTATGTTTTCAGATTCTAACTCTAAATGAAATATACCGTGTTCTTCTGTGGATTTTCATCTTTTAACTCCTGCGACCTCACACACATCATTCAAACCCACATGGTTGTATTAGTCGAGCGTCTCCTGGAGAAGATGTGGGCTTTCTGTGAGCTCTGATGCTTAATTGCACGATGTTTCTTTCTACGGTAATCACATGACAGCTCATTAACCTTAATGTAAATTGGCTGAACAGATCCAGTGGGAGTGTATGTGGGTCTGAAAACTCAAGACATTTTAAATATGAATGAAGTTTATACTGTACGCCTGCGAATGTGTGAAGTTAAATACACTGAATGGGCCATAACTTGAATACAATATGTCACTCATAATAACATGTGCATGGCATCATAACGGGTTTATATGTGCAGGTGATCTATCAGAAATATGAGTGAATATTAGTTGAAACAACTTTGTATGAAATGCAAAACATCTAGAATAGTTACAGGTGATGGAATGATAAACCAAAACTAGTTTTGGGTTTTAATGTTTTAATATTTCTGGGTAAATATCGTATAGCTTCAATTAGGAGCTGGAAGAATCTCATGCAAAATATATATACGTGATACGTGAGTTTAACCCTATTCACTGTCCAGTCTTTCAGAATGAATTCTACACATCGTTAACGGGTTTGTTGATATATATTTTATTCCTAAAAACATGGCGACATTTGTTTTGCTGTTGACAGTATGCTGTGATTTAAAAGAGATATTCAAAGCTTCCTCTGAAAAAACTTTTGTCTCATATATGTGAACAAAATAAGACAAGAATTCATAACCTGGCAAAACATTCTCATATCTGTTCTGGACATTTGTGTAAATTAGCACATGTTTATTAAGATAACGCCTCATTTGCATATTTAAAGACAACATTTCCTCAAACCTTTGATATGAAAATGATTCTCTTAATGTACGTAATCATCTGGGGAAGTTTCAAGGTGATTTCTATGAGTTCATTTTTTACCCTATTCAGCGTCAAAACAAAGCTTTCATATATAACATAAATAATGAAATATTAGCTCATGCATACATTGTTTACCTGTTCTAATCGTGTCCTCCACCGGGTTGCAGCGGCAGAGTCTGGAAGGCGTTCTGTAAGGTGTGCAGTTCTAACCTAAGTAGGTCAAACTATCTGCGAAGAACGCAACTCCACAAACTTCCCATCGTCGACGCTATCACAGCGAGGGTGGGGGGGGGGGAGAAGAAAAAACTATTCACTTGTCACAAAGTGACACCTTTCTCCTTTTCCAGAGGAGGAGGAGGAGGAGGAGGAGGAGGAGGTGAGGGAGAAAAGAAAGAGGAAGAAGAAAAAAAAAAAAACTCCAAAGGAGTGTTTCATTGTTCTGAAGTTTCCCTCCCTTCTTGCTTTGCCTATCGTTGCCACTGAAATCAACACTTACCTTGTCAATGACAACCTGGCAAATTGCCAGACATTAAGGGGAAGTGCACAGGGCCTGCAGTGTGTATATGGATGCAGGGCTTTTGTGTGTGTGTGTGTGTCGCGTGGGGGGTGGGTGTGTGTGTGTGTGTGTGTGGGGGGGGGGGGGGGCTGTGTAATGCCTGGTCCCAAGGGCAGCAGGGAGGATGCTAAAATAGCTCCTTGCTCGCTGCTGCTCCAGTGCAGGCTGGGATTTTTGTTAAAAGGTTCCTGTTTTGTTTTTTTCTTCTTTCCATCTCTGCGAAAACCTGTGAAAACGGGAGCAGGTTCCGTCTTCAGGGACCCCATTACGAGGCATTGTGAAATTATCCGAGCTTGATTAAACCTGCTGAGCTCTCAGACAAAACGATCCCTATAATCACAGCTGGAGAGACAAAAAGCTAAATCCCGTACGGAATAATAAGAGCGCTCTCCTTGCATTTTTTTCTTTTTCTTGATTTGAATAAAAAGGGGACGGTTCATGTCCGTAGTGCAGAATTTGGCGGAATTATACAGAATGTGAAAGTGACAAAATAGCCAAAGCCAACTGCACCTCTTCAGAATTTCCACACATCTCCCAGCGTAGCAGTAACACCAATACAAGCAAAGGAGAATCTCACGCCTGTAACAGTGTGAGATTCAGATGCAGGCTTTAACCTGAGGAAACTCTGGGACTCCTCTGATGCTTTTCCTGTTCCACAGACAGTACGGGAAGCTTCCAGATTGCAGCGCAGGAATAATCACTGCCGGAGCAAATTCATCTGTTTTGCGATAACGGTTACATTTCGGAGAAGTTGTCCGACACCGCGGCTCTGAAATGTTCTCTTATACACTGATAACTGCAGCACTATGGCCATTTGTCTGTGCGCTCAGAAATCTTTTCCCTATATGTATGGAAATGTGCAGAAAGGCCCATGCACATCCAGGAATGCCCAAACAGAAAGAATAGGAGAATGAAGGTGAGCATGAAGATACTGGAGTGCATTGGCTCTGTTGTCATATGTATGTACAGGAGGAGCTGTGTACAGGACCAAACGCTTCAGTTGTTCTCCGTCTCAAGCAGTTTTTTAAAGCCAAATAGCTAATCTAGTTAGCATACGGTTAGTCAGGGAATTAGCATGCTTCAAGATCTAGGCTGTTTAGCGTACACATGGTATAGGCATTCAGAAAAAAACGACACAACCTGCTCATGTGTTGGGAGCAGAGACTCAATATATGCACAAAGGCAGTGGCTTCAAACACTGACAACACGTCCAATTCAACAAAAGCATAGGAATGCTTCATTTTGACTGCAGACAGACCACAGAGCTGTGATCATGGTTTATCAGAGTTTATGTCCCAAGAATGCACAAAATCTAAAATCTAATTTCAAAGCGAATTCTTAAAGCAAATCAATATTTTTTTTTATCCTGACGATGATTCAAATGACTCAAATGACTCAAATGACTCAAATGACTCAAATGACTCAAATGAGTCTTTTGTCACCACAAACCCACAGAGAATCAGCAACTATGGTTCCCCGTAAAACAAATATGTTCTGAACTTGTTCTACTATTACGATCAAAGGATATTAACAGGGTTTATTTGAAGGTTAAGGTCGGGGCTTGATTCCATATTTTAATGTGTAATTAAAGGTTTTTACAATCGAAAAAAAACGCTGCTTTGCGGTTTTTCATACATGAAGCATTTCATCATCTTTCAGCTCATCGTTCAACCTAACTGGTTTGGTTCAGTTCCACCACTCTCATCAAAATTATTTGTAGCTACAGCGACGGCCCTCAAGCACCCCCCCCCCCCAAAAAAAATAAATAAAAAACGACAACTGACAAACACTTGACTAGTAACGTCCAACCATATTCATGCAGGTCTAGTGCACAGCCATTATAAACCGGCACTATACTGACTCACTCAATTATCATGCCACAGCTCCTCCACCACCCAACGTAATCCGTGCGCGCTGAAGCCTTCAGTTTAGTTCACTTAACTAAGATCTAATGTGATTAACTCACCTAGCAGAAGTTGTGTTGCTCCCTGAAAGAGAGTTATATATATATATAACCATTGTTTCCTCCAAATCTAACTGTGTACAAGATAAATAAAGAAAAAACACATTCGAGGAACAGCTTCGTCACACAAAACAAGTGCTTCTGGTGGATTGGTAGGCAATCAATGTCCACAACCACAAAGACCAATGTGTAATACGTCACCTTTTGCCATGAGTTTTCACTTTATCCAAAGCCTGAGAGTGATTTGCCTCTCTTCCAAAAGGGACAGAACTGAAGACGGCATAATGTCTGAAAGAAATCTACAGCGAGTCATGCTGCATTGTGCTTCAAACAAACTTGCTTGTACTAAGTATGATCCAAACAGGCACGGAGGTAAACATGGTGACGCAGCTGTGTGGGCATGCTTGTTGGCTTGATGGTCTCACAGGTGTGAGGGGTTTCAGACGCTGTAGGACGATCTAACAAGCAATTAGTTTGAAGCGTACGCTTTTAGCACTTCTAGAAACTTTGCTTACATTCAGCATTTTAAATGATTTTGATCCTATTCGGTTGAACTCGGTCCTGTAATGTGTTCCCCCTTACAAGATTGTGTCACATTTGGCCTTTCTGATTCACTGACATTAAGGAGAGAAGGGTGGCATTTGCGAGAACTGATCCCTCGCAGGATTCCAACACGGGATATACTGGCTACATGGCAGCCGACAAGCCACCAGCCGGGAGAGCGTACCAATCTATTTCTAATGAAAATACATAAATAAAACATTTAAATTTCTCAGCCAGCTTCTCTTGTCAGTTCCGCAGAGCTAAGTCTCGATCAACAAACCCGACTCGTCCTCCGTCAGCGGTCTCCAAAGGGCCGGGGCTCTCTCCCCACTGCATCGCTCTGCATTCATTTCCATTCTGCCCTCTTTTGCTTTAAAAATGCTTACAATCGTGGCCTCTTTTGCATGTGGCCCCTATCTACCACCACCACCACCACCTCCTCCCCTCCCCCCCCCCCCCCCCCCCGGGATGGGGAGACGCTGCTGTCCATGTGCTTATTCAGAGAGAAATGGCCTTTTGTCTCTGCTGCTCCCCGTCACAGAAGGTCACGCAGGCTTACCCCTGCCGAATAAAGCCTCGGCCATTGTTATAATTTGCATTGATGCATAGAGAGGAGAGATAGGGGTGGCAGAGGGTGAGGGTGCATATGTATGTGTGCGTATGAGTGGTGATGGTGTCGGAGGGGGTCGGTGTACCATGAGGCAAGGCGCGAAGAGGTTATGCAGAGCGAGGGCGTCTTTGCATGGAAATGTGAGCAATGGACGGACGCCGTATTTTTTTTGCCCCCTCCGCGAAAGTACCCCCCCCCCTCACACACACCAACACACACACACATCACCCCCCCCCCTAGGGGGAATGAAGGCCTCTTTCTCCCAAGGTCAGTGTCAAGGAGAGAGCAGGGCCAATTAGTATGCAGATCAGGGGTGTGATGTCGTTTAAGGGTATTGCTCTGATGCAATCACATTAGTTAGGCCAGGGAAGAATTCCCCGTCTGACCTCAATCATACGAGGGGCTGCGGGAGGAAGTGATGGGAGAAAGAGAGGGGAGAGCGAGAGGGAGAGAGAGAGAGAGCGACCTGGATCACCTGCAGCCGGTAGCTCTCTATCACCATCTCACCTTGTCTCTTATTTCATTTTTTGATGTGACTGACAGGAAATGGAGGGTTCAATGGAACTATTCAGTTTACTCCACATGTTGATGCTAGTTTACACCAAGAGTCACATTTAGAACTGGTTATTTGTTGTGGTTTGTTTTGAGGCAGTACATTTAAAAATGTTTTGTAAAGTTTGCATTGAATATTGCTTTTCTTTGGATCTCAAAAGAATGCTATTAACCATTGGAAGAGCTCAAAGCAAATACACTTCTTCGCTTTCTGAGAGTGAGATTCGGAGACTGAAATGAATCTTCACTAAGTGTTAAGTACAGAGCTGGACATGGATAGCATGAATACTGGAAACAGAGGGGAACAGCTAGCTTCTCGTATGGTCTGTGTGAATATACCCGTATTCATCCTCAGGCGCTTTAAATGGGTCTCTTTAAGGCCCCGTCCTGAAAAAGCCCAATCTGTTCTGATTGGTCAGCGTTTTTTGGTCTTCCGCATCGGAGCTTTCTGAATTCTGGCAGCGTGGTGAGCATTTTTTTATACTTTCACAGTATCTAAATAGCATCTAGACCTGCTTTATGATACAAAACAGACATGGACTTCTCTTCAACAGGGGGAATCACAACAATATTTTTACATTTTGGAAAAACTTGCGTTTAACTTTTGAAACTCTGACCATTGGTTCTTTGGTTGAAGATGACATTGCACTATTTTCTCTTCCAAAATATCTTTGATTTCCAGTGGTCATGAGTCTCATACCTTTCCACTCTTTACATTTGTACGGCCTCATATCGGCTTGTCAGTCATCTGCAAAGCACTTTGAATTGCACTGCCCTGTACGCAAGGTGCTATAGAAAAACATGCTGATTGATTGATTGAACCTGTCTGAGAGTCTGACTGTTGTGTTCCTTGCCCTGTCAAACTTATTTTTTAGCAATGTCACCACGTCACCCGACCACATCAGTTATTTCAGTGAGTACTGATAGAACTGATAGAACAGACACGGGTTGTAACAAAGTCGGCGTTTTCCTGAGATTCATATTGAACTACCCATCCAACACAAATAGGTACGAGTCCCACAATGGTCTTTGTGAGTATATTATTCAAAGTGCTTAACAAATATAAAAATGTATTTGTGCTTCTATCCCATCCGAATGCTTCTGTTGCCAACTGGACGGGCTCTTGGTTCTCCTCTACAACAGTAGGCTTCGGCCTCAGAGGGATGGATGTGATTTGGCCCCTCCACCAACACCCCTCTCCCTTGCTTTTTTTGAGGAATCTATGTCTGGGTTGTAAATTTCTTCCAATTCTTCCTCTTTCACTCCCTCTATCTTTCTCCCCTCTTGTCTGAATTAATGAGATGGGGTTTGATCAGGGCAGCCAAGTGTTCAGTGGGAAATCTCACAGCCCGCCTTGTGTCCCGTAATAGAATTTGCATCTAATGCATACATAAATCAAACATCTTTCTGGACATTTTCATATGCATAATGTCATTTCATCCCGTTTCTTTCCAAGTGGGGAGCTGTGCTGGGCTGAGGGTGGGGTGTGGGGGGAGTGGGGAGGGGGGGGGGGAGGGGAAAGGGGGGTTATATGTAGGTGACAGTGGGGGGATTGTAGTTGGTGCAGAGAGGTTATTTTGTTTTTATGTTTTTTTTTCTCTCTCTCTCTGTTCCTCTCAGTCTCTCACTTTTTTGACTTTTTCTTAATGCTTTCAATTTATTTTGCTGACTGCGTAGCCGCCGTGTGAAGCCGTGCATCGGAGATCTTTGGGGTTTTGGTTGTCAGATAGTTTTATTGAGAGATAAAAAAAAGAGAGAATACATGTGGATATGTGTGTATGCGCACACGCCTCCATCTGTGTGTGTGTGTGTGTGTGTGTGTGTGTGTCTGAGGCATGTTGATGGGTGTTCAGAAGCAGTAGTGGAGGCTGCTTCATCACATCTCTACCTTATTCTTGGGGGCTTTGTTATGTAAATTCGGGAGAAAAACTAGCAGATTCAAAGTGCTTTCTCTTCACAAGGAGGTGGGAGATGAAAAAAAGCACGAGATAAAAAAAAGCAAGTGACAAGGTGTCTTGATTGTCCTTAGTGCTTTGCTACTCCTGCGTTAACAAGGCTTGATATTGTAGAAATTCCATTTGCAACCGTCTCAATTTGCATTCCTCGGACACTTCGACTCTTCTTTCTTCCACCGGCGAGGAGAGTAAACACATTTGAATGTAGGACAATTAAATCTACCGGACCAAATGTGCCTGCATTGTGCTGTGTACGGTCGAGTGTCGAATGTGTATGATAATGATAATTGACAACGATATTTGAAAATGTCCCCCACACCCACAAACAAGGCAGTGTTTGGATGGATATTAGCATCTTTAAACTGCAGTAGCTCAGACCTCTGCATTAGATTCATACAAGACAGCTCATCGCCTGATGTTATATCTACTCGTACACTCAGTACATCACTCATTCCACGCTGATCCTTGGTTTCTAACCGAAGTAATTAAAGGTACTTAAATATGAATCCTTTTATGGGGTCCAGTGAGAGCAATGCGTACTGTACACATGCACATGTATGCAAATGCCTGGGGCACTCACGCCACTCGCTGTTGGATGAAAACCGCACGGCAATGTGGTTTTCATACTTTTTCTACAAAACTAGTAAGATCAGAGAAAGATAGGTACTTAGAGAAACACCACAAAACTAAAATAAAGTGGATTTGATTCTATTTAAATCATTCTTAGCTGAACAGTATCAAGCTGAAATATAAATGATCTCATGGTTAAAAACTTAACTTCTTACTCTCTACTGACCTCAGTTAGCTTATTTGCTTGGACACCATCTTCTGAAATGTCATGTGACTGCACTGTCACAGGGCTGATATTTGTCTGCTATGAGTTCCTTCATTACCACGAACACACACACTTTAGTTTATTTTGACTCAATCCAACATACACCATCCTGTTACTACAAATACCAACTAGAGCAGCAAATTAGTATTGATCCGCCGCTGAAAATAGTCCCCTAACAAATCCGCTATTTTGTCGTTTTGTCTGATAAAAACTACAATGAAAAGCTATATATTTGTTGAATGTTTTCTTTAAAGATTTCCGTTTTCAGTGGGAACCAGTGGCCTTAGTGCTGAGAGCCGCACACAGAAAGCATTGAGAGTTGGACGAAGAAATCTAGACACTAGACTTACGTTACAAATCAAGATGAACAAAGGGCGTCTTCACCTCTATATGACTAAATTAGAATTACCGCCTGGTGGTTCTATGCCTTCATCAACCAGTGAAGTTGCAGTTTACATCCATGACCGTCCAAAGTGTCATCACTTCATCATTTCATCCTATTAGACATTTGTGTGTAATTATCATTGTCAATTAGCATATTAATTCTTTAGAGAAGCATTTCACTGCAGTTTATAATAATGTTCTTGATACAAAGACAATAGAAGGTAATGAAAATATTGTTTTTGATCATTGAAAACACACAGGACTTTCACTCAGGTGACCGCTGTTCATGTCTTGTCGGAAAACAAAAGTAAACAATTACTTTTCGGAAATGACGTAACTTTGGTGTCCTCGTTACTTAATGTTACGGGGTTAAGAGGGGTGATGTAAGAAAGTCAGCTTTGTGAATTATTTCTTTTATATTATATAAGTATTTATGTATTGATGACGTCGTTATGGTTATCATTTCAAAACAAACCATGATCTATTTTCAATCAAGTAGTTTTCTGCCTACTGGGTTGTGCCTATAGCAGTTATTTGTGTTTATCTGCACTGTGTGGCCTTGATTTGGCTTCATGTCATATGTGACACTTTACAACAGACATGCACTGTAGCTGGCTGAAAACTTTCCAAAGCTTATACATGCCATGTATAAAGTTGTTGCTCTGAGACATGTTATAGTCCGTCAGGATGCCAGTGAAACAGCAGGCAGTCAGCTGTGGTTGTGTGTGCTTGATGTGTCACATGCTGCAGGATCTTCGTGCTGACCTCGACACGGCCCGCCTCCCTGCTCTCTAATGTAATGTGACGAGGATGTGTCCACTCCCATAAATAATGAGGAGAGCTGGAAGCACCATCTCTGTGTTTACATGGCGATTAGGTGTCGCCTCCCTTTCGTTTTGATATTAATTCAAATGTAATGTGTTTTCATTTATTTTGCTCATTTGAGAGGCTGCCACACATAGTAAACAGGAAGTCATGAGCTGAGAGATGCAGCCTCACTGAATGTGTATTAACAGCGAGGAAATGTTTCAGTGTACACAACAACATTGTTTTTTTAATATTTATTACATTATAAGAGATTTTCCCAAGTAGCCTTGTTAGCTATGTGTGTATATTCACATATGTGGGTACTTATGTGTGTTTGTATGTGTCTATATACACTCAGTGGTCACTTTATTAGAAAGAGTGTAATGTTCAGCTTTTGACAGTTTGCTAGTTGACACCATCAGAGAAATGTTAACTCAACTACATACATGTCTATGAACAATTTCAAAAGCCAAAGATATTCAGTTTACAAGCAATACTCCTGATATTTGAGTAGCTGGAACTAAATGGATGGATGGATGGAAGGATGACTGGATGGATGGATGGGTGATGAATGGATGAATGGATAAATGGATGGATGAATTGAAGGATGACTGGATGGATGGATGGATGGGTGATGAATGGATGAATGGATGGATGAATGGATAAATGGATGGATGAATGGATGGATGGATGGATGGATGGATAAATGGATGGATGGATGGATGGTTAGATGAATGGATGGATAGATGAATGGTTGGATGGATGGATGGATAAATGGATGGATGGATGGATGGATGGATGGATGGATAAATGGATGGATGGATGGATGGATGGATGGATGGATGGATGGATGGATGAATGGATGGATGGACGGATGTAAGAAAAGACTGACGTCATGAGTCCTGCATGCAGCTTTGGATAATAATTGTTTTTGCCGTATTCTTATATCTTTCTAACCATATAACATAGCGCCCTATTCAAACTAATTTAATTTAGAATTCAAATCTCAACATTCTCAACCGTCTCCCAATCCTCTGTCCTATCAACTACTCCATTTGACTGCATATGAGCAAAGTCACCAAAAACCTATTTAACTGAGGTGGAGGAGCGCTGCTGCAGCCCTGTGTGTGTAACAAGCAGAGTGTATGGCACATTGTGAACCTATCTGAATAATGTGCCCAATAGCTGGAAAATACTGCACCATTGACTTTAGACCAGGATTGTGTTGGTGGTCAATGGTTCAACAACTTTCTGCTGTCTGATTTTAAGAGCAACCATGGGCACACAGATGGGTAGAAGTACATTTGCTGCTATCAACGAGGGCATTGGACGGGGTGATGACAGCTGCGCTGGTTTGAAACTAGCAGTGGCAGTTGTGCCGGGTGTATGATAGGGCCCTAAGAGTCTACAGCCATGCTCACAGCTCTGAGAGGCTGTACTCAGGCACATCGCTGCTTGAGCTAGATGTTAACATTCGCATGCTAATGATAACATGATGATGTTAGCATGCTGATGTTTAGCAGGAATAATGTTCACCACGTTCATCATGCTAACATTTGGTTATTAGCTCTAAGTACAAAGCACAGCTGAGGCTGATAGTAATGTCATTAGTGTTATGTCATTATGTCAACCCCGGTAAAAAAAACTTAACCAGACAGTATATCACATCACACTCATATTCATGTCCTTTATAACTATTAAACAAGTAAAATAAAGATTAAAATAGTCCAATAATAACATCGTAAACCAGTAAACCCCAAGACACAATAACACATTCTGTCCAATAAAAAGTTGGTACGGTCCACCAAAACTTGCATGGTGTTTAAAATAGCTTACCACACATTTCTTATAATACTCCAAATGGTTATATAAGACCATACTGTACACAACCCAGGATGTGACAATGTAGAAACATGGCCTGAATGCATTTCAAACTAAAAGATGTTGTAATCACTGATCACTGTACCGGTAGACTTGTTCTATACCTGATTTTCACCAGAATTAGAAGTTATTCATAGTAACAGGTTGTATAAACCTCCACATCCCCTAGAATTGCATGAGTCCACACTATGTCCCTGGATACACATACATATATATATATATATATATATATATATATATATATATATATAGATAAACAGTCCACACATATATGTAGGTATATTCATATATTCATGTATATATACATTGACGAAAAGCATCTTAAGTCAAGGTCCTTTCACTAGATTCCTTCTTCTGGACAACACCATGGCCTTAATAAGCAGATTTAGGTGATCAATAACTTTGATATTGTTTCTTGTATATCTGCACTATTTTAACAGTGGTTTTTTTGTAGCTTTAAATCTTGTTTTTCCTGCCTTGTGAGTCACGCTGTAAGCTGCTTTTGAAGAGCTCTATACACGTAGAGTTGGTTATGGTATATGTGTTATTGGATTTAAAAAGTGTTTAAAACAGCACACTCTTTGCTGAGATTCTCGGTGTCTTGATATTTTTTAATGGTGTACAGCACTCGCCCAAAGTGTCTATAAAAGTAGATTACTTGAGCTTGATGAAATGCATCAGGCACTACCCAGGCATTTGCACATTGCCTAAACAGTGAGACAGAATCCCCTTAAAAATACAGCCCAAAATCTGGGGCTTTGCACTCTCTGCTAATTGACGCTATTGAAGGCACTTCTTTTCCCTACAATGGGCAGTTCTCATTCTGTTATCCATGCAGTTAAGATCCTTTACACCCTCCATTTGACAATTTTGGGGAGAACTTTTGGGTTAACTCGTAGCATGAAACAACTCAGTGACCATGCATTTTACATGGAAGGTTTTAGATCAATTATTTACCACGAGACTGCACATCCCCACGGGAAGTACAAGAATCAGATCACACAAACAAAAGACAAGATGTTGTTTACAGCTAAATTGTGAAATCAAACACAGAAGTGAGCAGCCAGTAAATAATTGTGAAATCACCCTCTTCCAGTTCCAAATGTGGATTTGGACATATATAGAAACAACCAACAGTTGGACGAATCCTCGCCAAGTGTACCAAACCTATCCATTTGTCAATAGCAGCCACCTCTTCTCCTTGTCTCCTGCCAGAGCCAGATGTGAGCCTGACAACTTCACCGGTGGAGGGTGGCTTCCAACAACTTCTATCAAGATGTTTCCCTCTTCGCCGTAGTTGTTGTGGATGCAGTGAGATGGAACCCGAGGCGGAGCAGCTGTAAAGGCAGGTGTTGGCCAACATGGAAGATGCTGCTTCTTTGACTGGACATGCCATGCTTTCCCTCACTCAGCTGCTGGAGAACATCTGGGCCTCGCTGGTTGATGCTCTGCGATGACTTGGGTAGTCTGTACTGGACTGCTGTGGCATGTTGGACGGCTGCATGATGACAAAGAGGCATCTGTGTGATTGTGGGAACAACAAGCCCCTTTAATGCTCCGACAAGAGTTCGACCAACATGACTTTTGTAAGGTTTCAAACAGCAGCTGATAGTGTGTTTTACACCAATACTCAAGATGGTGCATTTAAATTCTACGTGAGATTTGTTTTTGTCTAGTTGTTAACGTGAATGTCCCTCTGGAGTTCAGCCCAAACACATTGATATAAAACATTATTATTTTTCTAAATATACTGAATTATTAAAATATCACAAATTTGAACTAAATGACCATAGTTACGTGGACAACCTTACACACCTTTGTTGTAAATGAGCAGGTTATTTCATTAATGTGATGCTATATATAACAGCCTAGATTCTGCTGGTTTCAGTCTTTTCACCAGGTGTTGAACAGCATTGGTGAGGTCCAGCCCTCTTGTTGAGGGTCAAGGTCTGGTTCACAGTCCTGTGCAGGCCAGTCAAGCATAGCATTTACATTACGTTTCATTTGTTTAGCTGACACTCTTATCCAAAGCAACTTACAATAAGTGCATTCAAACATGTGGCTAATACCCCAAAATTGTAAGAACTGCTTCAAGTGCCACATTTAAATGACAGCATTTTTATTTGTTGTTATTTTATGGGCCGAGGTGCAGTCTGAACAGATGAGTGTTCAGTCTTCCATGTAACATGTTTGTGTATGTGAGATTGTGCTGTTGCAGCAAACAGTTGAGCATTTGTAGAGTGGTAGCTATAGGCCCCCCCTCTTAGTGAGGGTGTAGCAAGCTGACAGCTCAATAAGCAAATACCGGGGTCTTTAATCGTAATAGAGCAGCCACCGGGAGCCAGTGCAGGGTGCGGAGGAGTGGGGTAGTGTGGGAGAATGTGGGTAAGTTGAAGACCAGCAAGGCTGCGGCATTCTGGATGGGCTCCAGAGGTCCGATGGCACATGTGGGCTCGCCAGCCAGAAGCGAGTTGCTGTAGTCTAGGCACAAGATGACAAGAACCTGGACCAGAACCTGCGCCACCTCCTGGGTGAAGAATGGACGTATCCTCCTGATGTTGCAGGTTGTCGCAGAGATGTTAGCAGCGAAAGACAGCTGGTCATTCCGTGCCACGCTCAGGAGCCCAGAAGATGCCTTCTCTGAAAGGAAGAGCAGCTCATTAAGATTTCAACCAAGCAGTCCAGTTCAGTTTGTTACACATTTGAATGGTTATCTTCGCTTAGACAAAGTTGTGGTGCCTGGCTTAAGGTGCAGAAAAACAGCCCCAGATCAAACGTGTGGACATGAATACCCTCATGCTGTGCTTCTTCGTATGCAATAAAGATTAAGGACAGGATCAAAATACATGAAATGAATAAATGAGTTCCTAAAAGGAAGCAGGTGCTCATCTCCGTACATTCATGCTATTTATCTAAACGATTATGCTAATCGGTAGTTTGCTTCACTTTATGTTTCTGTTTTTACATTTGTCACGTTAGTATTGAAATCAATAGTGGGTAATCTTCTGAACGAAGTCTCTGCACCAGAACAGACTTTCTGGAAGTCCACGGAAAGTCAAGCAGACGATACGCTCAACATGATGTGGATTTGGACAGTGGGCCCTCCAGTCTTCATGTAGTCAAGTCTGCAAGACTGTGAGTCCTCCACACTTTGTACTGGGATTCAGCCAATGAATGTAAGTTCCTGTGGTGTAGCCCTGCTGTTCCTAATGATGATGATGATAAATATACAGTAAGCATACATTAAACTGCCAATTACTTATTCCACTGCATTGTATAGCATCAGGTATTGACAGACAGCCGGACAAACACAGTGTTTCAGACAATGTTGCTTCCTTTACATTAGACAAACAACTTATTGAAGAAATAAGATAAAGCTTTGTCTGTAAGTGCTTCTGCCCTGATAACAAAGCATGTATCAAAATGTGCAGGTAGATTTACTGGGGCAGCCAGTCCCCACCCCCCCCCCCCCCAGTCGTGTAATGAAGTGAAAATACAAGCCGAGTGGTCAGAGAGGCCCGGGCTAGTTAATGACAGCTGGTATCTCCGAGCCTGGCGACGACGACGAAGGCTTGAAATATTTGCTCAGGAGACTCGCCGGGGGTTTCAATCTCACCGCAAATCCATTTATATGTTTGCCCGCTGATTTATGGCCTTATTTTAACTGTCTTCTACATGCAAATGCGCAGAAACCGCTAAAGAAATATACATAATGTGATTCTCAGGGTCATCCCTCCAGCCTGTCAAGTTGAGGAGGTAGGTGGTATGCGTGGAAGTGGGGTGCAGGGGGGGTCAAAGGGATTCGGGGAATTATACTTTCCGGGGGGGGGTGAAGGTGGCCGTCCGGCTCCCTGGCCCTCATCTGAATAAAGCCCCCATTAGGCCTTGAGCAGATATTCATCATCCCTCTCCTCACTACTATCATTATCCTCACACATAGGTTCCTACAAGCCATAAGGTGTGCCGTTTATGAATGTACAACGGTTTCTATGAATATATGCTCATTCCAAGCTTAACGTGGCGAATAAGCAACTATTTCATTACGTCTATTTCTGTTCAGTCTAATTAGGACTCTATCATGTCTAATTTAGAATGGAATTGATTGCAGCTCAAATGTGTGATCCAGCCATTTTCTCCTGGTCCAGCTGCACATTGGGGGTCTTCTCTTCCTCCCGTCTCACACAGGAGATACTGATTTAAAAATGATTCCCGGGCAGGCAATTATGATCATATATCCCGACACGTGAAGAGCAACTTTATTAAAGATATCTGTCACGGCGGCTCCTCCACCATGTCTCCCTGCGTGGACATGACAAAGTAGATTCATCAATTAAGGCTCAGCAATTGCATTAAGTGGGGTATTGCCTTTACATTTTCTTTCACATTATTTCACACATTTTTCACATCGTGCTATATGTTAATGAGGCCGCTCAGGCAGGGCTACCAATGCCCTGGTGAAAAGTGCTGGAACTCAGGCTTTAACACGTCTTATCTCTCTGCAGATGGAGGGGTGGACAGCTGCTGTTTAGCAGGTGTCATTTAGAGTTGCGTTACCTGGATACAAAATTAAACTTGATTGAAAACACAATGTATTTTTCAGATGTGTAAATATGAATTATTGGATTTACCTACTAGAGAATGACTTCCTTCCTGTCTGTAGAAACTATTGGATTCTTCATCTTCTCCCGCTTTTGACCACAACTACAGGAGTAGAAAACAATAACCACACAACATGTTGACATTCACTTGATCCTTCGCTAAGCCACTCCCCCTTAGGTTACTGTTGCTTGGCCCGCAAGCTTTTGCACCCGGCATGTGAATATATGTGAATATATATATTTTTAATAATAACAGTTAGAGAGATATCTCAAAGGAGATGATAGCAAATTTCTGGAATAACAGTCCTGAAATGTCAGAGGGACGTAGACAGAATAATAGGCCCTATTAGCTATATTAACTATATAATTAGTTTGCGGAGTATTGTGAAAATCGAGGGAAAAGCTAACGGGTCCAAATGCAAGCGTCTGACACCCCACGTCTTGGCTCACCTGAAGGACAAACATACAGGAATAACAATGCTCCTGCACAGCAGGGTAAGTCAATCAATTGTGTTTTTTTAATGTTCAACGTTAGTTATGTACTTCTCTAATTTCTGTCCTAAACCAAGTCATCCAGCTATGGCTCTTTATTAAAATGCAGAATCTCAAAGCAAATCTCATTTTTTTTTTTTTTAGCCCATCCCTCTTCCCTTGGAGAAATTAACCATTCCATTCACTGCATACATTCTCAGGTTTTGCCTGCGTGACACTCGGGGGTGTTGAATTTTTTATTGCAAAAAAACGGTCTAATAATTGTTGAACAGATGTAAGTGTGGAAGAGTGGGCTCCGTCAGAGCTCATAAAATGGAATTAGCATGTTAACCCTGGCTTTGCCTGGGAATGGAGAAGGAGGGGCGACGGCGGCAGTGTAAAGGAAAAGCGGAGGGAGATGCACTGACTGAAATGGACTCCTTGGTTGGGATTAATAAGGCGGACTGGTGCGCTGGGCGGCCTAGGAAGCTAGCAGGCCATGGGAACATAGAGCTGAACATACATGTGCTCTGTATGTATGATAATAGTCATCCTTTTCTCCATGCATGTAATGATCTCGGCCTTACCCGTCACTCAGGAGTCTCAAGACTAACGTTTGGGGACTGGAAACCTTTGAGGAAGTATGTGACACTACTACTGACAGGAAAGAAGCAGTAACGATTCATGATGGATCTAGTCTCCACTCACATACACATGATCCAGGACCATCACACTGTGTACCACATCCTGAATTGGCTTTCTGAAGCTGCACATTTTAGCATCTGGTAAGATATGTTGTTCCGGGAAGAATGTTGAAAATACAAATTGATCACTTGGCAGGTAATGATAGACTAATGAGGTCCGGGTAGTCGGAGGATCATCGGTTCAAGCTCCGCTAGTCCATGTCGATGTGTCCTTGGGCGAGATTGCTCTCCGTTACCGTGCCTACGGTGTGTGTGGATGTTGTATGAACGTTAGTTATGAGCAGGTGGCACCTTGCATGGAAAAAAGCCCCTGTCATGATGACATGTAGTGTTAAAGCGCTTTGAGTGGTCGGAAGACTAGAGAAGCGCTACACAAGTCCAGTACGGGTAGTGTGATGGTGCTGGGTCAGGGTCGGCAGATAACAGAGCTGTTTGTTGTCTAACAGCTCATGCAACACTGTGGTTTCCCCAAAATAATCCCGAAACACAAAACCACATAGAAACACAGCAAAAACCATCAAATTCAAAGCGACTAACTGATCAGTGAGATCTAAGTTCAGCCCGGCCCCTCTTCATTCCACTCTCCTTCACCCTCATGTTGAGATGTGTGAGAAAGATGTTATTTTCTGTTTTTCACAACATCTGTGCTGGTCGCTGGTACTTGGATAAACAAGTGTCTGTGGCTTGAAAATGGATGTTGTTTACAGTCTTTTGGAGTGGATACTGCCGGGGTCTCTGGCGTGTTACTGGCATCACTCGATTTGCTTGATCTGGTCCGTCTCTGCAGTCCCCGGCTGGCTGAATAATTTAACACTGACCCGCGTCTGAGCGAATGGGCCTGAAGTTTGACCTCAAGATTTGTTTTAACTGCGAGGGCTCAAAGTAAACGCTGCGCGGCTCTCGGCACAGCATGGAAACTTGTGTGTCTCTCATGTTTATGTAATGTTGAACACAACCCTCTTTTCAACCCTCTAGCCTCTCCTTAGTTGCCCCACAATCTCAGATCTAGTTTATCTCCTCTGCTGTCCTGTTGTGGGACTTCTGATGCCTTTCATGCATCCAATTGTGGGCCATTTTCTCCACTTTGTTTCGTGATTTGTTTGATTTTGTTCCGCTAATTGAGCATCCTGTGCTTACAGCTCTGGCCTTGCAGGAGGAACACTTCTCTAAATTGATCCCATCCATTCACGCCAGCACACACGTCTTCGTCTTTGAACAATTACAGCGCCATTTATTCCGGGCCCCTGAAAGGCCTCCTGTACCTTGATGAAGCCCTTTAATAAAAGCCCATTAATACTTTGCATAGCCTTTTGATATAAATTCACTAGCTGTTAATTACGTGAGCCTGTGAATAATTTACAGTCTGAAAATAAATTGATAGCACAGCGGTCCGTTGGAGCTGCACAGAAAGACAGGAGGCCCCTTTGATTCAAATGGTGCATGCGTTGTGTTTGCACCTCCCACAGAATACACAATCACCTCTGATGAGACTAATCATCCCCCTTGTGCTGCAGTATTAGACGAGGGCCATCAAGAGCTAACTGATCCACTGTAACCCGTGTCTGCAGCTGCGTAGTGACATCATATCAATATTTAAAATCGTTCTTATGCACGTATTCCGGCTTGTCCGACTTCATTAAGGCCATTCCTCATCCCTCAGGCTGGGACACGTTCCCTCCGGAGCGCTGAGATGGAAGGCTGGGAAGAGATGCTCGGAAACTTCTCATGTATGTGTGCTCCCCTGCTAATATCTGTGTCCAATAAAAGGAGGAGAGCACCACGAAGTGTACATGTGTGTACACATCCTGAGCTCGCACTGTGTTCGTCTATGGGCTAATGCTCCTGTAAAACTAAAGGCTTTACACACACATTCTTAGTACACCTCTGTGTACTTGCATTTATCTTTCCTTATACTTTGGACCTTCACTACCTTCAGATACTCATCTCTGATTGGCTAGGTATGTGCAATACAATCCTATAGGACACAACTACTTTCACTTTAACCTAAACCAGTATCCAACGTATATAAATGCAGCCATTTACCACTTGTATTAAACCATTTCAACCATACTTTAGCTTTATGTTACTTCATACGAATGTTTAATTTATTGCATTCATTAGTATTTAAATATTTTCGGAAGATTTATAGACTTATTTAATACTTATTTGACATGCTTTTCTTCCTAAAGTTAGATTGTTTCCATGGTGCTTGTACGTACATTTTCCCATTTGATGTAATGTACACAATGTTTTACATAAGTACTTGCCACCACCACATAATGCTCTGTTAAGGTTGTAGTCATGTCACGTATTTCTGTAAAATCTTGCTTTAAAATGTTTAACTAGTGCGCTAGTAACTTTTCGTATCTTATTTAGTTACAACCCGTTTTCATCACTTTTCTTGGTACAGAAGATATATTGGCTCGTTCCATTACACCAGGTCCTCTAAACACACCAGACGAGCTTTCCATCTGATCTATGTCCTAATGCAGATATGCTACAAACCCCAAAACACTATGATTTCACCCTCTCTTAATGATATCAGACAATAATACACCTAAACTCTTATTCCTGCACATTATAATAATTGCTTTGCGTTTTAATTTCCTGTTCAAACTGAGTGATGGCTCATACCAGGCTGTGAGACCTGCTCCATTAGCTGGCCAAAAGAGGACAGAAATGAAACAAAAGCCTTCAGTCTAGTAGATTGGTGAAAAAAAAAAACATGGTTGGCCAGCCACTTACTGTAGAAACCGTGTAGAGTTTTATGTAGCACTTACAATCTGCTGGCGGACTAACAGCTCCCATTAAACCCACCCGCGGTCCCCTATTCAGGTGCTAATTGATACCAAGGCCTGGGTTTGTCATGGCAATTATTAGTGTGTGCTTAAAATGGCTAGTGATGGCCTTTGAGGGAAACTGAAACAGCAGGGGGTTATTTCACTTTTGAAGGCACAGCACGGTTAATAATAGGTAGAAAAAATTATCAGTGTATCACATTGGCAAAAGATGACATCAATATGGGGATTTTCAATTTCACCAATCATTAGAGTCCCAGATTCCAAAGAAGGGAGTATTGGGGAGTTAATTTGAAAGGCATTAGGGACTGTGTATGTGCTGGTAATTAACACTACACACACAAATGACTCCATGATCAGATCTGAGAATCCATGACACCTCATCTCCGGCTCTACATTTTTTAAGTGCTCCAGCTACATTCCATTGAACATGGCTAAAATAGGCTCTTATTAGCTTCTAATCTCCACTGGCCATGAAAGGCCAAATTAAGGTATAAAAGCCTTGTAAATTTAACTAGTGCGTAACGTTTTCACTCTTCCATAATTGTATCAAATGTAGATGGTGAACAACTGGTCTATTAACGTAGTAAGATAAATCTAATACAGGATGTTTACATACCAAAGGACCTCTTCCGACACACTGTGAGAATGCTGTTCATATTGGGATTTTCCAATTGTAAAGCTCCTATCAATCATGTCTATCTTCTGCCATCACATGATCTACTTGATAAGACAATAATACTTAAAGGCCATGATACTGACAAGAACCAGGAACACACAGGTGTCAAAAACTTTGGTCTGAAAATGTCCATGTGAACCCACATGAAGCTCATTAGTTCCCCCAAATACCATGTATGTCCTCCTTCGATTTTCTAAAAGTGCACCCTCATAACTTAGAGCAAAGGAATGTTACAGTTAGGTTTAACACTCGGGTTAATCTTCTAATTTAGAAACCTTTTTTGTTATATTTGTAGAAATTATCTTTACTTAACAGCAATCAATGCATCAAACGCTCTAAAGAAAAAGAGAACAAAATGAGATCCTTGGCACATAGCCACTAAGTTTAAGTTTACTTACACATCAGCCAATAAAATACTTTAGCCCAACTCCCGTCAGTGAAGGTGAAAGGGCAAAGTGACAGCCGTAGCTGAATCTTTGATGAGAGCAGGGCGTTATTATTGAGTGGTAAGAAACAATGGAGAAACTGGTTTTAAGTTAATGTTGTGTTTACATGCGTAAATTCATACTTTAAGTTGACATCATAAAATCACAGTGTGCATTAAGAGTACGCCGTTTCCCAAGCTAATTTACTACGTGTAGCATGTAGCTAGCTAACTGGAGAACATTTCCACTAGCTGTGATGCTAATTTTCGCTATGGTCAACTCCATTGACTCATGCTGAAAACTTAAGCGATCAAAAAGTCTTCTAGCTGCAGCGCTAATTAGTGTCATAAGTGTAAAATCCCATTTGATAACGCTGAAAGTTTTAGCAACATAAATACAAGCTACGTAATGGGTTTAAGTTCAAAACGGCTGATAAGCAGACATTTTCTGCCATGTTGGTGTATTAAAAAGATTGTTGTTTATTATGTCTTTTGCACTATTTGTGTCAGTTACATTAGCTTAGCTGTTGGCTAAGATGTAGTTTGTTAGTGATCTTCACTGTTAGTGTTATGTATTTTTGAGAATTGATATGAGGAACATTTTATAGGTGCAGCAGTGACGACATTTAGCTTGTTATTTGTGTTTGTTGGTTTTGGATGAAAATTGTGGTTGTGCGATCAGAGTGAACTGCTTATGTTTGAACAACAGGAAGTGTGTGAATTTCAACATTAAGTTGATTTCATAAGCTTTACTCTATGGTCAGGAATGCTCATAGAATCTGCATAAGGTAATTTAGAGGACTTTAGAGGAGATCGCAGAGCCACCCGTGGAGATTTGAGAGACGGATTCAGAGATTCCAGAGAAACCCTTTTCCAGCACTGGATGGCGAGCCCAGCCCACAAGATAGAGAACCTGTTGTCTGCAGTAAGAAGGCTGTGAATGAAAGTATACCTCTGTCAAGTGCGGTAGGGTTGAACTGTACACACACATACAGCTCTGGAGACAGATGAACATACAGACTCTTACCAAGACTTTACAAAATATACCACTTTGAAATATTAGCTGTTGGCTAGCCAAATAAAAAAGCAAGCAAGACAAGAAAGCATCTCCCCAAGTCTTAGCAAAGAAAAATAGACAAAAATTCTAAATGTCAAAGTAATCCTTTAATACACGTTGACTTCATGCAGTAGGCCTACATGTTTGTGTGTTTCTTCTCCGTGGTACTTCCTATTTTCCTGCTCCCTCTTAGCTGTGTAGCATCCGTCCCACAGTGGAAATGGTCAAAAAAAAGTCATTCGAGTGAAAGATGAGGAGCATCAGGGCTAATCACCGCCGGGAATAGCGACTGGTTTATAAGCTAACTGATAGAGGAGGCGAGTGAATGGGTGATAGAGAGGTAAGAAGGGAGGGAGAGAGGGATGAGGACCAGGGATGATACCCGCATGAAATAGAGCAAAGCCCGTCACAAAGCACTAAGAAGCGAGTCAGCACAGCTGCCATCGGCATTTTGTTTAGGATTTGTTCAATTTTTTTTCCTCAACCGCACAGCATCTTTTCTGTTTTTTCTTCCTTTCACTCTCTGAAACATATAAAGCACACTCCCACCTGGACCTCATTCACCAGCCAAAGGCATTTATCTCGGAGTCTTCACACACATTTGCATCAGAATTACCTTCAGAGGTACTGATGTTAAACTCTCAAACCACTGATTCTGCGGATCACTTAAGCCCCGAGCTTATCTGGGTTATTATAATTTTTTTGAAGGATTTATAAAATCATATTTCATGAGGGAACGTTGAACCGCAGACCATTCCCAAGGTGTTATTTCCAATATGCCTGCAGACACACACACACACACACACACACACCCCTGTTTACCTATTTGGTGGCTTGGCATTGTGGAATGAAGCACGTATCTTTCTGCAAATCCGCTTTGGCTCCGTTTACGGATACTTCCGTAAATTGCCTCGTTGCAGATCAGGCTCAAAGTTTAGAAAGTTGATCAGTAATTTGCAGACTGGAAACTGAAACCTGAAGTGAACTAATGAAATAGGTCACACAGGCAAGGGCATGTTGTTTGGAGAACATACTTGATGCAGGAACACAGCGGGTGATATGTGAGTTGATATTGATGAAATTGTACTTTGTATTATGAGGAATTGTACTAGCACTCAAATGTATACAAGAAAAAAAGAGAAAAAGAGAACAGTTCAAGCTACAGGAAGTAGTGGGGGTGAAGAAAAGCGAGATTAAAGTTTGCGTCACAATCTTTCCACAACCCCCAAAACCACGATGAAGATAAGGATGCAGGTGCCTCCGCTTGTATTCAGGAAGTTTATATCATGAACACGTCTTGTTGGCTTGGCTGAAGAGGAGAGAAATATACAGCAAGAGTTCCATTTTTCCCTCGGTGGTTAAAATTACCTGCACCAGCACTTCACTTGTGTATTGTGAAGCATCTTTCTCGTTCTGTACAGATGGCTTCTTCGAGAATCTGATAGATGAATGCTCACACTGTAAACTATTGTCTACGTCCACAATTTGAACTTCCATTCAACTCGGCGCGTCACGGAAAGAAAGAGGCACTTAGACTGGATGTCTTTTCAAACAGCGCACAATTCTTAATGGCCATTATATGTTTTTCTTGCCTTTTGTGAGGCACATCGTGTCTTTTACACTCAAGTGTGGATTGCCTATTTGTCTTTTCAGAGTCAGGCAATTTGTATACCCCCAGCTTTCATGCAAACTTACCGAAACTTAGCTTTTTCCCCCCCGAGTTCAACATTTTTATGGTTATAATTTTGCCACTTTGAAGGCTACAAGGTTCCCCAGAGGGCGTCCAGGCTCTTGTCTTTTGGTTCATGTTGTAATGTCCAGGAAAGGGGATATATTCTGTCTTTGATTACTTTTATATTCCCAGTATATATATATTCTTTTCTTTTTTTTCTGGCTGGGGTTAGTTAGCAATAGCTAGCAAGAAGTTCCTCTTTTAACCTTGACAACAAAGGTCCTTAACATAGTAGTTATTCCAACCATGATCCAATCTGCTGGCTCAGTGTTGGTGTGGATACAGAAGATGTATCGCCAGGCCCAGTTCTTAGTATTGTAACCGCTTGTGAACACACTGTTCTTGCCGACGGGGGCATCAGATCCAAAACTTACAGGGCAATGAGGCAAATAAAGGTAATAACAAACTATTTGCCGTTCTGTTTGCAGGACTTCTTGCAGAAAACATTCTGTATAAAAAGCAGTTTATCCAGAATATCACTTAAAAGAAAAGTGAGCTAAAATGTTAGTAATAAAACTGTGTGCATGCACAACCGTGTTAAGTTCGGTAGGCACATCTTAAACCTGGAAGTCTGTTTTTAAAATATGATGGACTTACGTAATCATTTTGCATTTCGCTTTTGTTTTTCCTTCCAATTCATTTGGACTAACTTTGACGTTTCTTTCCATCTCACCTTTGTTTTTTTTACCGTTGTCGCTCTCTGCAATTAACTTGGCGAGTGCAATGTTAATGTGTAATGGACCAAGCTTCATCTAGGTTGTGATTAACCCAAATTATCCTTCAAGTGTATGAATCATCAAGATCTGGAAATCTAAACTGCAATGTTTCACTCTAGTTACTTTTGTTTTAACTTCTATTCCCTTTAAGCAGGATCCCTGTATTCACTGATACTATAACTGCCTTGTGTGGGCCTCTCTCTCTCTCTTGGACAAGTCAACAACATCTGCTGTCCGTAATGGATGTTAAATGTGGCTAAACTACCTACACTGAACAGGCCCTCCGCATCACAAAGTACAGGTAAAAGCCATTGTATTCCAACATTTCCACTCTGAGCACCTCATCTATATGGGCTGATTTGTCACCAGTCTAACTTCACTGACACGTGTGACACCGGGGAGATGAACTCACCCTCCCCACTGTGACACCCACCACCCCATCCTATCACATACTCTGCTTTCTCGCACAATTAAAAATGCATCAGGGGACGGATTAGATGCACGATCCCCAGCTCTACTGATCCGAAGGGTGAAGCTGTCAGGAAAAAGGATTGTGTGTGGGGGGGGTGGGGGGTAGATGGACTGGGGATGGAGGGAGGGGAGAGGGATGGATAGGTGGGCAGTCACCCTCCCAAGTCCTTTCCTCCTCCTCCTCCTCCTCCTCCTCCCTTACTGCAGACTCCTCCTCCGCCCTCAGCACACACTCAGTCACCTCTTTTATTTACTGCTCCTCCCTCAGCAGACTCATCCCTCACATGTCCTTTGGGTTGAGTAGCCTTTTCCTCCCTCCTCCCTCCCTGGCTGTCCCACTGTCCTCCTTTCTATTCTTTCTCCCGTTCTTTCACTCTTTCTCTTACCCTGTCTTCAACAGCATGCATGGCTTTCACTCCACCTGCCACAGATCTGTTCACATGTAATCCATCTTTACCAGGCCTTTTTTTTTTTTTTTTTTTTTTTTGCTATTCTTGCTTCATGATGGGCTGGTCTGCAGGATAAAGCAGCACTGGATCATATTGAGGGAAAAATTGATTGTGAAGCTGGTACAGTGGACAGAAAGTTTACAGTAGTGAGGACAAAACAGCACAAACGTAAATGTTATCACCATGCATAATCTTATGAATCCACTTGTATGCAGGTTTAGTAGGTTTCTCCATCCTGAGCCCATAGCTTGAACCTATGATGTGCTGCTTGAGCCCTTCTGCAAAGACGTAGATGAGAATAATACAATCTAAACTTTGAATGTGTGGATTTTTAAGAAGCCTTTTTTAGTTGTATGGTTTGTTTGGTAGCAGCGATAGGAGCCATGGCTGCTTAGACAAAGAAAAGAGCACCACCGACACATTTTCATTATCATTCTATTAGATCATTATGACATTTTTCAGCCCAACAGTGGGCTTGTAATAATACATAATGAGTCTGAAGTATTTTATCTGATACAAACTGGGCCCGGGAAGAAATGGTCCACTAGTACTTATAATAAGTGTCAGGCTTAGATTGCCTCAACTGAACTGGGTGTTTTTGCTTTTCCACCTCGCTAATAGCATTAGCTAGTGTCATCAGCCTAAATAGCCTTAACACCTAAAAAAACAACAAAAGCATGCATTCCATCACATCTTTCAAAATACAATTAGAGTGATGCTGGCGTATTTTTTTTTACTTCAAACTCTGTCCTGTGAGCTCGCTACACTACCAGCTGCTTATTCATTCAGAAGTGATCACTGGAGAGTGCACTGAAAATGGGGACTAAATATTTCAAAAGTACTGACTGATTGTCCTACTTTAACTTTAAGTGACGCTGTACACAGCATTCATGTTGAAGTTCAATGACGAAAGCTCAACACACAAAGTCGGATAGTGAAGTGACTGAGTGTCCGCTTGGCTTCATCCAGTCACCCTGGAGCTGCGGAGTGTCCTGCTGACCTGCAGGCTTTTCACACCACACCGGCCAGTCTGATCAATGCCTCCTCACCTCATCGACTGCAGGCCATTCCCAGCTGTCACTTCCTGTCTGAGGTGATGAGCCAGAAAGTGCCTCTCCGACTGTCACCTATGCTCCAGGTCTCCTCGCTCTCCTTCATGTCATCAAGCTTCATCCTGCAGTCGCTCCTCCTCGTACAACTCTGCACTCAGGACAGTTGAAATGAAAATATGAACGAGTTGCTCCCGATTGAAATTATATGATACAACCCCTTCCAAGAAAAAGTGCATTCTGAGGAATGGGCGGGGGGGGGGGGGAGTCTAGCTTAGCATGAAGATTCAGGGGGAAAGAGCTAGCAACACCTACCAACATCTTTTAAGCTCAGTAATCCATCCATCCATTTTCTTTCCTCTTATCGGGTCGTGGAGGTGCTAGGCCTTGAAGGATATTCCAGAAGACCCTCTCCCCAGCAAAGCTTTCCAGTTCTTCCCGGTGAACGCCGGATGGGTGGGAGGGCTGAGGGGTTGAGTCAAACAAACACAGACTTTTTTTACTTACATTCGTTTGCATACTTATTTTGACCCAAGCCACAGTTGTCTGCTAAACCTAACCAAGTACTTTTGTTGTGTAAGCAAACCTGAAAACTAAGTAAACCTACATTGGAAGAGTTTATTTTGAAAATACAATCTGCATGTAACAAACCCTTAAAGATGAATTCACCATGTTATAGACTCTTATTTGAAAGACTTTACTTTTCACATTTGTGCTTACAATCTAGCGTTTAGTATTTCATCACCTCCATCAGTTTCACCGGCTAAATGTTGAGGCAGTGCGGATATTCAACCCATGCAGAGAAAAAGGAGGACTGACTTCCATCTTAATGAAATGCTTGGTGACGTTGCTTCTACTTTCTCACTTCCCTCCATTTGTCCATCCGTGGATGTCAGGACACAAGCCTCACCTTTTCCCAACAATGATTTATCCAGATCCAGTCGGGCCGAGCCGAGCGATGGTTAACGGCGTTAACTCCGCCCCCCCAACACACTTCCTCCACTCCACTCCTCCACCCCCTTTGACATTCACTCTGCGCTCAAACTCCATCAGGTCCCAGCTCTGAGAAAATTTGCATCTCTTTGAATGTGACGCTTGGAAAAAAAAAAAAAAAAAGAGTGGGGAAGAAGGAAGAGGAGGAAAAAAAAAAGGAAGATGGGGAGGGCGGCAGAGGAGGAATGAGGGAGGGGAGAAGAAAGGGGGGGAATTTGGGTGGGTTATATATGTGTGTGTGTGTGTGTGCGTGTGTGTGTGTGAAAGGAGGGTGGGGGGTGGTAGGGGGGGGGGGGGGGGGGATAGGCACTAGATTAAATTTTGCCGTCTAGAAAATGAGAAAAAAGGGCCCCCTCTATCTCCGGGAGTCTACTGGGGAGATCTTTATTCTGATTCTTGTTAGAATTGTTTATCACTGTGACAGAGCAGGCCGGGGTGGAGATAAAGGCAGTGCTCCATCACAGCGTTGACAGTGGTAGGACACGCGCTGGAATGAAAGGAGCCAGGGAAATATTATTAATAGATGCTGACTTGATTTGCCTGGATTGCACGTCAAGAAGTGGGGGCCAGGGCTTGATTGCAGCCCTATGAAGTTCTGTCCAAAAGGGAAGCTATTTTTCATTAAGTGATAGAAGTCTCCCCTCTCTCTGTCTCCTCCTTTTTTTTTCTTCTTCTGCTGCTCTCCCCTTATGCGTTGCTTTCCAAGGAGCTGATAACTTATGCAGTTTATTCTGAGCATGCTGATTTGTGTCAGTGCAGCAGAGAGTAAGAGGAGAGGATGGAGGGATGGAGGAGGAGTGGGATAAGAAAGTGGGACTTATCACACCTTTCACAATATAGTCCATCTTGCTGGTATAATACTAGTTTTTGGTGAAAAGGTAAAACCCCGGCGTTCACAATTGGCCTATCACCGGCATCTATAAACCCATGCAGAGCTGCAGCACCCGCAATCCACCGCCGAGACACCTGCAAAACTCCCCCATCCCTCCTGTCTCTCTCTCTCTCTCTCTCTCTCTCTCTCTCTCTCTCTCTCTCTCCCAGCAACAGATAAAAAAGAAGTATATAAAATGTGATTACACAGGCAGCATGTTCATAGGCACTGATACGCCGGGGCACACTTTATTTTTAGAGTGTTGCATTACTAATGGATATACAGGAAGATGAGGATTTACACCCGCCCACATACAATGCAGGCAGATATGAGCAAGCAGAGTCTATGCATCACATTTATGTGCAAAGCATAAAACAACCCCCCCCTCCTCCCCTCCCCCCTCTCTACCACTGAAAAAAAGAAGCAAAGAAAAGAAAGAAATTGATTCACAGACGGGGGGGAAATGCAGCTTTTATGTGTCGTGTACAAACTTCTGAGGCGGAATTTAGGAGGTACATTGGAGGTACTGTTTATATTCTCTGGTTAAGACAGCAGCACATACGAGTATGTATGTGCGTACGTACGCGTGTTTCTCAAAAAAAAAAGAAAAATATGGAGGCTGAAGGAAGACCAGAACCAAGAGAGGAGACACCTTTAACCTGCTCCTGCTGGACGGCAGGGCCGGGTAAAGAGAGTGTGTGTGTGTGTGTGTGTGTGTAGCAGAGACAGATGGAGGAGCCTCAAGCACGGTGAGTGTCTCACTGATTTTTCTTTTTTTTTTTCTTTTTCAACTTTGGAGTTATTGCTGTAAAAAGAATAAAAGCTCCACACCTCCATTCCTCCCTGTTTGCACACATCTCGTTCTTTCTCTCTACCTCTTGCTTTCCTCCTGTGTAATTAAGTCCGTTGCAGTTAATTTATGCACCGATATCTCCAGTTGCTGGCATTCCTGTGAAAATCCTCAAAAACATCGTGAGGCTTTCTTTAATTGGATTCTATTGGCAGCACACTGTTTCACCGCTAACATTTACCATATGAAATTCTTAGATTGGCAAATATTTCCTCAAGTGTATTATATTGGGTTATTTTTCTCTCCCTCCCCCACGTGTGACATTTGCTGATATTTTCAGGGTATTTTTAACAATGGATGCTTATCAAAGATTATCTTTTATTTCTTTCATCTTCACGTAGAATTTCTCTGCAGGCAGATATGAGAGAAAAGCGCGTGCGGATGGAAGTTGATGAAGAAAAAAAGCTACAGGTCAGAATGTTCTGTATTTACTTGTAATGCGGTTATTCTTTTATGATAATAAACTGCACATAATAAATTAAATGGAGATGTTGTAAGATGAAAAACGCCTCTGTGTCTCTATGTGTGTGTGCATGCAGGGGAGTGGGATTTCATTCAGCTCATTTAAATCTGAACTAATTCACTAAAAGCTTGAGTGGGCTTGTTCTGTTAACTGGGGTCAACAGTTTCAAATGAGCTATTAAACGACTGCTGGAAGTGACAAATCTCGGAGTGTAATTCGAGAGCCTCTTTAGGTGCGACTTTCTCTCTTAATAACTTCTCCAGATATGTGAGAAAACTATTAATTGCGCCACTTAATGCTGCTGTGTGCCACACCCCGCGCCACGAGGAGCTTGACTTATTTCCTCTCCCGATGCTGTGAAGTAGGTGGCGACTTACATTCCCAGGAACAATGGGCGAATATTCATCAAACGTCTCCTTCGATTTTTCCCGGTATCATTCTCTTTTTTTTCCTCTCTCTCTCGTCCCCTCCTTTCTCAGATCCCTCGCTCTTAAAATATGTCTCGCTAAATTGCTGCCGACACATCTGCATATTTGGTTTTCTGTAAAATATTTGATTGCTCCGTCCATTAGCTGTGACAGTGTGTGTTAAGGCTTTGTGGCATATAGGATCTCTCTCTCTCAGTAGTGGAGAGATTGAATAATTGAACTGCCTTTGCTTTGAGAGAAATAGGGAAAAAAGAAGAGAACGATATATCAATTATCTTGGATTTTGAGTCAGAGAATGAAATGTATGTAAAAAAAAGATAAGGAAGGAGTGACTGTTTATTCGCCTTAAATCATCAGCTAAAACAAAGCAAACAATATCTTTCTGTGTATTGTGCTGCAGCAACGTCTACAGAGCAGAACAGCTGTTAATCTGCCATGCAGTCAGATGCTGCAGGTAGGCGTTTGTTCAGCCATTTGTCTGTCTCACAAGTAGGAGTTTGTACTTTGAGGTCAGCCAAAAACAAAAAAAACAAAACTGCAGATTGCTGATTTGTTTCTGTTTTTTTTTTTTTTTTCTCTCTCTTTGTTCCTGGAAATGTAAAGTCTGATGAGTGAACGTGTTTTGCTGCCGTTCCTCCAGCGTGGTCAATTTGTACCCCGGCAATATTAAGATAATTTGCCCCCGAGAAGCTCCCATTTGATTGTGAAATGGCTAAATCGTGTGAGGAGTGTTTCCAGCATCTGGTTATTAGACGGCTGTATTCATTATATGTTATTGTTGACACCCCTCTGTGATCAAAAGTGGAATCTGGGTGTAATTCTATCAGCGAGTACGGAGCGTATTCACAGAAGGAAGCAGCAGCAGCAGCAGTCGCTACGCAAATGGAAAACCGTGTGTTTTCATCTTACATGAAGTAGAATGGAGTCAAAAAGCCTTCCGGTCCGAAAAGGTCACAACACATATTCATTTAGACCAGAATGGGACTTTTTGTGTGATTCTTTTTTTTTTCACTAAAACTATAAAACCCCTTGAAATTTAATTTTTTTGTGAAAACTAAATGAAATGATGTAAAAAATAAGCTAAACTGGAATCACCTGGCGTGTAGTTATTTAGGTAACAGGTAGCAAAACAACAGAGCCAAATCATGCTAAAGATAGCTGGAGACATAACCATGACCAGCGCTAGCTGGAGTACAATGAGCTTGAAAAGAAGGATATAAATAACTATCCAACATCTTGATAATAAACAAGACATTAACTGAAAGCGTCATGATGAAAGTTTTTTATTTAAATTAAAATAAATTATATTTTAATAAGATGAAATCTTGTTAATTTACTTTGTTCCCCCACATATATGAGGCAGTCGGTAATGGCAATTATGATATATAGAAAAAAATCACCTAATCTAGTCCTGATAAAACATACACTTATGGTACAGTATAGCTGCCAACATATTTGAATGTATTAAATTGTGAAATAATTTATTATTTTGATTTCAATATAAGTTTGACTGGCTTCAACACACACAACAGACAACACAAGATTTGCTAAAGTTTTTATATCATGTATTATTATGAATGTTCTGTGCCAACGATGGCATGAAACAGATGTTTTACCATCGATCTGTAATGCAGTTTGCCTGGCCAGCCTACAACTTCAAACCCTTCTTTTTCCTCACAATCACGATCCATGAGTAGATATGACTTCATTTTAACACATACACGTAAACACACACAAAAAAACAAAAACATAACACATACAAACGTGCCATAAAAGTTTGTTGTTGCACAGATAATCTCAACCTTGTGGTTACAGCACATTATGTGTGGAACTGGGACTGTCCCTGTTGAACATGGAAAAAAGTAATTTGAAGATTTGACCTCTCGGCTCTAACATCTGCAAAGCCTTTGTTTTCCATAGCTGCCCATAATATCTAGAAAGTGGAAGTTAAAGAACAATATTATATGTTTTAAAGACAAAATGTGAGTGATGGTACACAAAAAAAAACCCTGTGATAATTCTACCGCTTTTTTTTGACAATGTTGATGCTTCTTCGCTACATGTGGAACGTTGCATCTGTGATAAGGAAGTATACATGAGCACAGAGAGCCCAGCACGCTCACACAAAGACGCTGGCACAGTCACAACCAATGTGGGGTGATGAAAGGTCAGGGCTTGTAGAAAAAACAAGACGCACAACTCTTAACTGCTACCACCACCGGTTTGTCAGCGGCCCCCTTTCCTCTCAACTGGGACAAACGAGTGTGGCACACCGGGGCGGGTATCGCTTTCCTATGGCGGCCTCTTTGTAAGAAAGAGAAAGAGGCGACCTTGTGGTTGTTTTTTTTGTTTTTTTATTGTCGCCCGCCCTGAGAAACCCCCCCCCCCAACGAAAGAAACCAAAAAAAAAAAGAAAAGCGAGAGAGAAGAACAGAAGACATGGAGGTGGAGGAGGAGGGCTTGTTTTCCTGGTTGTTATCTCCTCACTCTGCTGCAGCTGCCTCGTTGCGCCGCACAAACACCTGCCGGCCTTCCGTAACACCGAGAGAAAAGTCAATCCTGCCATGTGATAACCTGGCCCCGTCTGTGCAGCGGGGAAAAGACACCTTGTGGACGTGGTTAAGATGCTTTTGACACCACTCTCTCCCCGCTTCGCTCAACCACTCACTCCATTTCGGCTTGTTTACTCACTATTTATGATTTTTGTTTTTTTGTTCTCCTCTCTGCACACACGCGCTTCTCTCTCTCTCCTCGGCTGCCTTTGATCTGGGCGTTCAGAAGTGTTTTCTTTTTTGAAAAACGCTCCTCTTTTGTTCCCCCCTCGGTCCCCGTCCTTTCTTTCCTCCGAGTGGCGTCTTCAGAAGAGTAGAAGCGTCCAATTCTGTCACATTTCTCTGTCGTCTTTGTGTGTGTTTGTGCTGGAGTGTGCTTCATGCGTGTGTCTACTGTACTGTGTGGGCCTTTGCAAAACCGGGCGGAGAAATCGACTACACAATAGCCTTGTGACTTTACAATAGCTGCTGTGGCGTTATCTTGACAGCGGAGGAGAGGCCCCTTTTGTCTACGGCGGGCGACGTCGGCAGAGGGCTCCGTGTCCAACAGCTCGGCTTCCCTGTGAAGGACTTTGCCCGCCGTAGAAAGCAAAAGGATTAATGGTTGAATTCCGTTTGACGTACGTGACATACCCCGCTTGGTAAATACGAGTTGGCAATAACAGAGGAAAGAGGGAGGAGAGGTCGAGAGGCCTTTATCGGATTCTCAAACTCTCTTATTGAGGCTCTTCAGACCACGAGGTCTCTGAAAGCCCCATGTAGCATGTAACGTCCATGATGTGCCTCTGACAATACCCGAGGCCTTGAGATGACACAAAGACAGTTAAAGCTCCGCTTAGAGAGAAGAGGCAGCCTTTAGAAAAGTTGTGACCACAGTTCGACTGTGAGCGTACTTCAGATATCAGCGGGGTAAATGTCACTCTCGCTCTATAAAACCTCCGAATCAACCCGGGCTGAACCCGCCATAGAGGATGAATCTGCTTTATTACAAAGTGATTTGCCGTGAGTTAGTTCTGTTGTAAACACCCTTTGAGAGACTTCAAGAAGGTTGCTGCTCTTGACCAAGAAAAAGTCCGGCGCACAGCACATGAAACCACAGTGCGTCGTTTTTACACTTCAGTTCTTGTATGGATCAAACAAGTGTTGTATAAGTGAGACTTACCTGCTCTCCCCTGCTTGCAGTCTTTGTGTGGAGCTGCCAGCTGCTGGGTGTAGTTTCTATTCAACAGGTACAATATGAGGGTGTCTCAACCAGCAGAGAAATAAAGTGTGTGTATTGGACAGAGTAAAGGGGGGATTAGAGGACCCAGGAGTCCTGTTTGGACCGTAGTTGCCGTAGCATACACTACCCTCCTGAAAGAACCACAATCCCCTCTACACACTCACGGGATCTCTCAGTAGCTCTCATAGCCTACTTACAGAGAGGACAGAGGACAAACTGCAGCAAGGAAACGAACACAGACCCGCAGCTAAACAAAAGAAAATAAATTGAGACGACGGTACAAAGCAAAAATACAGCTTTAATGTGTGTAAATACAAATGAAGAGGTCACACAGTAGCTGTGTGCAGTTTGGTGGTCTTGTTTGAGCGAAAGGCCAATTAGTTGCATAAGCATGCAGTACAAATAGCCAAAACTCTTAAAGGGTTTGATGGACATTTATTGCCATAAATACACCAATAAATAAGTGAGAATATGTTCTTTTCTGCCTTAGTCTTGGACGAGTTGCATCTCCTGTGAGTTGTGGTACAAAGAGTATGTTTCCGGTTCATCGCTCCTTTTGCAATTATTTTAGATTTGCAGTTACGTACGAAATGTAACACCTTTTTAGGAATACTCCTAATCCCAAATCTGAATTTCCAATGAGGTTGTAAAAGCTGAGACGTGGTCAGAAGAAGAAGCACAGTCTGTAAGCTACCGATCTCTCCCACCTCACCGGGTATAATCCCAGCGGTCAGCTCACGAGAGCCATTGTCCTCCTAAGGGGATAAACCGGTGTTGGATTGGATTTTTAATGGCATTAGCGGCCCCAAGAAGCAATGACCAGTAAGAGGATTGTGAAGTTACAGGGACCTCTGAGGGTCCTGAAGATAAAACTCTGGGACTGTAACAGCTCGGGTGATTGCATGTCTGGGGTCCTCCCTGACTTTCTGCATCAAAACATTTCCTAGAAGCGTGAATGACCCCCGTATGATGTGGAAGCAGTACAGCAGCTAGTCCGGGCTCTCTCTCCGCTGTCACCTTTCCTCCTTTTCCTGGTGCTTTCAATCAATGCCACAGCCTGCTTAGAGCGGCCTGAACCTGCCTCTGACTGGTTTAAAGGTTCTGCTGATTGATGCCACAGTTTAGCTGGATTATAGGGTCAGAAAAAAAGGGAGTCTAATCCACCACTCTCTCCCCCAGTCAAAAGAGTACACGTGGAAGTGACTCAGAGCAGCGGTGACATCGTAATGGGAGAGATTGAGCTGTGAAGAGGGAGGGGAGGGGGAGTACCTGGTGTGTCCACTAGGGGAGCCCCTCTCTATGAAACTGCTCCCTACAGTGTGTGAACGCTGCAGGACTCCGCTCTCTGCCTCCTCACTCACATGTTCTCAGCAAAATAAAGGATTTGCCTCAGAATAATGCTGATGGACCACAATTCATTTATTCAATCAAATAATGTGCTAATTATACGGAACACGATACAAACCCATACAGTATGTATATATTCCTCAGCCTAATTTAAAATTGCTCTACTTTCCTTTTTTTTTACATTTATTACAATTAATTTATTACTATATATATTATTTATTTTTCTTGCTTGTCATGTAGTGACAAGAGCATGTTTCATTGTACCCAGGTCTTTTATAATAGAAATACAGTTGAATTTAATTTATTGAATCTATATTGTATCAACTTTAAAAAATAAGATTATTTTTTTAGGAGAAAAAGTGAAACTAAAATAAACCTAAAATATATTCAAGGTACAAAAAAAAAGTCAATTCAACTGTTCAGCTGTTTGGGTCTGTTTGATCCACTTTGACCCATTTGAGGGCAGTAACACACCCTAATGTTCTTTGTACATGTGCATCATAATACATGGTGTACACAGGGGACAGAGCCAGACTTATAGAGCTGAAACTATTAGTTGATTCATTAATTAGGTAGTAAAAATAATATTTATTCTTATTCATAAAGTCTTCTTTCCAGCAAAAATATGAAACCTTTCCAAATCCTGAGCCTCTGAATGGTGATAATGGTGATAATGGTGATATGTTGAGTTCTGAACAGGAATATTAGGAGAGCGTGACGTCGTTTGTCTCTTTTTTCCCGCCATTTTGAAGGCTAAACAATTTTTCATTGATCCAGAGATTAACCAATGCTGAGAATAATTATTTGTTGCAGCCTTCTAATTGCTTCATACGTGCTAAAAACATTATGACCTTCATAAGTAGGGCTAATGGCAGGGCTGTCACATCAGTTTTATCTATGTGTACCAGGAGTTAAACTGGTAACGGAGCGTGTACAGGTAGAGCACATGTTCTATAATGGATCAGTGAGAGGAGGGTTAATTGATGGTGAGGGTAAACCCCACAGTTTGAAAATGTTCTTCTTTGAATTCAATAAAATTCATGCAGCATATTTGAGCTGTCACTGAATGCTCTCCTGTCTTAGTTTAAATAGGAACATAATGATTGTGAATGGTGAAATCTAAAGAGCACACTCTCCCTGCTCTCTGACACATTTTAGGGATTAAAAATGAATCACCTATTTGTTCATGCTTGTTCATATTGCAAAGATCTGGGGTTACGAATTTAGTAATTACAAGGGAATAAAAGTTTAAAATATCTCCTTCAGGCCTATCCATCTCTATGTTCTCTTCAGCTGTACCACAGAGACTCAGCACAGCTCTTATTGTTGATGTGCCGATGGAGCCGTCGGTCGCCTGTAAACGATCACCGGCCGACGTGATTGACACCAGGACACTGCTTGGTGATCAGTAAAGCCACAAAGGTTAGTGACTGGATGTAAAACTCAATAAGCTATTGATTAACAATTACTTGGCGGTGCATATACAACCAGGGTTGTATTTAAATCACCGAGTAGACTTGCCACTTGAATTCTAATTTGCAGTCATTAGATGAGTTTTCTGCCTGTACTCTCTCCCCCTCTCTCTCTCCCTCTCTCTCTCTCTCTCTCTCTCTCTCTCTCTCTCACACACACACACACACACACACACACACACACACTCTTTTATGTGACACCAGTTACTAGTGTAGGTGTACAGAAGTGGTAATAATAATAATAAAAACATGCAAATAAGAATCAAGTCAGTGGAGCAATAAATGATAGAGTTAGATAGAGAGGATGAAGATTAGTTTTTTTTTTGGTTTGCATTCTCTGACTCTCTAACAAAAGAGGGCAGTATGATGACATTGACAGAAAGCAAACTTTGACTGAAACACACACCCCGCTCATTGTGTGTGTGTGTGTGAGAGAGAGAAACTTTCTTAATGTGTACGTGTGTGGTATTTGGAGAGGTATGTGTGTGTGTGTGTGTAGCGTGTCTTTGCCAATGTGCTCAATGTATGCAATTACTCGTTCATGTGGATGTGTGTGAATGAGTGCACGTGCCCAAATATACACACCCACCTTTTATACCCACACAAAGACACACACACACACACACACACACACACACACACACACACACACACAGAGAGACACACGCAGCACAGTTGTGGAACACATTAAGGCATTATGAAAACACGGTACAATCCGTGGGAGTGTGTGTATGTGCAGCGGGGGGTGAAAAAAAAAGACAAAATAAAAAAAAAAAATTGTTCCCCCAATTTTCCAACCTGCCTCCAAGAAAAGAAAAAAAAAAGTTAAGAGCAGGTTTTAATGTGCAAAAAAAGTGCAGAGGTTTTCTTTTCATGTGTGCACCATTAAATGCGTTTCAGTCTTTAACCCCAATCTGAAAAAAAGAAGAAGGAAAAAAAAAATCCTCATGAAACTTCAATGTGCAGCTAACAGGTGTACATTCACTGTCTAGACTAAATAGAAATCATCATACACTTAAGTAACAGTGAGAATCCGACAGGAAACAAGGTGTGAAACTGACTTCTCCGTGTTGTAATTACATCATAAGCGCTGGAAAGCCTTTTGACCGGCGTAACCCTGGTTAGCATTCAACAAACACTTGTCTCTGGGATGAAAGACTCATTGAAAGCCAGCCTGCTAATGATAGTATACTCAAACAATCAGGGCAGAGCACACATTGGCCCCCATCTCGCATGACGACAAACGCCAGTCCTAAATACGATGGCATCGCTGCTGCGTGTTGGAACGGGCTCCTGGTGTGCGGCGCCAACTCGGCCCGCCGCTGCCAAGCATTCTTCAGATTTCATTAGGTAATAGCTCATTCATTACTGAGGCTGGGACCGGGGCTGCAGCCGCCATTAAAGCCTGATCACACAGGATGCACACACACACACACACACACACACACACACACATGCTGCAAACACATATGCACAGAAACATAACGGTCACAGAGAAGTGGCTCGTACTGGAGGCATGCTTTCCCCATGTACACACACACACACACACACCCAAGGCTTAAAGTTATAATTTGGCTAAAACCTCCCCCAGGCCTCAGGGACCCTCCCTGGGTCCCTTCACCCTTCAATGAGCACACTTGCTGGAGGCCACTTTCCTTTGTCCCCCCCCCCCGCCCCCCCCATCCACCCTTCTCTACTGGCCATGTGTAGAGGCCCAAACAGCTGGGCCCTGGATTCCCCCGCTTTTGTATGAGTATGTCTCTGTGCATTTGTGTGTGTGTGTGTGTGTGTGTGTGTGTGTGTTTAAACCTGCATGCATGACTGAAGGTCTTCCTGCATTTGCAAGGATAGGAAGAAAAGGGTGTATTGTGCAGCCATAATCCACAAATCTATTGTTATCGCCTGGCTCTGACTGGGTGTTTGATACTGATACATTCATATTTTAAATATGACCATTTTTTTTTAAGTAAAACAGATACAATGCAAATTCAAAATGTCACCCTGAATTTGCAATCTTCTAAAACACTATTCGGAGCCGAGTTTCTCAAACTGAGGATGGCGTCCCCTGTGATGGGTCGCTGGGTAAGGAGATGGGGGTCAAGGGGGATTTCTAAGCCCAGAGGGACAAATTGATAATTGAGCATGAAAATTCATTATCAATATTGAAACCAGTAGTTTTAGCTCAACAGAGCAAGCTCCATCCGCTGAGGACGGCTGTGAAATGTGCCTGAAAGCTCTCACAGCCTTCCTCAGCGGGAATTAGTAAGTGGAACTTGAGTTGCTTTTTTTTTTGTCAAAATAATTGATATTTTGTTTGATATGTTCGAAGCAGATAAAAAAATTCCTTACATCTGTCTCTTGAGTAGTTTGTCTGTAACAATATATATTGATGAGTAAATCGGAAGCAAGCTAAATTAATATCCATCGTTATATCGAATGAGAGATTAAAACTCAAACGCTCAGCTGATCTGCTTTACTGTGGGTAGCTGTGGTTTGAGTAGACTTCACTTTTTTACAGAACAACGTTCTTGCTTATTTTAGCCTCTAATTCCTGTATGTGTTGGCTGTGATTGTAGAGCTAGAGAGTGCAGCTTTTACAGCAATGTGGCCGACTCGTTACTTCACAATGGGACATTTCTAATATCCACGTATCCCATAAGAGCTAAACTGTCATTACTCAGTAAGATGGCCCACATGTAGCCATATTCACACCAGGAGTATCTGCTCACCTCTCTTTCACCTGAGACCTAACACCTTGGAAACCGCTGCTGCATACCTGCATGTTTTACACATCCTTTGACCAAGATTACAGTCGCAATTTAAATACAGCTCTGAATAGTTAATTTGCCATTAAATTCAGGGGATGGAGGGGATGTGTGTCGGGGGGGGGGGGGGGGGGGGGGGGGTGTGAGCGCTGTTTGAATAGGGCCAAGTGTGACCGTGGAATCGCCACGGCGTCTTAAATGGATTCGGTACAGGAGCCCCCCCCCCCCCCCCCCCCCCCGGGTTTCCCCCGAGAGAGCCCCGAGTAATACATCATATTGCTCTTAAACTAGCTATTAACCACAGTGAGGAGAGAGACAGAGGGGGAGGGAGGGGAAAGGGGAGGGGAAATTAAGCAATGTTCACAGAGTCATTCTCATACAATAACTCACCATTAACCTAAGCACTAAAAGGCTTGCCGTCTCCCTCTGTTATACGTGCCTTTAATTGATTCTCGTAGTCCCTTTGCGGGCCGGAGAAGGAAGAGGGAAAAGAATGAGGAGGAAACTTGCCGATGAGATGCGATTCTCTCTCTTTTCCCTCCCTGGCAGAGTGTTTAAACTGGCTCCAGTGCCTGTGCATCAGCCACGTGGATAGCAGATATGTTGCTTAATCAAGTCGACAGCATCTGAAAACCTTATTCACCAACTCCATGTCCTGTGCATCTCCAATTAAAAAAAAGGCCCAGCCATATAAGCACGGTAATGAGAGAATCCGAGGAAAATTAGATACGCAGCGCTAATCTGTGGCTGTAAAGGAAAGAAATAAGATTAGGATGTAATCCACCAGTATCCATTACTGCTGCTCAGACTGTCCCATGCACCAGCTAAGGTTAACGTACGAAACAAAAAACAAACAACTCCGTGATGAGGTTTGCTCAAGATGCGTGATTGAAATCCCATCCCGCAAATTAACATACATATATGCAAATGAGCTCCTAATTAATTGCAAAACATATTTTTGATTAAATACTCCAAACGTCATGATTCTAATCTTGACCGGGAATGGAAGAAATAAAGTTTTTAATTAACTTCGCCGGTTAAACCTCATCAACACTTTGAATGGAGTTTAATTAGGACACCGCCCTCTCTTCTTATTTCTCAACGGTGAAATCAAAAATCAGCCATTGTTATCACATTTGTAATGCAACCAGTGTGGGAGATGAGGCCGCGATAAATGAGCAGGGTCCTGATTTTCATAGGCAAAGTAAAATAATGCTGGTAATTGGCAGATATTCTAATATTGATTAAATTAGATGGGAAACACTCCTTTCATTAAGGCACTATGATATAGCCTAATTCTGATCATCTTCTCTCTGTCTTTGGGATTACCAATTAAATAGGCTTTGTGGAGGTTTTTTCAGACCGGCGGACGAGAGAGGGCTAAATGAAATTAGGCCTATAGTTTGCGTGAGTGGAAGTGCGCCCGTCGTCTCCCTCCATACTGTTTACCAAGGACTGTGTTTGTGTGGGAAGTCATGGTTAATGATGTATTCATCCTTTCTCGCTGTGGAACTCCAAGCCCAACTCAACGGGTATTGTGCTCAATTATGTGGAGAGGGAGAGCTGATAATGAAAACTAACATGAAGCTCCTGAGTGGATCAAGATGTGTGTGTGTGTGTGTGTGTGTGTGTGCGGGGGAAGGGGGGTTACAGAGGGAGAGAGAGTGTGTGCTAGCTGGCATAACTGTATCCCTTTTCTTTCATCATGCCCAGGCAGAAGCCACAACTCCTCTCAGTTTCTCAAATGAATCTTTCAAATCCTCCAAAACTTTCAGCCTCCCTCCCCAACCAGCTCCACTAAAGCAGCCGTCCACTCAAGAGTATAAGGAGGCTTATTGGGGGATAAGACCCTGCGAGGTGCTCGAGGTGAGATAACCAATTACCCATGATCACTTTTGACTCTTCTAATCTCCCCGCTGTATCGGCGGGATTTAGCTGCGGCAGCACCTGTGAAACCCGGCCATCTCCAATCTGCTGCCGTCCGCCTTTGTTATTCTAATGTCAGCCACTTGACTCATGCACTTGTGTCAAAGGGGATAAGCACCTGCTGGGTGTCGGGGGGGGGGGGGGGGGGGGGGGGCTGAGACCCTGTGACCTTCCGAGCAGACAGTGTGGATAGATAAGTAGGATTTGGTCGGAGACTCGCAGAGTTTCATCAGGTCGCTCTCTCGGAGCAGCCGCTCTCTTTCCCATGGAAACAGAGCGACACACATGGAGGTTATAAAAGCCACATGTGGCTGCGGTGTCATTGCAGCAGAACTTGTTTTTCGAAGTGCGTGACGAAGTGCGCTGGTTCACAGATCCGATCAGTTCAGCGTCCAACAGATTTTTCAACTTCGGCATCCAAAAGTTACGAGGATGGAACTTTATAGGCTGCCTGTCTCAAACCAATGTTTAAAATGCAATCGAGACAGAGCGCTTTTCTTTGTCATCGTCTGCCTGGTGGATGACAGGCTGAGACTTCAAAATTATTTGTCCCAAACAAACATGCTGATCCAATCGGCTTGGGCTCCGAGGCGGAGGCCCCCCCAAGCCGCAATCCGCACTGATTCATCATTTCTCATCTTTTCACTCCTGCTGTCAATCAAGATGCCTGAGGCCAATGAGGTCAGCAGATGCACTTCATTTGTAAATGTGAGCGGGTCTTGAGCAATGCTGGCAAAAAGTCTCTGACAAGAATATATGACTTGTCAAAACAGCAGGTTCTCTACAGAACACTGAGTGAGCAAAATTATCCTTGTGCATGTGCTTTTCCCTGGTTATGTACTTTACCGTTACTCATCCAATCAGTCTCAAATCCATGATGTGTCCAAACAGGAGTCAGATCATCACAGATCATCACAGATGTGTCAGTATTGGAGTATTTCTTGGACAAACACGAAAAAGCAGATCAGTGATGTAAGTTTATTCTTAAACTGTAAAATATACTGCTAAAAATGAATATATTAGTCATCTTTAATAACCATTTTAAAACGTGGGTGTTACATTCCTAATAAGTTGACACTAATAGCTTCATTAATGGTTATTACATAAGGCATACTATTAAAACCTTTATTTCACCAGAGCGTGAAAACTTCCTTTTGACCGATTTAAAACATCTTGCGTCAAAGTGTGTTCAAAGAGTTTGAAGTGAGCACGTGTGCATTAGTGCACATATACATACAAGCCGCATTGCAATGTGCAGAGATTGAGAGCTTAACGCTTTGGTATAATGGCATGATGAAAGGTACATTAAGAGAATCAAAGAGGCACTAAAGTACAGTATCTGCTGTGGGACCAGTTTGTCTTGCCAGTCTGGCTCCTCACCAACCTTTAAGAAATGTCAAGTGGCTCGTGCAATTGAGGGATACTTTCACATCTTAGAGTCTCTCCTGCACTGTAGGGCATTCAGGAGCTGCATGAGAATACCAGAGGTTTCTGGGAGGGCAGCAGGTACGACAGAGGGCTTCTTCCACTGATGGAAGAGAATATTTCCGGACCTGGCTCTGGATTTATGGAGAGAACTGTCAGACATGCTGTTAAAAAGGCCATCTGTTGTCCAGACTAGATGGTGGGTTTAGTATCACCAACCAACGTGACAGACATGATTCTGAAGTTAATGGCCAGTTGTTAATGTGGAAAGTAAAGTAGAGAGAAAGTTCCCAGCCACAGTCACCATTTGGCTGGTGTTAGTTCTCTGAAATTATGACATTCATTAGAGCTTCACAAGGATTTTTTTTGTACAAATGTATGTAGAAGTCACCAAGTGGGGCTGCAGCAGAGACGAGCGTCCCTAATTGATTCCCTAGATTCATCTTTCACCGCTCTGCCCAAATGAAGGCCTACAGTTGGGTTTGGACGTTCACGAGAAGTCGTGCAAATTAAGAAAGAAATCCTAACTGAAACTAAATTCTTTGGAATTAAATCACTTCCAAGGAATGCTGAACTCATCAATATTAGGTCTTGGGCTTTTTTTATTTCCCTTGGTGTAAAGTCTCACAGATCAGTGGGTTTGACTCTCAGGAGTGCATTGGTTTCTGAATGTAACGTTCATTGTCCACATTGTTCAAACAGCTGCTGCCATTTAGAGCTGTACACATTTGCTATTGCCTAGAGGAGCTTTAAAAGAGAAGCACCTTCGAACCCAAATGGTTTATGAAAGGTGAGTAATGAGGATTTGATCCAGTTTCTCACCAAAAGGCTTTGTGTGTATCCTCAAGGTCTAACACACACATTGCTACATGTTAAGGCTCATTTTTACCACCAACTGTTGCTATGCATTAGTTGTCTGCCGTCTGCAAAGATATACATGATGCCAACCCCATACATGTGATGTTGGAACAGATGGATACAGAGCCTGCTCAACAATGCACTGCTCTACAGCACCAGTAGAACCTCAGTCAATAGAAATCCATTACGTACAACTTGGTCTTAGTTTCATTGTTTTGGCCATCAACAACAGTTGTTATAAGAATATACCAACCAAAGTAAGCTGCTGCTGAGATCAATATGGTTATAATGATGCCAACACATCTTCATACCTTCGTCAGTGACTTTGTGACCATTGCAAACACGACTCATAGGTTTGTCTCCTTATCTGTAACTAATTCATTAATCAAAATCAACTTTATGGTTTTGGTAAAGTCTCCCCCACTCCCATCAACCTGGTTTCCAGCAGCAGCATGCAGGAGCAAGACAACTCTGATAAACCCACTGGCAGCACCACTCAGCAGAGAGACACAGTAAGAGACTATTGTGCTTAGCAACTACAGACTCTCCAGTTGGTGGAGACAAAATAGGAGCTAAATACTCATTTTGCTCTGCTGTATGTGTTAACAGGCAAATGTTTGACGAATCATCTTTGTCATCTCGTACATATTCCTCCTTAATTATGTATGAGATGTTTTCTACAGCTCGTTGTGCTGCCCACCAAGTTCAGACTAAAGCTTACTTGGTAAAGATCATGGTTAAACATTCTCATACAAATATCACATTACTTCCAACTTCAATTCAGACAGAAAACAGTCATTATTATCACAACTCAAGGAGGAGGGTTGCTATTCAGAAAACATACATATAGGTCATTTTAAACAAATGACCAACTTCATGGTGATGACAGTCCCTCCAGAGCGTCAGAGACAGGATCGGTCACACATTCAGAGAAGCCAACATTAAAGCCACATTATCTCCAACTCTTTATTTGGAGGGAAAAACTCAAAGTGAGTGTACAAAATGTTTTTAATAATCCACTGCACAACTTCGGTAAGTATGGTAAGTCAAAGTTAGAAGGAGGAGGAGAAACTGTGAACGGAGAGTTTGGGTAATAATTGTCTTCTCTTTCAATTAAGTTTGAGTAGACTGAGGGTTTGTCTGATCATCTGGCTGGTGTTTATTGTTTGCCCTATCTCACTTCAGGCCATGTATCTGCATTCCCAGATCTCAGAACTTTAGTTGGTGAGTTGGTGTTATTATAAATATAAAGGACGGCTTTTATTTCATTTTGGCCTCCGAGCACTCAGTCATTTAGAAAACCTACCATTGTACTGCCTTGCACAGTCCTGGTTCTGGTTCCTCCCGTGCTTCCCTTTCCTTCAACGGGCGCAAAACTCACCACCTTCCTCCGGAGCTCCGACTGCAGGTCGGGTCTGTCAGCGAGGGGCTGGTCTCGGCTGGAGGCCACGCTGGAGTCTGAGCTGTAGGAGATTCTGGGGAACCTGCATGATTTTGTCAGAATCTGACCCTACGACAAGCATTGAGAATAAGAAATAAAACTGTTTCATAACCATGTAAAAGTTCCTCATAGTAACTTTAACTACAAAAATAAGACTGATGTTTTATCCTTCAACTTTCCCATTAAACCCTGAAAGCAGTGCTGTCTTTGTAAACCAACCTTGGCTCTCATTTTGTCCAGGGGCCTGGACTGACAATAAAATCACGTATCACCTCTTTACAGCAGAGTGTGGATACTGAGGTCCCGCAGAGACGCTCTTTGCCCATTTTCCCACCACATACCCTTCCACCAGGGAAAATCTGACCCATCTAAGGATTTCCAAGCCAGACAGGATAATCTGACATGCTCTAAGATGACACTGCTGCTCTCCGCTCCATCTCGCTCTCCCCCTCTTTCCCCTCCCAACTCAAGTCGGGGTGCCGAGCTAGCACAAATGAGAGACACTTTGAAAAATAAGCTGCTCATTTGGGACTGAGTGGATTCAGATGCTTGGCCAGTGCTCAAACGCACAGCGAAAAAAGGGGGCGGTTGGGTCAGCTTATTATTTCAGTGGATACAAGGCGCTGATGTTCTCCCTCATATGGCATTTTCTCAATCAAAAAGCCTTTGCCACTAGAATGTGGGCCAATATCTTTCCATCCACCTCTTCATCTCTTCAGCCAAAGTCTTCATTCACTGGTCATGAAGGTCAGACCTGCCTCAGATTTGATGAAACTGTGATCAAATGTCTCTATTCTGTGACCGGAGAAAGTCTGAAGAAGTCTGAAGGCAAGTCAAAGGCAAGAACCCGAAGAGAGTAAGTTTTAGCAAAGTTACACTCTATTGCACAGACGTTTAGGACTTAAATGCCAAATAACCAACCAGGTGTCTTAAAACTACACTATGTAACTTATTCATTTTATAAATGAAACGTTCATGTCATTAGCAATGAAACACACCCATACTGAAATGCAATACTTAACGAGTAGCGTATGGTTGCTAATATTAGCTAATGCTAATAAACTTTGGATAGACTAACACTATGGTCAGTGAAACCTATTTGAAAATTATATTTAAGAGATTTTTGGAGAGGTGGAGATTTGTTTACCAGACAGACATATCAGAAAACTACAGCAGGAACCAGATTCCTGTGGCCATCCGAGTATGCAATATACAGTACAATACATATATAGTATACAATACAATTGGTTTTTAATAGTTTCTCTCGAAATGTTTAAAATTGTATTACAGAGGCCGTTTCACCTTGTCTATGTTGAAGCTTTAATTTACACTTTTATGTTGTGTATTCTGAAATACTGTTTTTTTTAATCAAATTAACACAAACTAATACAAACCTACAGGCAGTATTATTGCACAATGAACAGAATCATGAAGTGGATGACGGGCAATAAGGGCCCAACAGCGAACTCTTGCCCAGTGCCCCCTTAACCTTTTCCAATAGAGTCCATGTCCATAAAGAATTTCATTTTGAAGAAAAAGGGTAAAATGGTGGCATCTCAAATAAAAAAAATTAGAGAAGTTTTGTTTTTTATCCTGGACTTTATTTGTTTGCAAGGTTGAACCGTTTTCTCCAGATAAAGTCACTCTAAGCAAAACAGTCTGAGAAGCTGCAGGCTGACCTATATACCTTTAGCCTCCGAACACAGCTCAGCCAGAAACCTCAAATCGAGGGCTGTGTGTGACACAGGAAGGGGTTAACATGAGTCTTGCGGTGGCAGGCCTTGGCTTGAAGCTTCACAGGCAAACTAGACCACATCAGTGCGAGCGCTGCACAGAACCACCGGCATCGAGGAGAGACAGACACACGATTATATAACAGAAATAGCGATCGCACCATTACCTCGACCCCTCAGGCCGCAGGTTCAACTGTCTGTGTGCTGAACTCCCTTTCATGTCACTGCGATGGTTCTTCAACTAACAGATGGCAAAAGAAAATAAAGTGCGATACATATCACAATACAGACATATGTATGGTTGCTCAGAGAGTGAGAGACCTTTTTGGGACTGAAGGTTAACTGTATTTACAGTATGTGCTGCAGGTGCACACACACATTTTCATTTGGCTCATACACTCTTGATTGTCAGTGTGTGTGTGTGTGTGAGCGTACAGCACGGTGTGTTTGTCTTGCTTGGGGATTTCCTGAGCTTGGAGAGGTGTGAACATGTCACTTACAACGCCTTTCACATCTCAGCCTCTGCTGGACTGAGCACATGCAGTCACTCTGACTGTGTTCCAGCGCGATCTGTCAAAGGACAAATGTTCATTCAAAGAAACGGCGTGCAGCCTTTTTTTCTGCTGAAGTGATATTAGACTGATGGTCGGTGAAATCGACGAGGGGCACAAGAGGAAGAAAATAGACTAGCATACTCTAGAGCCAGGTAGTTAGCTAGCTGACTGTTCTTACACCTTGAGTTATATTTTCATAGTTCCCGCCATCAACTCATCAAGCTAATGACAATATTACAGGCTGTAAACATGCCAACAGTTTACTCCAGCTACCACTTTATTTCAAGGTCAAATGAAAAGTGAGTGAATCCGTAATATCACTAATAATCCCTCCGTTGCTTTTGCTTTTCCAAAAGGTTTGGCTAACATGGTGGTATGTTGGAAACCGTTCTGATCATGTTTATTTAAATTGATGAGGTCAATTTTACAGCAAGTTGGAGTCTGAAGATTGGTAATGGGAATCTACTGATGAATGCTTCTCATTCTTCTCATTCATTTATGGAGAACCATCCAATGACTTGGTGTTTTTAATGCACTTCAGCTGCTCTATAGATTTTTAAATTAGTTTTATCAATGTTGTTGAAATGGCCATCATCAACAATTTATGTCCGTTTTCATCATGTACAAATTTTAGGTGGGTTACATTCCAGTTTTTTTGGGGACTAATTTGACCAAAGTCCTTAGGAACAAGGCCACGGGAGCAGCTTCCCTCACCTTGTTCTCCACATAGATGGACATCTTAAGCACATGCTGCTGAGAGCGAAAAAAGTGTGAATTTAACATAAGAAGTTTAGTAGGGCAAAGAAAGGAAATGGGTAGAAGCTACAACAGAACACATCTCTCTGGTTCATATTTGAGACACAGTCCCTTCCCCTCTCCATATGCAAACTGGCCTAACCACAATAGTCAAGAGCGCACACATGATTAAATGGTACACAGGGAGCAGGAGAAATAGCTGTGGTCGGTGGCTTGGCCAGAGGCCGGGGATTGAGGCAGGGGGACAGACTCTTGCTTTTAATCACAGAGGGAGATAATGGCTGCCATACGCCACCGACTTTGTTTTTCCCACAAAGCAGCCATCAGGACAGCTTCTCCATTGGCTATGGCAGTAATGTCCGACTTGCTTCCTTCTGCCGGACCGAAGCAAGAAGAAACCCACCTTTATCCACTTGGTCTTGATTTGCAGAGTGAATGGCCATCTCAGTTATAATGGATGTTGGTCTACTTGGTATATTGTTTGTACATTTTGAACAGGGCTGAAGTGTGTTTGAGTTAATTGTCCATTGCACATTACCCAGCATACCCTGTATCTAACTCCCATGTAGGCTGTGGTGTAATGGTTTAAGACATTATGTTCTCAGGAAGCCAAAAATGATTGTCTGGATTCCAGAAACATGCCAGAGTCTTGATTAATGATGTGCCAACATCAGCCTGATTCCAAGGATCGACAGTAGCCCAAAGAACCCAAATGCTAATAATGGAAGCTGGTCCCAAAGTCACCCACATTTAGTTTAATTCAAGAACATTAAAGGTCAACCAGCTTACCTTGATAGTTATATCTTTAAACTAATGTGTTTATTACAACTTTGCTTTCATTTTTTGTAGCTTTTGCCATTGGTTTTATCATCCATGATAACATTGTAGATCATTGCTGAGATCTGGGAACATTCAAACGTTTGACGTGGCTAGAACAATTGAGCCAGGTTAGCTACTTACCAAGTAGAGTTGGTCAAAGTTGAACCTGGAAATCTTTGTCCAACAATGAGTTGTGATAATATACTCAGTGGCTGTGGCTCAGAGGTAGAGCGGATGTCAAAGTGTCCTTGGGCAAGACACTGAACCCCACATTTCTCCCGAAGGCAGTGCCATTGCTTTGTCAGCGTGCATTAACGTGAATTAGTTTAGAGTCCTGATGGGCACTTTACCTCTGCCACAAGTGTAGGAACGGGTGTGAATGGGTGAATGTTGACATGTAGTGTGCAGCGCTTTGAGACTAGAAAGGCACAAAATAAATGCAAGTCCAAGTCCATCATTTTACTGTCAGCCGTTGTTTTTTCTATTAGCCTTCTAAACTCTAGTCTTGAATTTGGAAAGCCAAGTCAAACAAGCAAACTATCTGTCAGCCTGAGTGTTAGCTGGTATTATAGCCTACCAGCATTTCAAATTGTGTTTGAAATATGCTAAGTGAGAAGAACAACACCAATGTAGCGTGTTAAGGACAGAGCTGGAGTCAGAACATGTTTGACCTAGCATAAAGTAAAGAACTTAACTTTAGCTTTTAAGAGCAGCATACAACTGTAGCATGTAGTAAAGAAATCACAGCCCTTAAAATCTCCTGTGAGCTTCTTTATCTCTTCATTTCCACACCGGTGTCACCTCAACCTTGTGAGTCTGAGACGTGAATATACCTTTATTCACACCGTCGATTACGTAACAGCTATCGGTCTGCAAGCCTGCTCAAAGAATTGATAGCACTCCCCTGCACTCAATTAATTTATTATATTCCACTTCATTTCCAATAACAAATTAGAGTCCGTTTGTCCCTTTGAAGAGCACAGAGTGGTCTGCAGAGAGACGGGATTACCATCCACTGACTCCACTGTGCTTGGGAGGAGAGGTGTAGGACTAGTATATGCTTCAAGGTTTTAAAGTTGAGATTAAATGAAAACTGACATTTGTAATCCTTTTACATCACACCCCCAGTACAATTGTGCATTTAACGATATAAATACATTTCTTTCTATTTTTATATCAAAAGTCCAATCAGCATTTGTTCCTGTATAACATAAATATGACGTGTGCTTGTGTAAGCTAGTACTAACCAATTTCAACCAATACTATCATGGCATCCATATATTTCATGATGATGTTATACGATAGGCCTTTTAAATTAAAGAACACATTTCTGTGGGAGTTAAAGGACATACTGTATCCTGATCAAAGATTACTCCGAGATCATTAACAGTGGAGCCATCGAGAGTAAATGTTTCATCAGGTCATTTATTTCAGAGGTGTTCCAGGCAAAGTACAATAATGTTGTTTTATCTTAGTTTAACATCAGGAAGTTGCAAGTCATCCAGGTTTGTATGTCCTTAATTAAGATTTGGTGCCCTAGACTAGATTTAATCTTGTGCCCCTTGCATCTCAGCCAATTCCACCACCAGTCAGTGTATTTATATTCTCACAGAAACTGCTTAGGTTTATGTTGGATTATGGAGTAACGTTAGAGTGACGTTAACTCTGGCTATTTATTGTATCAGTAAACATAACTATTGTCCAAAGTAAGCTAGTAGCACTCTGCTTCAAAGCATGACCATCAGGTAAATATTACCAGAGTAGAAATATAATATTTATACTCTTCAAAGAAGAAGAATTCATATTTGTATTGCTACTACTGGTTGGACTCTAAGATTAACAAAATTGTCACTATGGTATTCCTACCATCCAACACTCTCATATTGGAGGGAATAATGGACACTGGGCACTATTGTGACTCCGATGGAGTCACCAGCTCTTTTTAATGCTTTTCATTGGTTAAGTATTTGTACAACCCACAGACAGAAGTAAAGCATTGACTCATGGGACAAACATTTAAATGACAAAAGATGTATAAATGAGGTTTATTCCCATTAGTCAATATTTAGCCACAGTATTTACAGAATAGTAAACATCACATTTTCTTTTAGTCAAGTATAGAACTTGAATGGTATTGATACTTGCAGGTTTGCCCAGACAGAAGACACTGGGATCAGAGCTAACAGCTTTGAACATGGAAGTTAACACTGCTATTGTAACTGTATCATAATTCCACTAAACACACTCTATTCAGCTAACATTGGGTGGCGCTGAAATGAAAACCACTGGGCTCTGATACATCAGCCCTGTACCTCAGAGGCAGAGCCCCGGAGAACAGCTGCCTTGAATTATAGTTCAGCTAACAGGCAGACAGGCTACGCTGATTGTTTTAATATCGCCCCTCTTGTTTTCATATTGTAAAACCACAACACAGGGAGTAGTTCACCGGATACCAAAGCAGGAGTTGCAGATCTTATGAGCTTTTAATTCTTTACTAGGGAACAAACGTTCAATGAAGTGCGGCAATCCAGAGCCTGTTTTGATTTGAATGGTTAAATGTAGCCAGTCCAGTTCTCTCCATCTTGTGTGTCTGTTCAAAGCCTTATTACAGCTCCCTATTCAACACTAAACAGCAGTTCACATTCACTAATGTTCTACTCTCGCCTGGGAATGGGAAAAACCAAATACTCCTCTCATCTCATGTGATTTATTTTCAGCCATTTATTAAGAGTATCTGACTCAAGGCTTGATGAGGGATGAAACAGTGATGCACAACGTTGGCCCACTCCACATTTGTACGGATGAAATTATAAGATGAGCGTGATGAATTAAAGGCAGGCGGGTGATTTAGAGGGGGGGGGGGGGGGGGTGGCACAGTGGGAGGTGAGTGTGTGTGTGTGTGTGTGTGTGAGAGACAGCCATTAGATCGTAGCCATATCAAAAGCATTTTGAAGTTTGATCATTCTTGTTCAGTCAATCACTTCGCTACTTATTTATTTCTTGGAGCCAATACACACACACACACACACACACACACACACACACACACACACACTGCAGGTTGACTTTCCATTTCAGTATGTCTGGCTGGAAGCCCTCACTCTGGGACAGCTATCGCTTTCCTGGCACCACTGTCCTCGGTGCTGGCTGCCAGGCCGGGACTGGCAAAACCCTAAAAAGCTGAGGCCCGATGCATCTTTTACAGTTTACAGGAATGTGTCAGCAGTAATCTCTTGGCGGCCATCTTTGGAAACTCAGACCGACACTCTAATGAAAGCATTGTGATGCTCTGTGGCAGAAAAATCCTGCTCTAATTGTATCTATTTAAAGCAGCTGTTTTCAAGGCTTTCTTTCTCAGCTGTGGCCCGAATTCATCCCCAGTGACTTCATCGGTCATGCTGGGTGTCGATTTAATAGAAACTTGCCATCGGTTTTAAAGTAAGCAGAGGTGGCCAAGACCAAGCTTTAATCATGCTCTGTGAGTTGCCCAGAGAGGTCGTTTGATTTCAATTAGGTCAGCGTAACTTGGCTTTCTCTGCTGTCGGATAATCTCTCCCTCAACACACAGTCTTTTACAGCCGCTGCCAGCCAGCATTGCCAGCGCAGTGTATGAAATCAAATTTGAACGCTGACCCCTCTGGAAAATGGGAGCCGGTGAAAGGGGGACTTAACAGGAGTTCTAAAGGGGTGGGCTTCACGTTTTCACCCTCTGAGTGCCCCAAAGAGTGGATTTAGAGCGGCGTGCCGGCAGCAGTGTAAACCGGGCCGTAGGGGAGGCGTGCATGGCACAGCGTGCTCTGAGCTTACTGCATGGATCGTTGTAATCCACCTCTGTATGGGCGCCAGAGTCTGACTGGCTGTTTATACTGACTGCTACAGTTTGTGGAGAACATGAGAAGGTCCCTGCATTCATGAGGCTTGGACCACAGTGTGTGAGAAAGTGTCTCGCAGGAAATTCGTAGGGTTTTTCCAGTGAAATTCCCAAGTTAGGACTGTCTGCACCCATATATTTTTTTGTATTTACAATGATGAAATTGTCATGAAGACGTGTAAATGGTGTTTCTATTTCGTCAAACCTGTCCCGGTTTAAAGGACACAGGACAGGGGCTTTGATATAATATTCACCTCCAAACCTCATCAAACCCTTGTCTGTGATTGGTGTCTGCTGGGCTGTCACATTGACCTGCCTCACGCCACACGTTGGGGTCGCCAACCCTGTTGTTTCCAGGCCACAGGCTTCTGTTGGAACCAAGGGTCAATCGATCGTTTTGATTCATGTCGGCTACCAATCACAGATCAGAGGTGGCCTGTGGCATTACAAAAGGTTGTGGCTGAAATTCATCCTGGGTTTGTTTCATCCAGGGTTCAGTCATCTCAAATCCAACAAAATGCTACACTCTCTGGACCTTTTACTTCAGGCGACCAAAACTTACTTCGGTTATATTTATGTAGTTTCCTCTGCAACTTGCCAATACGTTGTACTGATGTATAGCCTATAATCTTTACATCTGACATTTAGTTCAAAATGTTAAAAGCTTTCTGAACTTCCTCTTTACTGATGAACAAATCCTATGAAACAGCATTTAGACACGCTGGTTCGTACATTTTCAAATTGGTATGCCTACTGTATGTTTCTTTTGTATTTAAAAATAAAGACTTACACTACAAACATGTTAGATAACTGAATTAATTTGTCTAGCAATCACAAGCAGCCATTGGTTTCCATTCATTTCTGTTGGATTTGACACCTCTAATGATGACGGTTGGCACACACCCAATTTGAAGAATCCTCCAGATACACTATAAGCTGAATACAATATAATGTGCACATAGTACTGTGTTAGCATTCTTGCATGTACAAGTGGTGAAGAATACGGGGGTATTGTGACAGACCCAGTGAGACATCTGTTAAGTTACTTTATTCCAATCACACGCTTTAGTGTTTCATATCGGTGTGTGTAGATTTTTAGTGGAAGGTGTTCAGGGTCTGATGCAAACCAATACTGAGCCAGCATATCAGCAAACGTATGTACCGGTCCAAGTGTAATGTAAGTGTAAGAATGGAGAATTTTGAGAAGTAGCTCAATCCTTGAGCTTTCAGCTTAATGTGTATTTGAAAAGAAATGTCTTTTATCCTAAACTTCATTATTTTCTTGCAACAAAGATAAGAGGGATTGTTATCATTTTTTTAAAAGCATATATGACTTGCGGGGCGCTTATGTGCTGTACACTTCATGACATGTGAAACCTGATACTTACACCTCTGTCCCAGCAACATGTTCTATATGAAAGCTTAAGACTTACAACCTTTCTTGACTCTCCAGCAGCCCCTCAAGAGCTTCTGGGATGGAAGCCGTGCCGCCTAAACGATAGCTCCCACCATGTCATTAAGGGCATGCGGAGAGGACCCCATGTAAGCACTGCCAAAAAATCTCCTTGAAGATCGAGGGAAAGAAAGGCAAGGGGTATTGATCCGTCTGTCCACGGATATGATACTTAAGTCCTGGTACTGAGAGCTGGAGAGCCCCTGGATCCATATCTCAAAGACTTTAATCCTGGCCCCTCTTACAGCTGGATTGGCCTTCACCTTAACCTCCCGACAACTGCTCTGGTAGATCAGCCATGGAAATGTTATTCTTCTCACAAGCTGCTCTACCCTCCTCCTCCCCTCTTTCCCCCCCTGTGCTTTGTGTTCGCTGGTCTGCGGTTATTAACAGGGCTGCCCTGCGTTCCCATCCAGATTAGGAGTGAGAGGTGAATTAATACCTGATCCTGGTTTTCATCATTTTCTGGAAAAAAAGTTCTTATTCTCCTTTTTCTTGTAGCTGAAAGTTGCAGAGGAAACTTGAAGGACGCATGCATGCATTACAGGTAAGCTGGTCACGTCGGCCTGCTGCTGGAGTGGCTAATGGAGCTTTTAAATGATTTGATTGATATGTTATATAAAGGGCCATTGTGTAGGATTAAGAGGGCTCAATTAGCAGAATATGACCTGAAAATAGGAATTGTTGTGTTTTCGGGTTAGCTTTTACTTAGAATAAGCCCACCATATCTATATAGGGAGCAGGTCCTCTTGTACCGCCATGTTTCTACAGCACCTCAGAATGGACAAACCAAACACTGGCTCTTGAGAAAGCTTTTCATGTTTTTACGCTATACTGCAGGCCACCATGGCTGCACAATGGTGCAGTGGCTAGCACTGTTGGGTTGTGGGTTCTCTCCGGGTTCTCCGGCTTCCTCCCACAGTCCAAAGACAGGCAGCTTATTAATTGATGACACTAAATTGCCTGTAGATGTGAATTTGAGCGTGAATGGTTGTCTATCTCTATGTGTCAAGGGTGTACCTTGTCTTCACCCAATGTCAGCTGGGAAAGACAAATCAAACACCACATTCATTTTGAGGTATCAATTACTGTAAACATAGTGCTGGTGAGTGCTGGTTCTTACACGCCATAATCTGCAAAACCACCGTGGGTGTATTAAGAGAAATCCTGTGTTCCAAGATGAAATCTGTCATCGACTGCTTATGGAAGGCAAGGGGAGCGATGTCAGAGTGCAAATTAGGCGGGCCAAGTTACAATATAAGTATAAGCTTCAGGAAAAGGTATGCATGCAGCAGCAATGTACCAAATGAGGAAAATAACAGGCCAGCGTAAAATTGAAAAGTAGCCAGTTGCAGGCTACGATAGAGACAAAGACTTAACATTTGATAGCCATGTCTTCAGAGATGTACTGAGGGAAGTGTGTGGCTAAAAGCAGAACTCCTAAGGAGCTGAACGACTTCAGAACAGAGGCATTGAATACACTCTTTTTTTCAGCATGTAGGTCTCAGAGTCTGAGGCTGAGTGGCTCTCTGACAGAACGCCACTCCTCTCCTCAGGACTGTGTCCTGTCCCCACTGCTGTACAGTCTTTACACCAGTGGCTGAAGAAGCCAGCATGCTTAGCATCAGCCTGCTTCATGAAGATGAATCTGAGAGTGGGCATGTTTTTTAGGAATCCATCTCTCCCACCATCCCAGACCTTCATCAAATGAACTGGCATTGTGTTTGTACAACATGGAACAGTCATTGACACAAACCTAAAGTTTGATGCCAGTTCTGATGCTGTCTGTAAGAAGGGACAGCCACGCTTGTACTTCCTGAAGAAGTTCACATCGGTACAATCGGTCCCAAAACAGGGAGAATGATTGCTTCGTATAGTAACCTCAACAGCAGGGACAAAAAAACACCTCAGCTATACTGTAAAGGTGGCTGAAGGTAATGCACAGACCTCCCTGACAGCTGTCTTTTACCAGCAAGACTTTACTCCACTTTGAGTTTGAAAGTCTTCCCTCAGGCTGCACATTAAGAGTACCCCGCTCAAGAGCAATATGATTAAAAACTATTCTGCTCCCTGTGCAATAACTCTCCTATATTTGCATTCGTAATTTAGAAATGTAGAGATTGTTATGTTGTGAACTTGTAATCTGTATATTGCATGTACTGGAAACATTTCTTTATATTGCACACTTGCACTGATATAGAATTGTACGTGGGCCTTTGTTTTAGGTGGCTAAAATAGATGTTGCTGCTGCCCCTGTCCACAGCAGTACATTATTTTGCTCCCTTGCAGGTACTTCTGTCTGTTTCTTCAAACTGGGGTCTTGCTGACCGTTATCTACTGTAGGTAATACACGGACTGTGGATTGGAACTTCACACAACCCCACTTCAAAACACCCAAACTGTCCCTATAATGACTAATGCAAATTCAATAATGGCTTATACTGTATGAAGTAGCAAACTGTGGCTCAGTGCAGAGCGGGCCCCAGCCCACAGTCTGCATGTCAAAGTGTCCTGGAATGACACACTGAATCCCAAGTGGCTCCCCAGGTGCTTCACACTGCTCTTAAAGCTTAGGATGGGTTAAATGCAGAGGCAAGATTTCATGTATCTACCTGTATGTATATGACATACAGAACACCTTGAACATGTGGCATATCAAGAATACATCATAGCCTTGCATGTAATCCAGCCCTGGCAGACTTATTACAATAACACATAGCATGTACATATATAAATCCAACAACAACACAATATCTTCCGTCTGATACTCAAAGCCTGGTTCAGACGCTGCTGTTTCCAACATCAGGGGAAGGATTTTGGTTGAGTTACTGTTTCAATTAGCCACAGATAATAATACATGACTTTATGGGCAAACATTTCACTTTCATTAGTGTTATTGCCTCACCAACAGCTTCAGCTTCTTTCACAGGCAGACACCATGCAGACTGCATAACACTCCCAGTGCACACACACACACACTCACACACACTCTTCCTCCTGTGTTGTGTTGTGTATTGGGCGGTCTCAGACAGATGCTGGAGTATAGGCTGAAGCATTAGGAAACGTGCCAGGGTCAATGGACTGGGATGGCCAAATTGTCTGTACAAATATGGACGGAATTAATCTTCCCTGTAATGACTCTGAGGACCACTGAGCCTCGCATGGCTCCTCAGCACTAATTCCAACCTCATTGAATTATGACACACTGGCTTAATAATACTTCTTTTAAATACAAGGGGAAGGATTGAAGAAATCTATAACTTTGAACTGTAAATATTAAACTTTATTGATCCCTATGGTGGCTACATGAGCAGCGAGCAATGATAGGACGCAGCAAATAAATAAAACAGACACCAGATTAGAGCAGGTGGAGTTATTTAAGCATACACAACTAACAATTCTAACTGTCAGATGTAGAATGTATTATTTATGGCACTGACCTGGGAGAATAAATAATATTGTGACTACGTGAATATGTGTTTTCCCATGGTGTGCTCCTTATCTACAGTCATTGTGGTGCTCAGACAGGGTAATCAGTCATTCCTTACCCAGGGCCAATGTTGAAATATTCATATGAAACCACACTGACATGTCTATTGTTCGGGCTGATAAATACTGCAGCCATATGAGGTCATCATTAGTGGACTGAGGGTCGTAACCCCGAGCTTTGCTTGTTAGCGACTCATCTCCATAACAACCAATGCATACCTCATGAAACTTGAACATGACCCTTAAGCATTGATGTGAGAGGTCAGAGGTCAAATAAGCAGCCATTAGAGCCACTTCCTGGTTATCTGTCAGCACGCTTGCTCTGACTGACCTCTTTTTGTCCTGGATTTCTTAATTAAGACAAGCTGCAGATGGTGGAGCGAGCTCAGCTATCTCCCATCATGCCAACATGTCAATGGTCATTAAATGATGAATGGTATTTCAAAGGAAAACGTGACCCATGAATTATGCTAAAAGCCACTAATTAACTTCTTTGTTTGCACATATGTGCCAGCTCCTTTTGCTTTGTGCTCTTAATGGAAAATGCCAGCAGTATCGGCCTTGTTGTCCTTCCTATCACGGACAGCTCTCTGTTTGGCACCAGAATGCTCTCTATTGTCAGTTGAAAGTGAGTAAGTAAGTCGCTTCTGATGCATTGAGAACTTTTAAGAAATGCTCTAAAGCTATCATTCAGGGGGAGGACAAACAATGGGAAACTACTGCGATCAAAAATATTAATTTATTTATTTATAAAGGTTTTCTTAAAGATTCATCCTCATGCACTGTGACGGACAATGTTTAGGAGAGGCCTTAAATAATGAGTGTTTGTGTTTGTGTGTTTGTGTACTACATTTAGTAGCTTTTTTGGGGGGCAAATTAGTCTTTATTCTGCAACCCTTAATGCCCTTAATGCTAACTGCATTAAGGGTTGAGATCTATCCTTTTTTATCTCTGTTTAAAGTGATACATCTCTCAATAACTTGCTCTGCCAGACATTGTTTATGATTTGCTTATAAATCTGGGACTGTATTCACAAAACACCGTTAGGCTAAAACCAACTAACCTACCAACTGTATTTTCTAAACTAAAGAATGAAGAAGAAGATGATGATGAAGAACAAGAGTAAAAATACAATATAATGAAGCTTAAATCCAGCAGTATTAGGGATTCAATCAAGGCAAAGATATCTGCTCTTTGCAGTTACATGAAATGACCCTGAGTGCATGACTTTAAAGGAATTTTACAGTGTGAATGACCCCCAGTGAAAATGAACTGATCGTTGAATCTTCTCTGCACAGCAGAGGGATTAGCATCCATCTGGAGGGGCCGGTGGGGGGAAAGTCATGTTCAAAGACACCTGGATCAATCTGTGTTAATAAATCCTGCTTGATACAGCCAGGGGCCTCTTCCTCGATACATACTAATATTGCTAATGTCCGCCCACCTTCATCCTGCCACAGATCATGCTGTCTCCAAAATGTCCTTGCCCGTCATCTATTTCTTACTGCTACGCCAATTTGGAGGCTTTTATTGTTCTCATAGGACATTAGGCCCCCGACAATCAGAGCGATATCAATCAATAGTTTGTGATATGAAGGCGATTGATTTGTGACCGCTGATCGTCTCAACTCCAAGGTGAACAGTCTGCAACAAGCGTGCGACCCTGTCTCCTGTGTCATTCAGCTATACAACTATTCCCAGTGGTCACTTTTGAGGAGTGTTTTCCCCCATATTACAAAAAAGGCACATTTTCCATTTACCTTAAGTGGTATAGAAAAAGGCCTTTGATTGTTGTTTCCTTTCCTTTTGAAAACCTCCCATTTCAGCATACTATACCTAGGAATTAGGTCCACATTGAAGGGTTGCACATTGTACAATCTACATCCAGTGCCATGGTTTAGTGCCAGCCCATGAGGTAGTGTATCCTTTATGTAGCAGGGTGAAGCATGTTGACGTCAGAGTGGAGGATGGGTGTGACACATTATTGACTTTCATGTCGGTTATCAGTTTGTGTCCCGTACAGGTCTTCACTTTCAATTAATGTTCCAATGTTCAAGTGTTTTAAACACCTAACCTTGGAGAAACCTGCGAGACTGCGCTAGATTTAAAATATCCAGCCCAGTGTTGCCAACTCTTTTACAATAAAAGCAGCTAGCAGCACTAAATCTAAAAGTCACTAAATCTAGCAAGGAAGTCGCTAAGTCGGCAACACTGACAGCCCGTCCCTCCGAAGCCACTCCCCCAAAATGATCATTATGAACAACAGCTGTCAAGCTAGCAGCTTGTGCAAGACCGTTGCTCCGTTAATGCTCAATAAATGTAAGAGCAGAGTGTGCACATGGCAGGCAGGTAGGCCGTTCATTGGACGGGCTAATTACAGTCCTGCGACAGCCACAGATACTGGATTTTTTAAAATATTTTTTGGGATGCAAAGAGAATTTCCACAAATATGGTGATATGTTTCTTATACATTATGCACCCTAGCTCTAAGCATTGTTTATCCGCCATAACCAAGATTTCTCCTGGTCCTCACCATAGTTATTGTAAAAGAATTTAAAAAAAACTTTGGCAATGCATATTCAAAAATGTTGTCATTGAATATAATCTGCGGTTTTGTAGAATCAAAATCAAAGTTCTGTCTGGTTTTGTTTATCTCTTTTCTCCCAACCCCTCTCTAAGAGGCCTAGCCATCCTCTGGAATAGAAATGTGTCATTGACTCTTCAAAAGTGCTGACCCATGCTGTCCAGCCAGGCGTTATCTTAACACAAACACTTTTATTTTAAACTAATACAGAGATTTTAAAGTCACCAGATATGTCTGAAATGTGTATAAAATAGTTGCATGAATGCAGCTTTTCCAGTCTTGACTTGTCTTGACGTAAATAACACAATCTGTAATATTTAGTGAGGAGATGGAACAAGCTAACATAGAGTTTATAATATTGTCAGACAGGGAGGAATAAGTCAATGTTACCCACTTAAGGGAAAAACAAAAAGGGAAATCTAGATTTAAGGGGGTTAAAGGTTAAATTAAAAGGGGAAAAGCATCTTTTTGCAAGTCTACCATGTGTTTATGTGTGCATGCACCTGTGTTCCCATTCCAGTGAGGAGCAGCTTGCTTGTGTTCATGTCTTCCTGTCTGTGTACATATGTGCACAATTTAAATGCATTACCAACATTAGTGTTGGCTGCACTGTGTCTATGTAACGCTGTGCGTGTCAAAGCACTTCCAGACCACTATAGTGTCTGCATGCATGTTTGCATCTGTTTGCATGTGTGTGTAGAAGATTCGCCCTCAGGCTACAAGTCCCTTGTCTCTACTCCCCCACTCCGTGTTTCCATCCAGACGTGACCCCTGGTGACCCTCGCTGTGAACATCAAAATAGGATGGAGGTTGTGGGTGGAGGTGTGGGTCGCCGATCCATGTCTCTCCAGCCTCTGTGATGTGTGAGAACGTGGAGTGAGGGGGGCTAGCTGGACGGAGCGGTGGGGGGAGGGGGGGGGGGGGGGGGTTAAAATTGTGGTGCATATGCTGTGTCTGGGTAATGGCCTGGGGCTCTCTCTCTTTCAGCCTCTGTGTCTGTGTTCTCTCCCCAGCCGCAGCCAGAACAAATGAACAATTCATCATCAGCAGTTGTCCTCCGGCCCCAGACCCAGGTGATTACACGACGACTGCCCTCATCCTCTGCAGAATGGCAGCCATTCATGGCTGGGGGGGTGGAGATGGGACGGAGGAGGAGGAGCAGGAATGGGTAAGGAATTGGAACTGGTTCAAACCCCAAATCTGGATGAAAAAATGTGTTTGCTACCGGAAATTGGATGATCGTCAGCTAACATTGTTGAGGTATCCGTAAAGCAGTGTGACGTCTTGAGTGACGTGTGAAGTGTAATCTGGTCTCAGCGATTTCTTAACCGAACTACCACTGAGTCCCTTTCCCATCAGCCAATTGGTCATAAAGAAAAGGAAAGTACAGGTCTAATAACACTTACAGTGGCTCTCCTCAAGTTCTATTCCAGTGTCCTATTAAACCATGACGGTGTGACAGTGAGCAGCATTTACAATACCAGGACCCTGGAACTGAAAAAGCTAAATGGATGATAGACTGTCAAAAATATATGATGCACATGCTGCTGATAATACTTTGAAAGCAGGTGTTTTACATGTAATTGAGTATTTTTACAGTGTGTTACTGCTGGAGCTTTGAGACATGCGTGAAAGTTAAAGTATTCTCACCTTTTCGGCACCATCCGATGAGTCGCACCACTTGTCAATGAGACACTCGGCCCAGGCCTTAACTCCTTAACTCCTGTATTGATGCCGGTAGATGTGGTAGGGCCAGCTACCACATCTGTGAGAGAGAAGCTGGGACTTCATATCGTATCGTGATAGAGAGGGAAAGAAATAGAAGGAGAGAGATCCCGTTTGATACCCACAGCCCCACTTCACAGGCGCGCCACAGTGTTTTGCGTGACGCTCTCTCGCGTGGCGTTTTTTTAAGCCGCCAATTCTCGATGTTGCCCCTAACGTAGCTATGTGTGTCTATGTGTGTTCCCCTGCAGTACTTCTAGTCTTTGTGCCAACATAGGCATGTCTGTGCTGGACGCTAAGATATGAAATTATATTGATCTTCTCATTCAGGAGAAAGAAGTTCCCCAGTTTAGTATTGGTTCCAGATTGTCACAGGGATTGTTTTGTTAACATTGTCCATAGTGGAAAATTGTCTTGATTTTTCTGCATAGACTAAATAAAGAATACAGAACAGTAACTTGGTTTCTCATCTCCACTGCTGCCTTTGAAAACCCCCCCTCCCTGACGCAGAGAATGGTGCTGTGGCCACAGTTGGCCTTGTGGCTTAATCATCAAATAGAAATAATATCAGTTACATGGGTGTGTGGGACCCCTGCCTGAGGCTTTGATAGGTGATAGTGTCTGCTTCGCCATCTCCCGACCAGACCTCGGGGGAATTCTCACCAAACCTCCCACCTAGGACGACACACACTCACACACACCCCGCTGCATAGGAGGACCGAGTGTGAGGTGAGTAGCAAGAACATTTGCAGGAGAAAAGAGGAAGAAAAAAGAAGAGTGTGGAGAAAGTATATGGAAATATGTGAAGAAAAGGCGTGAGACGGTGCCTCAGCTCCCCTATTGTTTTCTCATTAGTGAGCTGTATATGTGACTCCGGATTCAAGCTGTTTCTGTGCAAAGCAGGCACGGCACACGCACCATCAGTATGCAAGGCCTATAGAGAGAAGGAGCTTAGTGCTTATTATTGCAATAACACCTAGCAGGTGAGTTTTGAATATGCATGAAATGAATATCACACATTTCCAGTTTTAGTATTATCATTTGCAGTGGAGTTCAACAGGTAATCTCATTCTGCCTAGTTGTGAAATCCAACATAGAATCCAGCATCCGTTGTACACTGGGTTTACAAAACACTGGGATTGAAGGTCGAGGAATGGCAGAAGTCAAACATTATGTTTCTTTATTGAATTATTTGTGCAAGTCTGCATATATTACCTCCATCGGTGAAGTGATATTTGAAAGGTCTATAGTTTTATAGATTTCTTCCTAAACCATTTTTTTGCACAATCCACATTGTGCTAAAATGTGGCTTCAATTGAATTGAATTGTGTTTCAGTCATTTCAGTTCATTCTCTTGAACACCAAGTACTTATCTTCAGGACACTGAGGTAGGATATATATATATATATATATATATATATATATATATATATACAGTATACTGTATATATATTATTGGTGCAACGGATTATAAAACTAACGGTTCGGATCGAATCACAGATCGAATCAGCAAAAAAGAAAAAGGAGCAAATCTAACTTTTAGAGACCCTGATCACGTTTTTGCCGCTGCTACTAATTGATGATCATTGATGATCCATATTGGCAGATAGATATCCCTTTGTCATTATAGCAGCTGGTCTACAAGGCTCCATCCGTCCCAAAAATAATTTCAACCTCTATGAAGTCAGTAAAACATCAACAATTCTGAACTAAATCTACTTGATTAGGAAATAAAAGATTGTATCTTTATTGATTAAAACAAATCTTGTCATTAGTAATGTTAATGATGTATTATAAGCTGCCTAGAGCTAGTGTTAGGAAGTTAAACATTTCATTTTTCATCTCTAATATCTATTTATGTTGTTGTGAAAGTATCTCCTTCAAACAACTGGATTCATTCAAGTTTCTTACATACATGTTACGAGATTACATGTGAACACGTCACCATAACGTTAGAATTGATCTTCGCCCAATACTCGTTTTCACTGAACAGACCCTGAACGCATCCTAATGTAACCATTAGCGGTGTTGCTAACTTTACTGGCTTTTCTCCTGTCAATTTAAACACGGATTAGTTGTTTACAATGTAACATTATCAGAGATCAGCCACGAGAAAAGTATAAATGCCGATGTCCTGATGGTGTAACGTGAGTGTTTTGATGCTGCCTCAGACCAGACCTTGACCACCAATTCTCACTCCCAATGTGTCAAATATAGCAGCTTGACCTACTTCCTGTGAAGAAAGAAGTAACAAAACAACTTAGTTATGTTTAGGAAAAGATTGCGCTTTGGATTAAACTACGTGACAAATAAATAAATCAACGTTGACTTCTCATTTCACACGAACAGCGGCCTCCTGTCTCCTGGGTCAAAGACTTTACACTTCCACCTTGTGTGTGGGGGTTTTTGCTGTCTCACTATTTCCTGGTTCATGATTACTTGAATTACATACAAATTGATTTGTATATATTAGATTTAGATATTTACAGTGCATTTATTTTCATACAGCCTGAATGAGCATACATTGACACGTCATCCCTGACACATCCAAAACATATGCTGAGGGTTACATAGAGTGTCATGATTTGAGGTTCATGAGCACTGACCAAGCTGCAGTATTTGGCATTGGGGTGAGAATGTGTTGTCTTAGAGGTGCCAGATGAGCAAATTCCCATATGAATCTACACTAATATTGATTGAGAACTCCACAACTGCTACTAAAGAGATCTAGTAGTGAGATTGTTTTCTTAACTGTTGTTTCCAAGGTCAAGAAAGATATGTGAATGAATTCTATTAAGAACTCAGTTTCCCTTTCAAGGCTGATCTGCAGTCAGTGACATGTTCTCAGAGAGGTGTAAATTATTCCCTCACGATCCCATGATGCCTCAGAACTACAGTATAACCACCTTTGCTCCATTACAAGTCATTTTTGGACGGCGGCCGCTGGTCCTTCCCCTCTCTGATCTTCTGTGGTGTGAAACATGTGCTAGCATCATTAGCTGCTGACTGAGTCCATTTGAGGCCATTTAGCACCTCCTGCCTGCCTGCAGCCGCTAATATGTGTGTAGGTGTGTGTGAGAGTGTGTGTGTGTGTGTGTGTGTGTGTGTTGCCACCTCAGTGCTGACACAGTGCAGACCTCTGGTCTCTGAGCTGCAGGGTCAGACTGCCAAAGTTCCACTGATGGAAAGGAGGGGCTCAGGGTGTGAGCATGCGTCTGTGTTTGTGTGTGTGGTGTTTTCTTGTATGTCTATCTTTGTGAGGACCAATTATCACCTCATAAAAATAGTTACATGAGGAGAAATCTCCAAAGTGCTGAAAGTTTAGTCAGTTAATCCTGGTTCTGTAGGTCAGGGGTCAGGGTTAGAGCTATGGTTGTTGTGGTCAGGGTTAGATTTAGGCTCTTAAGGCTTGAAAGCTATAACTTTGCGACAAACGTATATCTATAACTCAGAAATTTGATTGAAGAATGGGCCTTTGGGTCTGCTGACAAGGGAGTTACTGCAGTTTCCATTGTTTTTCTTGAGCTTGAAATAGTTGTTTATAAGGAACTTGATGGTTATTGTTATGGGAGGAAGAGTTACAACCTCATTGTTTAAGGCCTACTGTAGTGTGCGTTTCTATCTCCATCTCTCTGTCCTTCTGTCACTCTGTCGTTCCACCTGGTTTGAGAAGCTACGACCAGCTGTTATTGGTAGATGGAGCACAGGAGGCAGCTTCCGGTTCTGCCGAGTGAAGCTGATGTGGAAGGGTCTTAAAAGATGCATTCTCTCTACTCACCAGCAGGGGACGACTCCTTCGGTTGCAAATCCGATTGTATGGATGACCCTACTTTACACTTGATTTATTCCTTCAGTAAACTTTAGTTTTAGTAAAAATGTAGTAAATGATGGTTCATTTGGAGTCAAATAGACCATAAAGAGAAGTATGCTTTAGGGCAGGCTTACTGTGATTGACAGGTCTCTGCCACTACAAGATCTGTATACGGCGCCACTCCTCCGCATTCCAAAAATGGAACATTTTGTTCTTTGGTTGCCAAAAAAGCAACATGGCGACAGCCCTAATCCAAGAGGGCAAAACGGCAGTCGACTAACCAATGGGTGATGGCACGATTACTACGTCCTCTTCTTATGTAAAGTATAGGATCGAGCACTGCACTCAAACACACACTGTTATCACCACGTCATCACACAATCTAAAACCAGAGAGATGCTCAGACTTGTACATGGATGTATTAAGAGAACTTGATTCATTGCTACAAGAAGGCACCCCCCCGCTCATTACAATGAAAGTTGCTCACCACCTTGGACATTCTTGGTGCCCTTAGAGGCTGAGCTGGCAGACTTCCTGCTGTCGTCCTATACATATGAAAGGCAACAACAAAATGAATTGTTCTTTCAGACTTGGGAGGTTTTATTGCTCCTAATGGATCAAATTTTGATAATACAAAGATGTCCGATTGTTTATGGCACTCAGAAAAAAATGAATTCATTGTTTGACAGCCGTTTCTTGTGTCATGATTGTGCAGGTGAAAACGTATTTTTGAGCCAGTTGGACATCTAATGAACGTAATATGTTTGACTATGGCCATGTGTCACACAGCCCAGCACTGTGTTGCCATAGGGCTGGTTTATACAGTTTGATGTATATGGGAAACACTAAAGAACATTTGAAAATTTGAATTTAGGAACACCAAAGTAGTATTAGGAGACAGTGTCTTGCCTCTCCTGTAGTAAAACATCTTCCACAACACAACCACACAATTTCTAGTCAATGCTTCCAAGGCATTGAGAAAGTACATTCCAATAAGCAAGGTGGTAATCTGGATGTATTGCTCCTGAAATGTGGACCGATTTTGCGACCTGTGAGGGAGTAAGAGCGATGACGGGAGCACTCCTGGTTACTGGGTTTTGCCTGGGCATACTCATCTGTAGCACCCTGTCCTTCTTCTTCCCGTGGTCGCAGTTTTTCTGGATCAACCAATTGGTGGAGAAGTTCAGAGCGCTGCATCTCGGTCAGCTCCATGAGTGTTAGCTACAGCCTTTACCCAAGGCTATGACTGGAGAGCTGTGCTGGAGAGTCAGAGAATAAAATTGCCCGTTCTGTGTACCGTGTACAACAGCCCGGCAGGGTTCTCCTTCTTCGTCAGAGCTGGTGTAGTTCACGCAAGTTCTCCCCCTGGCAAGCTTGCAGCATCAAGGCCGCGTTCTGTGCAGGAGCGGTAACCTCCTGGGCACGGTATATTTTGCTCTACATGGCAGGCAGAAAATCTGCACTGCATGCTGGGGAGCAAGGGATTGCTGCCCGTCGAGATTTTTGCTGAGGTTTTGGCACCAGGTGGGTAGACAGCGTTCCATCCATCGGAGTGATGGTTGGTTTGCCCGGCGGAGTCCATGCCTTACAAGTCCAAGAACTGAGTAAATGGCAGTGAGAGTTGAGCCTTAGGGGACATCCAGGACAGTGAGCGCTCCAGTACAAAGTCTGGGAAAAAAGGCAATTTGTGTCTCACCTTTGCTTGTTGCTGAGAGACAAAATGATTGCCTGCAAGTGTTTGCTTTTGGCGGGGAGGTGGAGTTGGCCTTGCATAGTGTTCGTCCTGGTCAGGAGGTCTCTGGCTCCCAGAACCAGGCTGGGCTCCACTCCATCCTCCTTTCTTATTACTTTGGCACCCTCGTCAGTGAAAACTCCTGAAACAGCGTGGGATATCTCATAGTCAGACAGCACACTTAGCGGTACATTGTCCATATAGACAGTGAAGTCGTCTGGGTCTTCCTCCATGCCCACATATATAGTGGTCGGGAGGATATCATCCATCTGTTTGCCACACAACTGTTTTAGTCTGCTGAAACACCATGGAAGACAACAGAAGGTCTCCGCATGCAGCTGAGCTTCCCAGCAACTTCACCAGGAATGCCACAGATCTCTCCATTGTTGTCCCTCGGTGTTGGGGACAGTGCACAGAGGTTGACCTGGCAAGCATTGCTTGCATCCGTCTCAGAGAGAAGGCCCTTGGGCATGGACGATACTCAGTTCTCACAGTTTTTCTAGCTTTGCTAGACCAGCTGGAAGAGCTTCTCTTCTTCTCTGGGGCCAATCTGATTTGCAAGTTAGCATGCTAAACGAACAAGTTGTTGGTTAGCTAATACTAAACTATAAATAGCTGTTATCTGAACTAAATAGATCCATCTACTCAGCAGTCAATAAATCCCTACAGTAGTGAGTGAGTGAAATAATACTGACTCTTTTATCAAACCCATTAGTCTGCAGACTTGCAGCCAGTAGAGGGCCTAGTTAGTAAAAAAACAGTCAACCAGGACCAGACCAGATCTAATTTGAGACTAAAAGCATGCACTAATGTTGACAGGTCATTTTGTGACATTGAGGTCAGTTTTACTACAGAAACAGAAACCACTCAGATTCATTTTGCTGGTAAATCATCATTACAGTGACAGTAGAGACCAAAAGCTGATTTATAATTGCTGAAAATACAAAGGTCACATGATCCATAGCTACTAGCATAGCTCTCTACTATACCAGAACGTCATGATACGGTAGAGGTCATTGTATGTGAAGCTAATGGTCAAGCACTAAACAGGCTAATGCAGATGGCTAAATATCCTCTTGAAAAATACAATGAAGAGTATAAAAGCAATCACATTCCATAGTTACTGATGGTTGGACTGCATTACTGTAACAATCTCACAATAGTTAAAGGCAGCAAGCTGTCACTTCCAGCATTATACCTTCCTTTATGTTTCATCTTACCCTTTAGGTGGAAAAGAAAATGGTTGTGATGTGTAAAGTAAAGTCACTTCAGTCCACATCTTAACAGAGTATAAAAATGTAACTGTAATCAACATCAATGACTGTCAGCCAGACATCATTTCTTAAGGTAGAACAGAATCAGCCTATTATTCCCTCCTCTGTTTCTCCCTTCTACTTGCATCCTTCAAATCCATCCTCCTTCATCTCTTGCCATCCCGTGAGAGGGCCTGTTGTTTACCATGTAAGAGAGAAATCATATTTGGGGGGCTTATAGCCGAGGCCGAGCGCTCCCCGAGGAAGAGCCTATTACAACAGTAAGAGTGGATTAATTAGAGAGCGTCTCGGCAGAGCCGGGCTGAGAGCCTGGCTCGGTCAAAGGGGAGGCATTAATCGCCTCTCTTCACACAGGTAACAGGCTCGGCCCCAGGGCCCCAGCGGCCCAGCCAATTAATAGGGCTGGAGGTACAAGCCCACCCCGCTACTTTATCGCTGTTTGCCCTCAAGACATTTTATGAAGAGAGCGAGCGGAGAGAGTTTTTATTTCACGTTTATTAAGGCTGGGGTTTAAAGCCGCACTAGAGACAGAGAGTTTTTCAGTATGTAAAAGTCCAGCTGTTTTACCTGCCTAAACACACACACATGTATGGTTGATATATGGAAGACTATTTCTGTAATAAACCAACAGATGAAGAGACTATTGAGAATGGCATAGCTAAAAATACTCATGGTAAGTCACAAACTACTAAGTGAAAATACAAAATGGCACAAGATGAAACCAAGAAAAGACTTCAGTTTGATCCTTATTGTCTGCCATTTAGCTTGGCTAAACTCTGTTAACTTTATTGTTTTTAACTTGATGCTGACTGAAAAAGCCAATAATAATTTCCGTTTGAAATGTTGGCTCAAAGAGCAAACACTAGATTTGACCTTAAAAGTAAAAATGTGGACTTAGTGGCTTGAACCTATAACTTTGACCCAAGACAAATTTTTCTGACATTTTTGAGGTAATATATTCAAAATATGCCTCAAGTCAAACGTACTCTCAAAGTGTTCACTAGTAACACTATCTAAACAAGAAAATGTTTTACTCAGTATTTCATAGTTTTGACTTTTAACATATTTCAGTGTTAGTGGTTTGTTAGTAAGTGTGACTCACGATGAACATTGTTATTACAATAATCAGTAACGTTTCACAATTTTTCTTTCTTTTTACGGCAGAAATGTACTTTCATAGAGACACACACAAAGTGGTCTTCCTAAATAAATGTATTTTTTACCTTTGTGTTTTTCCTTACACTTTCCTCTGTGGACAAATCAATGTCAGGGACCACTCCTGCATGTGTGTCCTGACCAAAGTAATGAAGGGAGGAGGTGGTGACAGAAATGAACTGTCTTGAAAATACGAGCTATTTTCTGTTTCTTTGTATTGATCGTCTGACTGACTGTGTGCTTGTAAAGGAAAAAAGCCATCAAAAGAAACATTGAGCAAGAAAAAGCTGAAGTCATCAATACTACAACTTTTGCCCCACTTGTCCCTTTGTCACAAACCTTCACAGATTAGACAGCGCTTACATCACATTGTAGGATTTCTGGGTAATGAAGTCTTCTGTTACAGAAATGCTTGAATATGTGGATAGACAAACAAAATGTAAATCATTAATCATTCTTTCTTCACATGATGACACTAATCTTAAACTAACAAGCCAGAGCATAGAGTAGAATGGTTCTCATCCTTTTGTCAGTAACATAAACCTGTGTGGTATGAGCGATTTGCATGCACTTGCTTGCCAAATTTCCACTCCCTCCGCCACCTCCTCTTCTGTCTCTTCCTACTTCCCTTTCCCTCATGACTTTCATTAAAGACTGCAGGGCCTCCCGCCGAGCGCCGGGCAGTTAGACAGGCGGGCAGAGAGACAGGCAGGCAGGCATAACAGAGCCACCGTGGGTTAGCTGCACAGATCTGAAGCCAGTTTCAACTCTCCATGCCAGTAATCTATAAAGAGTAGCTGAGAAAGAGAGGGATATGTGTGTGTGTGTGTGTGTGTGTGTGTGTGTGTGTGTGTGTGTGTGTGTGTGTGTGTGTGTGTGTGTGTGTGTGACGGGGGCTGCTGGAGGAATAAGGGGGTCGTGTGATGTAGAGAAGTGTTTCCATATGGTGATGAAAAGCATGAATACCTGAATGAGTGCCACTAATCGTTGGGTGAGAGGTGTAGCAGTTTCGCATTGGTAATAGCGGTGGTATGCACAGGGGTGGGCAGGCCAGATGAGGCACATCTTACTCGGCGTTCCCTGGGTGAAATGGGGAAACTCGTGTCTGTTCTATCGATCACCAAACACTAGTTCAGTATATATGTATTGTTGCTGCGATCAGTCCTGTGATTCAGTTCAAATAGCATCCTGCCCGTACCGCAGGTCAACGATGTAATTTAGAGGTAGATTGCACATCTTGTGAACACCTTTTAGGTGACTGTTGCCCTGGAAACAGACAACAGGTCATGGAAATGGTGGCACAAAATGTCAGAGACAACACATGGCATATCTGGGATTACACTTACTAGCTTGTTCTGGAGCTGGCTCAGTTGGCATTACAATGCTATCATACATAGAATGTCTGTGAGAAGTGGATGTAGTCACTGTGATGGCAGCTATTGGTTTGTGGACTGCAGTGTTGAAGCTTTTGCATTTTAGCCGTTGCCAGCTTGTTTTTTTGCAACCAGAAGTGACACACGAGGGTGAACTGAAAACACATTGTGAAAGAGTTCAAGTTTTAAGACGATACACAGACAACTACCAAACTGCATATTGTCACTCACAAGTTAGCCACTCCCTAAAGCATAACCTGTTTTATCATCCAGGTCTGAAAGGTGAAGCCAATGGTAGTGCCTCCAACCTGCATTCTCTCTAATGTCCATCAGGGGGCGACTCCTCGGCTTGTTTAGGAGTCTATGATAAAATGACTCTACTTCTCTCTTGATTTATTACCTCAGTAAACATTGTAAACATGAGTTTATGGTCTCAATCTCTAGTTTCAAGTCTCCCTCAATACAGCATGATGTTCCTTTAGTAAATGATGGTCCATTTAGAGTCAAATAGACCATAAAGCAGGGTATGCTTTAGGGCGGGGCTACACAGTGATTGACAGGTCTCTACCATAGTCTGGGAGTCGTCTGTTAACTGAAAACTAAAAGCTTACTAAAACACTTTCCGTCGCTTAAAATGTCTCATTTAGCGTTCGGCTGTACTTAACTCCACCCTCTCTCGTGTCACCTGTGGTTACAAAAAAACAAGATGGTGATGGCAAAAAACCCAGATGGCAAGCAATGGCCATAATGCTGAACTCAAGTAGTCCACAAACCAATGTGTAATTTCACGGTGACGACGTCCACTTCTCATCCACCGTCTATGGTCAATGTCTATGAGCCACAGTACTTCTGCACACTCACAAACAATTTTGAAATCTGTCATATTCTAATATGCTTTTAATGTAGTTATGCATGCATGTTTGAGAAGCACATCAACTTTGTATCATGCATCTTGAATTTCCAATACAAAAACAGAAATACAAAAACAAATTCAAGTTTTGAATAATTAAACAAATCTATGTGTTAATAGAGCTTCAGCGTGTCTAAATGTCTCTTCAAGCTTTGGACAGAGCAACCATACTTCCTTCCCCCTGCTTCTTGTCTTTCAGGCTAAGCTAGGCTAAGCATATTCTGACTCCAGCTCTGTGCGTAATGCAGACGTGAGACTGATCAATCTGCTCATCCAACCAGAGGATCAGTTTTGTAGGTGTATATGATAACTGTCTTCGGGTGGAGCAGTATTACATGTATTTCATGATTGTCAAATAAAAATCTAACTCTCAGAAAGAAACTAAAGAAGTGTATTTCCCACAATTACTTTTTGAGCTGTATCTCTTCAATCAGATGGAAATGGCATTGGCAGGAATTTCTCATCATCATCATCATCAGATCTCTCGCCCAGCGGGCCGCTGTATAACCACCTCTCTCTCCCTCCAGCATCAGAAATGTCATCAGAAAACCCTCGGCTTGTTCCTGCTCCCTGGGGGTCCCAAGGCCTTCCCTCAGCTTTCGCTACACCCTGCAGACAGCCGTAGGTTCAGACAGCTCGTGCCACTGCCGCCTGACGCCACCATGCCTCCAAATGCCATCATACAGCAGCTCTGCCCCACGGGCCAGGGCAATGGGAGGAGGACAGGGAAAAATGAAGAGGAAAAGGTGGAAGGGCTCCCAGGGGCGTTACCATCATTTCAGAACCGAGGACCAGAAGAAAAGCGCTTTTTTTCTTCTTTTTAATAACATTTTTGAATAAAACTTGCTTATATTTCTGACAGTATAACGGATTAAAGTATTATAATATGTATTATGGAATTGCTCGTGCAGTAACAAGAGCATGGAGCCTATTGACCTTTGTAACCACCAACCCGTTCATACCGTATTTCCACCCCGTAACGTACAAAGGCCTGGTAACGACCCCTCTGCATCACTTAGGTTTAGGCTACAAAAGTATTTGGTTAGGTTCAGTAAAAGATTGTAGTTTAGGTTCAAATAAGTATTTATTTATCTGGTAGGCTTGTAAGTAACTTGACATGATGCAATTTAAGTACTTTACGGACGAACGAAACTTAAAACGACGTTTTTAGTTTCAGTCCTGTGTTATTTTTTACCACACATGCAACCGAACCAAATGGTTTTACATTGGAGTTAAAGGTGCGTCTCATACAGACGCTAAAGGGTGCCTTGTGTGTGGACACAGAGGGCCATGATACAACGTTGGTATTTGATGCCCTGGGAATGAGACAGGGCTGTAATCACCTGACTTCTCCAATAGCACCACCATGACATCGACTTTTGAATTTGACAAATGATTTGATTCATGATCACAACTAATGACAATACCATCAGCCTCAGTCGTAGCTTGTGTTTAGTGCTAATTAGCACATTTGCATACAATGCTAGCTTTACCTGCTGAGCATATTCATGTTAGAGCTGTCATTGTGTGCATGTTAGTATACTGACATTTCCCTTTAAAGCACCACTAGGTACAGCCTCACATAGCTGCTAGCATGGCTGTAGACCTGCTCATGACCTTCAGTACCTTTTCTTTTCCCCCAAATTTTGAGTGATAATGTCTTATCAAAAAATTCATGGAGTACCAAAAGAAAATCGCATATATTCCCTCCCCCAACAAGGTACTCCTGGTGCCTCTTCACATTGAGTCAAAGGTACAGTGCACTAAATGAGAGAAACAACAGCTTTGTTTTACATTGCATTGCTTGTGTATGCCCCTTTTGTCGTGAAAAAGAAAAGAAAAACCTTGGTGACACACAGTTGTCTTGCCCTAACATTGCAATTATTGCAGATCATTCAAAAAGTTCATTAGACGAGGTGGAAAGGAAGGGAGGAGAGCATAATACATTTGGGGCTCAATAAAGCTGGAATAGAGACAAAATGAAGGAGAGGAGCAAAACATTTATGTGCATTTCCTTGAGATGAGAAAAGACAAGGAGGAGAGAAAGAAAGAGAGAGGATGATCCAATAAAAACAGTAAAGGGGTTTGTCAGGAGAATAAAGGAGATCCCTAATCCCCTGCAATATTAATGTCTAAAATGTCATTAATAAACTGCTGAAGTGAGCGCGTGGCCGGGACCCCACGGTGCAGAAGAAGGGCTGTCTACACGAAGGTAGCAGCCAGGCCCTGTCAGATAGGAGCGCCGGCTAATGAATGAGCAGAAAGCCACTCCAATCAATCAGCCGGGGTCTCTGTGTGCCCCCGGTGTAGGTGAGGTCTGGTGTGGGGTGACCAGCACTGTCAGCCCCCCAGCCCAGCCAACAAACTGTTGCAGCATTTCAATGAGCCCCCTATTAATAGGAGCAACTGGAATTGTGTGTGTGTGTGTGTTTTAGCGTGTCTTGTGTTTTTCTCTTTTTATCAGGCCCATTTGTCCTCACAAGAGATCCGCAGTGTAAAAAACAATATCTCCATCTGCATTTAGTTTCTAATAACGATTACTTGGTTTAGAAGTTGGGCAATGATGGTCCTCCCACATAAATGTGAGCGTATGTGTGTCAGAGTGAACGATAGAAAGAGAGACAGGAACAATTCCCCTTCAACTAGAAACAAAGTGGACGTTCATACATAATCTATTAGCATACACACCAAGAGCCTAAAGCATTGAGTTACACAATAATCCAACTACAATGTGACACCCTTTAGATAAGTTACGTTTGAAGAGTGCTTCAAAATAGAATGTAGCCAAAAGCTAAAATTAGAGCTGAAATAATACAGCCCAACAGTAGCTCCACTACATGTGACCAACGGAATCGACCCAGGTTGTCACTCAAAGCCCTCACTAACAACAGATAGGCCCAGAACCTGAACATCTTACATATCAATTCAGCTTGGTTTGGGGGGTAAGGTCAACAGAGTTACTTCTGCAAATGGACAAATGTAAGCAGGGAGGCAGGGCCAGAGACTCAAACACAGCAAACACAACCCTCAGAACATTCAGCTCTCTTTGGAAACACAGAAAAACAATGGTGACCAGAACCTGTAGTAGTGCCGGAGCAACAGTATTCAGCAAACTGGATGCAAACATGTGGAGTTATGGAAATAAAGAGTTGAGTTAAGAGCAGTTTGTTCTCACGTGTTGATATGTTTATTGAAGAACACGACAGTAGAGGTTCTACTCCAGCGTCACATCTCCTGGAGAAGCCATAGTGGTTTTGGGGAGGTTTTGCATTGGACATGGTTCTAAGGCTCTAGAAATCAGGTCATGGGCTTGATGGATGTGAATCCCAGACTTTTATTAAGACCATGTGGCATAACAAGGAAGCATTGTGTTTCAGCACATCAACAGAAGACTACACACAGCACAAAAAAAATGACATGTTTTTTTCCCCCTCAACTTTATTGATAAGGGTCTTAGACCACAAAATGCAGTGGAATTATGTTTTGAATGCAGCAGAACAACCAGCATAGTCTGTAGGCTACCATATACCAGTTGTTTTCTGACTACATGTAGCCGAAACTTAAATTATGCTACAGGAGCCGGAATGTACTAAAAAGTTCGGGAAAAGTGGTACTTTTAACAGGACAGTGGCAGGAAGTGTCGTAGAGAGGTGGAGGTTGCACAAATAAGATTGATGCAGCGGCTGTCTATCTTGGTCTTAACTCTTTTTTTAATATAGTAAATAGTAAAACATAATTTATTCTCTTATAATCACGTTGAATGTTGAAATTACATTATCACTTTTTCAATACATATGATTATTTTCTTAAATGTTGCAACTATATTTTTCATGATAGTATAACTTTCTCTTACAATTACAACATTTTCTTTTAAATTAAAAGTCTATTCCTCTGACAATTTTTTCTTTCCAATTTTTTGGCTTATTCTCAATTTAATTTGTAAAATTATACTTCTTTCCTAAAATTAGGACTTTAACCTCATACCATTGACTTTTTTCCCCCAAAATGTTATCATTTCAGTTAATCTCAGTCTTAATTATGTTGTTTTTTTTCACAAATTGCACCAATATCTCCAAATTGTTGTCTTGATTCTTGAAACTTTATTTATGTATTATGGTCTAAAAACTTTCAGCCACCATGACACCTGAATAAAATAATTATTTCATTTCCAGATAATTTTCATTCATGATTCAAGTAACTACATGTGTAAAATGTCAATATGTCAAAAGGCAATATCAACACTTCTATAATCAGTGATTTCTACATCCCCCTGTACAGTAGATGACTGATCTGGAGATTATTGATTAAGGCTTCCTTTTGGGTCCAGGGTAGCCACCTTATTTTTGGAAAAAGAAAAATGTGATCAGAACTAGACAGAGTTCAAAAACAGCAAATATAATCATCTGGGCATTAGGAGATCTCTTTGCTCCAATAGTACATGTTGAATTGGCAAGCCCTAGTCTAAAGTCAGTTCTCCAAGATCAATCAGTTCTAAGAATCACTGAACCGGCAACGGTCTTCCCAGTTGGGTCTCTGGGACTGAATCAGAGCGAATGAGGGTCTTCAGTCTTCTGCGGGTCTGTTTGATATGAAAGAATTTGCAAAGTCTTGGTCTGGGGCATCAACCAATTCCCTTAAACATCACTATATTAACCCCACAGCTGCCCAATCTGGGCTGTTTTGTCCCCAGGAAGTTCTACTGCCTTGAGCCAAATGACTCGTTCAAACAGAATACTCCCTCTTGATCAAAGCACAGCCCCATCCCACTGGCCAAAATATTCTGTTACATGCTGACCTATGCACTGATTAGTAAACACTTTCCCTCTTCAGAAGTCCTCTTCAGCACATCTCAGGGTGTTGACATATGAAAGGGAATACACAATGGAAGACCTGTTCTGGTCTCATCACTTTGCTGTTGGCCTGCAACATCAAATTGCTGTGGTCAGGGGCCACAAGACTTGTCTTTTTACTTGTCTGAGTTAACTCTGATTGAAACGTCAGACCTGTTTGGACATTCACTTTACCCTGACAGTAACCCTTCTTTTTGGGTTTTTTTGTCCACTTGAAGAACTTTTAAATGTATCATTCATCATAGAGTCAAGTCCAGGCTGGGTTTGTTTTATGCTTGAGTAATTCCCAACCAAGGGAACTTGTGCTCCAGGGGGTACTTCTGTATAGGTGCCATAGGGTACATGATGAGATTGTGGTGTAGCACATCTAATTTAAAAAGAGAATCTTTTTTAAAGAAAACGTATCCATATATTTGGGTTAAGGAAGAAAATAAACAGTCAAATATGATTACAATTTGGTGTGATTCTGATCTTTAGTAACAGTAAAGTCACAATGACCAGTAAGCTACCAGCTAAAGACTTACCGCAGAGTACACACCTCCCACGGACCTGAATCAGATGAAACATGTGGCCAGTGCAAACCCCAGGTCTGATCCCAGGGGACCACCCCGACTCCCTGCAGGATCAGCAAACTTTCTGTTGCTGCCGTTACACAGGTTAAACCCAGTGCCAGTCCGCTGTGACTCCCGGCTCTGGTGTTTGTACTCAGCTAACTGAATGTAAGTTGCTACAGCTAACTGCTAACTGAAGGTCCGTCTCCCGGAGTCACTGCCTGTCCTAGGTCCTCACCGCCACCAGTCGACTGCTTGGCCGTGAGGACCTTTCTGCTACTACTTTGGATTTAATCCAATAAACAAACTATCAAAACGTACAAGGACACTGTACCAACACAGTCAACGTGGTCGATATGCCCTCAGGGCAGCTCTACTTCTTAGTCCTCTCATGTGGACCGAGGAGAGACTGGATGACTCACTATTGCCTGTCGAGGTAAAGTGGTATTACACAACAGGAAGGGCCGGGGCTAGCTGGTTCATTTCAGAATATATCTCTGCAACACAGCACATAGACATCTTTGACATAATGTCAACACTGTAACCACTTTACATTCTGCTGATAATGTTCATAGGTAGGTACATTTTTTGAATGTTTTAAACAAAGATTCTGGCCACATTTTACGCAGTGCATCTTTAAAAGTTTGGATAAACAATTGAAATAGTTAGCTTACAGTAATGTTTGAAGAGTTGAAATAATTAGTTCAAAGTAGCCCAATGGATGAGAAGTTGACATATTGCTATCACCAAACCGGCAAGAATGAAAAGATATTAATGCAATATACAGTTTTATAAAGATCCCGTTGATAATCCATTCTAATTTCATAATTGGAACATGATGGGTGGTGTCAAATGGGGTAGCCTATTTGTGCTCATCTGCTCAGCCGGTGGGGGTACGTCAAACAAAGAGGTCGGGAACCACTCCTCTAGCAAAGTACTCATTGTATTGAATCCTCGCTGCTCTCCTGCAAAGTCAGCTTGTCACAAAACCAGGCCACAATCAATTGGACTCATCTGATGACTTTAGCCTGGAGTTTAGCCTGACTTTCCTCCCAAACAAAGAAGGGCAGCTGTCAGTTTTGCTGGTGGAAAAGAGTGACCAGAGCAAAGTCAACTGGTAGGCTTAGGGAGATATGGGTGGATGGATAGAGGGATGGATGGATGGATGGATGGAAGAATGGATGGCTGATAGGGAGGCTATAGGTTTGGGAATCGTTGAGGCCCCCTGTTTATTTTGTTGTTGTTGTTGTGTTGGTTGTGTATCAGGTGGTGTTGTTGCGGCATGGCTGCCAGGACCTGACCGCTGAGCGAAGACGTCAGTCAGTGGACACTGACAGTAACAGATAAGAGCTCGGAGGGACACAACGGCAGATGAGAGGATGGACTTTGACCTCCCCCCTATCCGTTTAATCACCCCCTCCCCATTTCCCCAAAACAAGACAAAGTGATTGGTGACTCACTACGGGTGAGTGCCCTGAGTGCTTCGCACTGAGGATACAGTGGCCTGATGAGAGAGCAAGCTGTGGTCTTTGTCCTTGAAAGAACAAACAGATAGACAGAGCAGCACATGTTGGGACACAGATAGAGACATTATCAAGCATGAATGTGAATATGTTGGAGATTATTCATGTAACAACCTGCTATTGTTGGTTGATAGAGAATAGTAATTGGACATATAGCCAGTATTAGAAATAGTAGTATATTTTGTTGAGAAAATCGGAATTTTTTACATTAAGTTATGACTTAAGTTTAATAACTTTTAGGTAGATCAGTGTTTGCCGCAATATCTATCAGGTCTGAAAAAAAGAGAACTCAGGCGACGATCAGAGAGAGTGGTTTTTGCAGGTTGCAAGGAGTACCGCATTGGCTTTTTTTTGTTGAAGCCCCAATTTAAAAAAGAGCAGCTTGCAGCCTATCTTAATTCTTGCTATGTAGTGACACGGTTGCTTCAGCAGTCAGGTATTTTGCTCTGGTAGCCCCACTTCTGATAAAGAAAGAAAAGAAGAAGAAAAAGGCCACGTACTTTAACACAGTAAACAATGATAGAGACAATATCTAAGAAGCTAGGGGGCCAGATGTGACCATTAGTATTAACATGAGCCAAAGAGAAAGAATGTGTGTAATCATTGTTATCCTAGTGTTGAAGCAGATGTATGACCTAGACAGTAGATGCTAGGTGGGGCAGAGCCTCCCAAGCATGATCCTGATTTCATCCATAATCCCTGGCCCTGCTCGCTCGAGGCCTGGTGGGCCAGGCTCCTAATGGGATCCAGATTGGGGCAGAAGCGTCACCATGGAATTCGACGGAGGGGGTAGACCGACGAGGCTGGCTTCATCTTCTGCCAAGTCCAGCAGCTTAGCAGTGTCAAGTCAGCAGAACTCTGCAGACGCCGTAGCTCCGTCCAAACCCACTCCTGGTTCTGCAGTGCAGGGTGGTCCCATTCTAGCAGACATCACCACTGCATGGCTCCTCAAATGCCCCCTGGCCTTGGATCAATCAATAGTGTGAGCCCCACCTATAACTTGATCGGTATTCACATGAAGAACTTACCCAGGCCCTTTAAGCAGAATCAGAAGAGGAGCTGGAGGAGAGGAAAGATGAGAGCACTGAAGGTATTGATACTCATTTTCTTGAGGCAAAGGACATGAAAGGACATAACTTCTGCCTCAACATGTATTCACCAGTCCTTCAGGGAGATATATTTGTTTCCCACAGAATGCCAAGCAGCACAAATCAGTTGTTTCATCTAACAAGAGTGATGCTTGCATTTTCTCAACCACAAAACCTCCGCTGCCACAATCACTATTCCTCTCCATGTTGAATGCAACATGTTCACACCCCTTTTCTTGGGTTTTTTTGACAGGCATTCTGGGAGATGTAGGAAGTAGGGGTTGAGGCAGGTTGAGCATTCAAAACTCAGTGTAAAGACAACGCTTTATCACAAAATGACTTGTCGAAAGCACTGAACACCACAGATTTATGACACTAAAGCAGTTTCAGAGTATTTGAGGGAGTTCAAATCAGCGTGCCCTCTTCCCTCTCATGTTCACACACCTCTTTCATCAATCAAATTAATTATGCTGACTGTAACAAGTGCTGCGCTTGCTCCTTGTAGAAGAAATAACAGGAATTAGACAAACTTTGACACGGCATCAGATACATTTCTGAGGATACACTTAGCTAATTACTCTCCTTCCAACTTTGAAAGAGTAGATCTGGTGTCGTACAAGGCTGCTGTTGCTAAATTGACTAAATTGTAGAGAGCGGATTTGATGTCTTTCACTTTATTCCGCAAATTCATGCCAGTCGTCAAGCCGTAATTGTGCCTGTCAGGAGGTAACAGACGAGACGAGGACAAGTACAAGAAGCGGGGCATTCAGAAAACATGGACCCAGTCTTTGTCTGAGGTTTTGTAGGACGGGCTGAACATAAGTGAGTGTCGCGCTACAGGAAGGAAACCAGGAACACTTCCTGCTCTGCTCTACACTTGCTTCATTTTGAAAATGCTTCCAGTCTTGCTGTCACCTACCAGCCGACCACAGCTTTACCACAGAGCAGGAAGTCATGCTCACGTCCCTGCCGTTTCGGAGGGTGTTTTTGAGTACGTACAGCTGCTTTAGCATGTGTCAGAAAGCCAACTTTGAGCAGACTTTTTCAATACAACCGTGAGGTAATTTAACAACTAAAATGAAGGCTCCAAATGCTGGGAATGTGAGCATAGTTCATGCAGCTAACAGAGAAAGAGACAAAATGTTTCATCCACGAGGGCAAAGGCGTAGGTGTCCTTTCAACAATGGGGGAGACACATATACAGTGGGGGGGTCCTCCCCCAGTACATGTTGACAGCAAACACTTCCTGCAATTGTTATGTACCAATTAATGGCAGAAAGATCTCTGCTCAGGGTATAAACATACGGCATGTTCAACAAATCCTAGAAATCTGAATTGTAGCAGACATCATTTATGTATTTTTAGGCCTCATGGACAGACTTCCATAACACATTGAGATTTGTCGACACCGGATAATAATTTTTCTGGATTTTGCTATTATTCAATTCACAATTTTGCAGTTACTGCATTCATAGAAGACAAATCGTCCATGTTTTACATGGCCAACTCTCAAATACCAATGATATGTGTTGGTAATATTTGTGTAAAATCTACAGTGAGCTCAGTGCAATCGCTTCACTTTGCTCCACAGTCACTCTATAATACAAGGTGTTCCCACTGAACATCCTCCATCCATCACCTTAATAGTGTAAGCTCTCCAATATTTATGCATGGATTAAAGCATTTTAATATGCTAACAGTTAAGAAGGCTGATGATGATGAAGTGTGTTAATATCTCCATGAATAACCTCAAGCGAGAAACCCTGGAAACTTAATGGATGACAGAAAAGTGTATTTTGGTGTTTATTCTTAAATAAACTCAGTGAAGACTGCGAGAAAGTATACTTCTTCATGCTGTGGACTCTAATCGTGTGTGTGTGTGTGTAGCCAAAGCAGCATTCTGCAGCCTCTCCCCACCTCTCCTCCTCACTCCAGAGCCTCCTAATAAAGCATCAGTTAAAAAGTGAATGGATCAATTAGGCAATTTATCCAGCTAATTGTTGGCAGGGCCCACCTTTTTGATGTCGCCAACAAAGTGACTGAAAACATTGTTAATGCATCCAAAATATAAAAGGGGTTGCTTCTGCCTCTACGCTCCCAAATGATTTGGAATAATTTGCTTCTCATTCAGGAGATGGAAGGCAGCCGGGGCTCTCCGGTCGCTGGCAGTCGGCATGAAAGCACTTCGCCACCAACTTTCCCCCAATATCTCCTCACTGGAATCAGCTAAATGGCTATTAGGCCGGGCGCCTCGTGCCAACACGCTCTCCATAATCACAAGGAAGAAGTGGTGCGAGTTTGGATGGAGTCTTGGTGTGACAGCTGTGTGTATTTGGTTTGGCAAGTGTGTTCTGTGTGTGTGTGTGTGTGTGTGTACAAGCCATTAGAGTGTAATGTGAGGGGTCTTTGGGGAGGCATGCCATACGTGCTTCAGAATGTCAAGTGAGAGGAAAATGTAAGATATTTCTAAGGTTCAGCTCTATATATGCATACATCCACAGTGATTTTAATGCAGTAGCATCGTATAGAAGAGGAACCCCTTTTACAGTCAGTAATGACGTACGTACAGCATGTAACACCAGCGGAAAATTACCAGCATACAAGTCACAACATACTAACATATACGATAAACTGTGGTCATGTACAGAACATCAAATTCCATGACATAGACTCAGAGGTTTGACTTCATTCACAAACTCGTGCGCTTTCGATCAGTCCAGTGGTGTTGAACATGTGTAATAGATTGCAGCCATCGACGCAGCGGGTGTTTTGGTTTTGTTTGCTCTTTGGTCCGCCAAATGTGTCAACGGCTGCTCTCAGTAACTTACCGAAAAGGGTTGGAGTGGATAATAAACACAGATGAGTACGTATTTCAAATGTATTAAAGTAAATTGAAGGATTTTAGGAGGAGCTGCAGTCACTGGGAGCAGCCACGGACTCGTTCAGCTGAAAGTCACCAGTTAACATGGTCACTCTTTCAACTGACTCACCTGTTCCTCTGTAACGGTCGTGATCCTGTCACAATCATGTAGAACTTGAGTTTGCTGTTGACATATAGATTCTGACAACTGAATACGCAGAAACCAGATCTTTTGATTTGCTGGTAACAGTTTAAATTCAGTGTTTAAAGCTTGCTAACTCTTCTGGATGGCTGGAGCAAAACCACACTTCTATTGCCAACATGCACACGCATACTTTTGAAGAAGCAGGCAGTAAAAAGAGTCTATACAGTGTTGTTTAAGGCCCACAAATGTGGCTGTGTAAAAATCATTCAGGTGACATATCCACAGTCAGACAGTGGGAAAACATTGTGGTGGTGACTGCAGTCCTACGATTCAGCCAACAAGAACTTCTGGGTTCTGTTAGAATTAAGAACATGTCATTCAATTCACAATGACACTTGCAAAAATACTAAAAATCTCAACTAAATGTGTTTAAGATGGCCTTTGACAAACTGCTTTAAGGCTACTGTCATCACACAAAATGTGTTATCACGTGTCAACCACGACATTTGATTTCACATTTGGAATCTAAGACATGATTTATACATGTGCATGTTTATGACTTAAATCAGCATTTCACATGCAGGGAAATCACTTTTTGTCATATTTCATTATTGGATCGTGGGTTTAAGTAAAGCAAAAGCCAAAGCAGAAGTGCATTAGAATGCAGTTCCACTTTAACCGTATAAGAAACCATTTCCCCTTCCGCATCCTATTTTATATAGACCTTAAAATGGGAATAATAGTTATCAACTTAAAAGTCATTTCTCAATTGCTTTCATTAGAAAGTCTATCCCTTTTGAAATGAGCTCAAGAGTGACATAACATTAATCTCTGATGCTTTCTTAACTCAGTACAGTCATCTCTAGTTTTGGTCACAGGCCATTTATAACCAGGTATACTACATTTGACTCCAGATGAGGTCACTTAACCTCTAAACCAATAAGAGTGTTACGTCTTGATGTTTGACCTGTTGGCAGACATTACCAACAAATCTGCTCTGTGGGTTTCAATAAAGCTCAGTTCAAATATATTGGAACCCTAACAGGACATCAAATCATATTTGGTGGGACTGGTTTTGTCTCTTGTAGGCTGGCGTGTTAGCTGGAAACCTGCCTCCCTGCTCCCTGGGGCGGCTGTGGCTCAGGTAGAGCGTGTTGTCTTTTAATTGTAAGATTGGCGGTTCGATCCCCTCCAGTCCACGTCGACGTGTCCTTGGGCAAGACATTTAACGCCAAATTGCTTCTGAAAGGCTGTACCTGTGGTGTGTGAATGGGTGTGAACGTTTAGTCCTGAAGGACAGGTGGCACCTTGCATGGTAGCCCCCGCCATCAGTGTATGAATGGGTTTGAATGGATGAATGACATGTAGTGTTAAAGGTGCTTTGAGTGGTCGGTCCGTTTACCATTCGTCCAACTACATTTATTAAATTTAACTCCAGCTGAAAAGAGACAGAATATTTATGTTAATAATGATTTTGTTAAGAGTGATGAATTGGTTTGTGTGTAATTGGCTGTTTGGCTGGTGAAGAGGGATTTTTTGGGGGGGTACTACCGGCTGGAATGGGCTTCTCCTCTTTACCCCATGCTGCCAGAAGACACTTAACAAGCTGGCAGTAAAAATGTAAGGGGCCTGTTGAGCATGTGGGCAAACATAAAAAAGCTCTGGATTCAAAGTAAATTTTTCCAGACATGATTATTAAAACCCTGTGCCAGTGTGTGCCTTTGGGTCCATGAGTGTGCCCATATGTGGCCCCTGTGACTGATCCCCTCTGAATGCACTCGCACACACCGTACAGTGTATGTACGGTGTGTGTGTGTGTGTGTGTGTGTGTGTGTGTGTGTGTGTGTGTGTAGCCAAAGCAGCATTCTCCAGCCTCTCCCCACCTCTCCTCCTCACTCCAGAGCCTCCTAATAAAGCATCAGTTAAAAAGTGAATGGATCAATTAGGCAATTTATCCAGCTAATTGTTGGCAGGGTCCACCTTTTTGATGTCGCCAACAAAGGGACTGAAAACATTGTTAATGCATCCAAAAAATAAAAGGGGTTGCTTCTGCAGTGGAGGTGGGAGGGGTGGGGGTGTGTGTGTGTGTGTGTGTGTGGGGGGGGGGTGCAGAGCCAGATCAACGCTTTCCATGTTCCTCCCTCTTTATTCGCAGTGAGGCATGGCTGTCTGCGGGGCTACATGCTCCCTCTCCCCTGCTCTGGCAGCAGCAGCAGCACAGATGACCTACAGCAGAGGTATTCAATTCAAATTCAACGAGGTTGAACATTCAGAGTCAATTTCCTCATGCGAAGGTCCAGAACATCACAATAATGTCTAACTTGTGCTATGATTTAGTTCCATATATATTGATGTAGCCTAGCAGTGGTATTAAAGGTCTGTATGTAGTCAACAATATAAATACGTGTTATTCTCTCGTTTCAAGTAAAATAAGGGCTGAATTAAAAAAATAACAGAAAGCTTTGGAAAAAATTGGAAAAACTACTTAATTTAAGAAAAGTGAAGTGAACTGAATTGCCCTGCAGCTTTAAATTCAGTTAATTCAGGTGTTAATCAAAAAAGCCTGGATATGTTATCCTTCTCATCTTCTAATAAGAGACATTAGTGTGCAGGGTCAAACGTTTTAAGTGTGGTTATTGAAACCACTTGTTTCAGCTCTATTCCTCTCAGTTAACATGGTTGTTGGGCTGTGAATTCATGTGTTAGGATTCTGATCATACTGGGCTCTGAGATTGTTTATTATCTGTGACTTCATTCCAGATGTGAGTGGGCATGTTTTCTCAAAAGAGTTGTTCTTTGTCTCGTAGTGACGCTTCACATTACCGCTTTTAATTATAGTCACGGTCTCTGATCACATGAGACGTACTGGTTTTAAACTGCCCGTGGGAAGAATGAACATATAAGAGTCTGTTCATTAAAGGCTCTGGTCTCTCTGGTCTCTCTGGTCTCTCTGACCACTTTTCTCTCTTTGGAGAACGTCATGTGAAATAACTTCTCTGACTCACGTACTATTCTCCGACTGCTCGTCTCTTGCCCCGTTTCCCCCGTGTGTGTGAATCTCACTCGAGTCGGGACGTTTGTCAGAATACACACATTTGATTGGCTGAGCAGCATCACGTCAGATGATTTACAACGCATTGAATTGGTCGGTGTGTTTCCTGGACCGCTGAACGAGTGCCGTAAAGGCTGGAAAAGCCAAAAGTCAAAATGTAATAACTCTCAATTATCTATCGGTTTTAGGTCCAGGGTCCAAGATACAACGGCGTCTGGGTCCGGACTCGGTCGGCGGTTCGCCTATTAGTGACCCCTGAGCTACAGCAAGGACAAATATGTTCCCTATCACCATTGCACACATTCACACAGACACCAGGTGGATACTGTGTGTGTGTGTTGTTATACAGTGTAAACCCTAGTGAGTGTAAATGAAAGCTAAGCAAAATGGAATTCAATCAGTCAGCTGAAATCTATTAGGATAACTATCAGTATGATTCATTAAACACGTGTATTGTTAGGGATGGGTACTCAAACCCAGTATTAAACGGGGCCTTGTAGTATTGATGAGGTGCGGCGTTATCGGCTCTATTATCTGTACTTCTTAATCATTTGCTGCAGCGTCTCCTCTGCCCTCTGTGTCGGGGCTGAGCTTCTCCAACTCTGCTCTTTCCTGTTAGCATTTGCCGTACCCACCTTTGAGGTCACCAAGGCCTAGACCTCCGTATCTTCTGACTGAAAATAATATGACTTTGGTGCAGCACAGATATCGTAGAGTGCCAACATTTCGACTTGCTGATTGGATCACCGTTATTGCTTGTGCGCCTGTTTGTGCGTGGTGACGTGGGTGATCTTGTCGTTACTACAAAATCTTTACTCACTAATGTTAACAACTTGAAGAAACCGGACGGGCAGTGAAGCATGATTGAGGTAAATAGATTCTTTTTTTAGGTTTTACTGGTGTACAGGCTGTGCCTGCGGCGTATGAATGGGTATGAATTATTAGATAGAGTCCTGAAGGACAGGTGGCACCCTGCGTGGTAGCCCCTGTCATCAGTGTATGAATGGGTGTGAATGGGGGAATGATGACATGTAGTGTTAAAGCGCTTTGAGTGGTCGGAAAGACTAGAAAAGCACTCTACAAGTCCAAGTCCATCCATGTAGTTCAAGGCCATTCATCCACAGACAGACATCATCTGACCGATAGCTCCTGTGTGGTCGCGCTACATTAAACAGTGGTCAGTGATTCCGGCTAATTGGTTTCACTTTCACTTTCACTCTACCGGTGTAGATCACCACGGTCTTACGCTGCAGCACCCAAGCTGTTCTGGAGCAGCTTATGTTCGAGCACCGCCAACTAACCGATGAAAGAAGTTCAAGTCATGATCCGAGCTAAAAGCAACACAGTTTAAACTGACTGAATGTCAAAAAATGACAGCTGACAATACATCAATGAATAGGCTTATGACATCACTGCCCCAACCAGAGCAGGAGTAGGTCTGACTATAAATACAATAATATGTGTTCCATTGAATTAACGTGTTGCAGATGTAGTCTTTCATCGTATGACAGTATTTTATTCATTATATTTTCTTTCTTAACAGTAAATCAGTAGATATTGTGTTATCATTCACATCATATTCTCTTATGGGTGTCAGCTTCTTGAGTCATGTGCTGCAGTGAAGTCGTGCCTTACAGTCCACAGACTCTATGCATTCCCTTGCATTACTCTGCTCCGGGTACCTTAACGTATGCAGTGGGTGATTATATCATATAGAAGGAAGCCTGCTCACAATTTTATTTTCATATTTATTTTTCGTTTGCCACCAAAAGTCCGTTTCCCACTGCTGGGGTAATTATTGTCAGATCTACTCGTGTTCTGGATGGGGCACTTATGAGTCTCATCATTTATTTTGCAGCTGCAACTGACTTACCTTTAACCTGGATTATGTGTTTAACTTCTTCCATATTGTCTCATAATATAGTTTTCCTCTTTGTTTGTAAAATGTGCTGCTCTGCTGACAGCAGACTTCACGTTTATGATTGGTCATAAGTGCTGGTGAGGGTTAGTTAAACCAGATAACCCAAACACATGGCTATGTTGAACTCCCTTCATAGTACAGGCCCCTAATCTACATTACCTCATAAATATATATGTTGTACGGTTGAACTTAAAGGCTCAATTTAACAAGACAAACATTTAAAACATAATTCAGTTTAATAATAATGTTATATATTATATTGGTCAAATCAACCCAAACATCAAAAGAAACAATGAAAAGAAAAGCCTTTTTTTATTCCAGCCTGACTTTCTTTTAAAGAGTTTAAAGGAAGCAGAGTAACATAAGGAGCGCTGTGCTGCAGTCACCCTGACTGTTTAAACTCCTCTGCAGCCAGTGGCATCTTCCAGAATCAGCTCTGCAATATTACCCTGATTGGCTGAAGACAAGGGATCGTGAGATTTTAACTCTAAACGCCTCTCCACGGATAAATCTGCGTTTTGACATGGACTCAATTATCAGGGGGGGGAGCTAATCCCAGAGACCCTTTTAACCTGGAATGTACCGCGGGGCCAAGAATAACCACGCTGCTGAGTTAGGAAATCAAAGACAGGTAATTAAAATCATAATGGTCCTGGTTAAGATGATTATCGTCGGGGCTCCAGATAAGGCAACCTCCAGCGGATTTCCGCCCTTTTTAAATATTTATGGAATACGATTAGTCCGCGGGGCCAGAGCCGTGTTAAAAGATTTAAGGATGACTTGCAGATCAAGAGATGGAAAATAAGCATCTTAACACGGCGAGGAAATGAGGCTGGAAGAGAAGAGGAAAAATTAGACAGAGAAGAGGAGAGGGAGATGGAGTGACCAGGTGTGTATACGCAGCACACGGTGTGTGTGTGTGTGTGTGTGTGTTTGTGTGTGTGTGTGGAGAGGAGCCAGGTGTGTGTCCCTAGGGCCAAGGCTCAGGTTTGAACAGGACTAACAGACAGGCAGACATACATATATGGGTCACATACACACTATAAACACACACACACAGCTGCATGCATTGCTTTACTCATTCTACGTATTTATCGTCTACAATAAAAGTCAAACTGTACATTTTTATAAAGGTGCAGGAAAAAGTCGTAACGGGAGAGCGAGAGAAGACAGAAAGGTTAGACTGAGTTAACGAGGGGTCGACAGGCCCTGCCTCCTCCTCCTCCTCCTCCTCCTCCTCCTCAGGGCATTTCACAATATGACTGACAGCTGAAAGGAAACGGCTCAAATGATCCCCGAGGTCACCTTAAGGTCACTTCTCGTCTGCGACCCCTGAGCTCAACAGATGCCTTCTGACTCCCCTGACACTTTTAAGTACTGGGAGAACTGGGATTGGAGTGGAGGTGTAGCTATGAGTCGTCATTATTCCTTAATAAACGTGATGCAGTTTGAAGTGACAACTCCTCCAGTTCACTTAGACACTGCAGTGGATGTCGCTGTGTCCTTGGAGGATAAGTCGGGTGCGCTGTGAGGGAGATCCAGAGGGCCGATGTCACTCTTTCTGCTCTGACCAAAAGGTTGTCACTGAATACATGTATACCCAGAGAGGGGTTTTGAGACATCCATGCTCTGCAGAATGAATGTTTTTAATTGGACATATGATCAAGTGTACACAAATAATTTCATGGCGAAATCACTCAATATAAAGAACAGTCTCAGTTTATTACAAGCGTATTGTGATAACAATGACCTCACCAAGCTGATTGCTGAGATCTGGCAACATAGCGACAACATCGCTGCAACAAAGTCCCGAGCGGCGAGAAACAGAAGGAGTTCGGCAGAAGACAGCAGTTTAGGGAGATTACATGTCTGTGCAAGCCTGGACGCTGCACCTTGGCTGCAGCTTGTTACCAATTGTGTATATCTACTTTGAGTGTGTCAGAAAGCTGCCTTCAGGTTGACATAACACCGCCACTTGGCCAGGAGAACATGCCGATGAGTGATAGAAACAAAGCCGGTGTGTATGACTCACATAGAAGCTGACTGCAAACTGACTGTTTTTTGCGAAGCAGATAACACCTGCCTCAAGCCTGTCTGATCTCAGGCTTCGTCACCCCTCCCTCCCTCCCTCCATCCATCCACCCCTCCCTCCCCAAAGCTCCTCCTCGGGGGCCTCCAGTGGTTCCTCTCTCCGTCTGGGCCTGACGCCAAAGGCCTCACAGGCCTGTTCGTGTTGGGCCGCCGCAGCCCTGCAACCATTCCTCCTTCTCTGCACAGATCTGCAAGTGAGGTGTGGCTGGAAATAGCAGAGGGAGGGGGCACTGAAACCTAAATGCACACAAAAGGGCCTAAGAGGGACAGTTGTCATTGACATTATAGACCACCTCGGCAATGCACCGGCGATGTGTCAATCAAAACCCTGTTAGTTACACTGGGTCTGGATCAAAGAGAGCTGCACATCCCTCTGAGGCAGGATGATACAGTTTGCCTTTGCAGCTCCAACTCGGTTTAGGGATCTACACTCTGGCCCGTCATGCCTAACATACCCTGACATGTGTCTGTATTCATTGATACTGTGCCGCACATGTAAAGGATGCTGCAGAATGTTATGTCTAAATAGCATGTTAAGTCCTTTTACATTTAAGTTCCAAATACAGAGGAATTTAACTGTAGACACTGTTGCAGTATCGTGTGAACTTCATTACTTTTTGGTCTCTGTCATGCTATTGGTAGACACCTGTTGTGAGGCTACGGTGAATCTCTGCAGATGGTCTAATACATCAATTCAACTAATCCCTGTAGCTTAACGCCACACATGTGTGTGTGGCTTGACAGTGCGAAACATCACTGTAGTGGAATGCGCTGTGCTGGCTCTTTGTATGTGCACTTAACTCATTAATTCATTGAACTGATGTACACAAATGAGTACATTGTGCCCTTACCTATGTGTGTGAGTTAATTTGGTTCTATACAGGTCATGAACAGTGGTGTCCTGGGTGAAAGTCCTGTGTTTGTTTGACCTATCCACCCCAATATTGTCCCCACACAGACTCTGGCCCTCTTTATAGTACGACTCCTCACTTCCTGCTTTACTGCCGTCATAATTACTTCAGTCACTAGACGATGCCCTGCATGTGCAACACTGCAGCTAGAAGGGACCAAGATATATGGTAGCTGTATTTAACATTCCGAGCATTAATATAGCAGCAAACAACTATTGCCTATGTTAAGATATAATGGAGTGGGGTTACCAACTGGTAGCTGTGTCAGCACTTTTACCATTGTTTGCACTGTTAGCACCGTTAGCTTTGAGCCGTTAGCTTGTTGTTCCCATGTTGAGAGGCAATTGAAATGCTCACAGTCACTTATCTTGCACCTTTAAAATGTCTCATTAGACAACTGTGCTGTAGTTTAAGTAATGTCACTAATACTGTGTCCATCTTTGTCTGCAGTCAGTGATTCAAACATGCACTGCTCCTGCTTTGTGTGCAGTATTTCCCTGTTTATTCCAACCAATGAACCAGAAGGCTCTAGAGCAGGTTTTCACTCAAACACTGCAGCAGCCGATTTCACAATGTAACACATCTTCAACCACGTGGGAGGAACCAGACCCTTGACTCTGGATGGCACATGTTTGGAGACCACTGCTTTAATATCAGTTCAGAATCTATTTTTGATACACTCAAACACTAAAGTGCGGTCTCTTTAGAGCCGGCTAGAAGTCCTTTGAGTTCATCCTTTCCTTTGTCACTTCCCCTGCAGTCCAGATGTGATCCCAGCTGGAAATGACCATTCACCATCCCATACTGTCTCCATGTGACACACACTGCACTGGCATGCCAAGACCCTTGGCCCTGTCACAACACACACACACACACACACACACACACACACACACACACACACTAAATGTCTGGGCTGCTTGTGTGTGAAAGCAGCCTAGTTGCCAATTTTTAGTTTTACCTTTGACACGTTGAATGACAATTTTGTATTCGGTCAAGTGGAAGAACTGATGAAGAATATCCAGAGAGCGTAGAAGAAAGTGTTATAATGGTGTTATAATAACAAGTATAAAAAGTGAGAAAGTCTTCCATAAAACCAATAGAGTCCGCTAGTCTTGTCCCGTGTCAAACCAAAAGTAAACATTGACTTTATGATCGTTACGTTTGGTTGATATGATGTCTGTTACATGAGGTAAGAAAGTCCCAAGGGTAGTCGTTATTCACTCGTGATTCTAGGCTCACGTACAACATATTTATCAAATGATGACATTCAACGTATCCCATGGTTTGCAGAAACATTCAATGCCAACTTTTCTGCTGGTGACTGGGTTGGAGAGAGAGGACAGATTTTGTGAGGGGTCCAACAGGCTTTTCTTTTCTCAGATCAGCGGAAAATCATTCATGCGCAGAGACAAAGAGGGGGGGCTGCCAGAAGAGGTAAGAGTTGTTTGATACTACAAAACTACAGGTATATTTTGTTCAAAACATGTGTAGTTTAAACAACTATGCAAATGCTAGATGTGCATACTGTTACACCACCCAGATGTTGTCCAAATCAGACCTTTAGGAGGAGTCTGACTGTCCAATCACAGCTGTGAGCTCCCCAATTGGGAAAACGTGTCGATGACATCGACTAGCTTTGACGTGGTTCAGGTGAATATGCATGACACTACTGGATGCTGGGCCATAACTGTATATAGAGTTATGAATGTTAAATATTTAAAGTGTTAACAGTGGATTTGGTGTTCCATGTGTATTTTATTGTAGTGACAATGACGTCATACAAAGCCATCATGCATTGTCTAGAGACCTGATCATTCAGGACTTTTGTACGGACACAAAGCTTCTCAATGTGCTGCACTCTATACAATATTTCTGTATGAACAATAACTCACATGACAATGTGTAATGGGAGAGCTGTCACTTGTAGTGACAACCCTACAGGGAATAATCAACAGGAATCCTTTTTTGCCCATTTCAGCTTACTGTTTCAGTCTCTGGCCTGCAAACTCCGCTCGCATCAACCTCATCGTCAGCCAAAGCAGGAAAATCTCTCTGATAAACCCACTGTACACCACCTGCTCAGCAGCAAACCACAGACAGAGACAGTTGGAGACTAGCTGGTGAACATAGTGGAGCATTCAGCTGCTAAAGAGGAAATAGTCAGCAAAAAACATTAGGATTCATCCTCTGAGGATCATGAATATTCAAATTGTGTGTAAATCTGACTTCATCTGACATCGTCATGGAATAAAAAGTGTTGCTCAATGAGCGCTGGATTTTCAGCCAGGGATGGGAACCACTTGGGGATTATGGCAATGCATCGCTCTCCTCCTGTCATTAAGTATACAGTTCTTAAATGCTCTCTTCCACTTCTGTCTTCAAGCAAAACCAATTTGTTTTAAAGCCGGTTCAGTGTTTCTCTCACGGTTGAGTGTTAAGACAGATATATGTTATGGTTCCCAAATAACATTTCAAACACATACGTGTCTCTTTGGAATTGTTCTTTGCTTGACTAAAATACATGTTCAAGGTAGATTCCAAATAGGCCATGGCCTCTTGGCATTCAGTGTGCTTGCCATTCATCTGCCATTTGGATTTGAATTTGTATCACATGAACAGCATGGAAGGCAGAAGTTACAGTCTTCTTCTGTTTTCTACATGTGTTGCAGTTAAAAGCGGTTTGATTCTGTTCACAACCCCATCCCGGTCTCTCAATGTTGGGTATTACAAGTGGGGACATTTGCAAAGACAGTTGCAGAAAGGTTAGAATGCCATCAAAACATTAGGAATCATGAACATCGATAGCAAAGTTGATGGAAATCTGGCAAAAAAAAATGTCAGCTAACTTGTAATGGCCCAAAACGTGATTGTGACAGGAAAACAAGAAAGGTCAGAGTGCACTAAAGTCTTGAACTAGTATAACTAAATAAAAAAAGCAATACATATGCCTACCATTTCCATCTTCTAATGAAGGCTCAAGGACAGCAATTGCATTCCTCACTAATGTGTGCAACGCATATATCTCACCTGTTCCATCTGAGACAGACAAAAGCATCCATCCCACACTTTGTCCTCTTCATCAGCCCTCTTTTTGTGCAAACTCATTACACTCTGCCTTTTCTGCGCTGTGTGTCCAGATGGCGAGGCGTCTTGCAGTCATAATGCTGTGGTAATCCCTCCTGCACATGGTGCCCTCGCTCCGGTAAACACCTCGCTCCCATTGTTTCCTGGACTTCCTTCGTACTCCCGGCCCCGTGGTACCACTGTGCCCACGGCCTGTGGAGCTGGACAGGCTTCCTGCTGTACAAGTAAGTCTGATGTCCTCTCTACAGGTCAGGGAAAGCCTTGTGTTGACATGATGTGATGATGGTGCAATATGTCTGTGGGACGGTGAAAGGTTTAAAAGCTGTTGCTCTGGTGGGGAAATGGGAGGTTTTCTAAAATGTATTAGACAGACTAGTATGTCATTCTGTCGAGGGGATCTGAACACTATTATGGGAGGAAAACCAGTGAACCGGTGATGAAAAGCAGCCCAAGAGTCTAGTTTATATTGTTTGTAACATAAGTCCATTCCTTTATAGAGCAACAATCTCTCAACACCTTTAAAAAATCATCTCTAGCTGCTGTTTGTCTGACTCCCACACAAGAAGATATTCTGGAATATTCTTTGCAAGATAGATGTTAGGGGGAAAAAAATAGGACTTCGAGCCCAGCATTTTGTAAGCGAATATTTCTGAACAAATGATGCTCGGCATGTCATCGGTATATTTACGATGGCTCAAAGACATGGCTGTGTGGGTCTAATTAAAAATGTGAAAGGGTTAGCAGCCTGCCGCTCGTTGCCAGCTCTTGGCAGCTCTCCTGTCAGGCAGCCAGCTGTTTAGTCCTGCCCTGAATTATTGCCAGACCCACCGCCAGGCATTGTGGGATTGGCAAGGCCGGGCGGAGAGCTATTGTGTTCAGCCACCGAAGGAAAGAGGGGAAAAAAAAGAAAAAATGAAGAAGAAGATGGAAGAGAAGCATTTCCCTCCTTAAAGTTCCCAGAGACAGTCAGGCAAGACAAGTGCTGCTGATGTGCAAAAAACAAACTCGCACTAAACTAAAGTGAATTAGTGACTCTTTACCACATTTCTGTGTACATTCACGGAAGTTTGAAGGATTTGTACATCAAGGAAAGTAAGGTTATTCCAACTGCCATAACTCTACTGAGATCATGTTTGTGCTGCTCCTACATTAAATCCACAACACTATACTGCAAAATATATGATTTTCAGAGGAATTTCTATGAACTTTTCAGTTTAATTGACATGCAACATGCAGAGAATATAAACTACGGCCCTGCCTTAGTTTTACAAACCCTAAACTATAAGAATAATAAAGTAAAGCTGCTGGTATATAAAGTGTATGTATTGTTTAATACCAAATTTCTGAAATATCCATAATAATGATAAATAAATAGAAACAAAGAAATAACAATAATCCAGAACAAGAATCTATGAACATCTTAACAGATTGTGAGAGGGCATGAGAAAACACAACGGTATGAAAGGCAGATTCACCCATTGAAATAAAAAACACAAACTCCAGGAAAAGAGTCTTATTCCCCAGAATAATGAGGTACAAATGGACCATTCTCAGGAGTCTACCGTGTTGGTTCTGGATATGGAGGTGAAAGTGGGTGATAGTGTGTATACCTTCTCTCCTGCTGCCTGATGCTGTGATCAGCTGGAACATCACTCCGTGTAATAACAGGCCTGATCATCCACACTCCTGCATCCCTGGGTTTCAACCTCCTCCACTCCGCTCTGATCATCATGCCTCGTCCGCCCCACCTCTCCCCACTTTGTTTATGTATAATTCATTATTTTTGCAAAGCACATAGGCCCTGAATGCATCTCACGGAGCAGAGCACTTCAAATACCGCCGTCGCCACCTTTCCGCCGAGCTCAGCCCGCTCTTAGCTCTATGTGTTTTTCCTCTGACTTCAAATGGCGCTTTTGAGTCTTAAATTTTGTGCCGATGAAAAAATAAAAAGGAGGAAGCTAAAAGTGACGCCGACAACAGATAGCGACAACAAAGATACCCCCCCCCACCCCCCGCCCCTCCCTCTCCTTCCTACTCCTGCTTCTTCTCCTTCTTCTTCTTCTATTATCTTGTTTCTCTAAAAGAGATGCATTTGTTTGTTCTCCTTTTGTTTTGCTCTGGAGACGTTCTCTCGCCCTCCCTCCTCCTGTTCTCCTTCCCTCTCTCTCTCCCTGCTCTGCCTTATGCTCGCTCGCTTCCTTCTTTTTTGTTTTCCTCTACTCGGGGGCTCGTGGGCCAAAAGCTCATAATCATTTCAAAGGTCCTTTAAATATATAATAAGACTCTGCATTGTGATAAACAACATGTCACAGGGAGAACATCAACATGGCTTCCTGTGTGTGTACGCACACACTCACCCGCCAGCTTAGGCACCGTGTGACCTGTGCATCTTTCCCCCTCGTGTTTCTCCTTCTGTTCTCCCCGTGAGTCCGGACTGAGAGGTGATGAGCGTGCACAATACGAGTCATTTAGGTCCGGGGTCACAGAGCAAATAATAGTGAGAAATGAGCTACACTAAATGTTTTAATAAAAAAAAAGGCCAAAATACTGTTGTTAATATTCTGCACTTCGATACTCAAATGCATTCATTTTGTTAACACTGAGCTGTGGTTTTCTTTAAAGGCCTGGACAGACTTATAGATACAGATGTGCAGATGTTACTGTACATCCGCACAATGGTGGACTGAAGTCAGTTCATTTCAATGGATTTGCTGTAATCAGTGGATTGATTGATGATGAACTTGAGCTGAATTTGTTTCGAACTGTCTTGACGGCGCTGAGCGTAAAGCCAGAGACACTCAATGTCAGCCAATGATAACAGAGGGACAGTCACCCCTTAATACAGCACCAATACGTTCAATAAGGTCATTTGACTGGTTATGGTATTCCTTCGTCATAAAACCAAAAAGAAAGAATTTCTAATTTCAACATGTTTGTGATTTATGTTTGCTTTGTTTTCCTTTTTGCCATTACATTGTATTAATCCCTCTCTTTTCCAAGCAGATAACAGAGCCAGCACATGGAGCTCCACGTTGTCCCTATGCCTGGTGGGTGTCACCCTCCATCTAAATGTTAGGCTTTGCTCTAACTAACATTTCGGAGCTGCCTGACACTGTTTGCATGTAAACACGCTGCAGAGAAGCAGCGTTTTTCTCTCCAGAAAGATGCTGTTTGGAGGAAATTGAGAAGCTCACCCCTGGCACTGCTTCTCCCCATAAATCTTTTAACATGTGCCTCTTGGCTAAATGACTTTGTACAGACAAAATTTAACCCCGATCCCGCCCTGCAAGCTGTGAGAGTGGAGAGAGCTTGACGGTGTAGAAGAAAACAAATGGAGGGGAGTTTCAACTAAAGGGAGACATTTTGTCTTGTGCTGTATGCTCACGTTTTTTCTTATCTGTTAAAAGACGGAGGGAATGCAACCTTTGGAGAACATTTTTTGGATGTAAAAAACAGAAGCATAACACAGCTATTAACAAAACCCCAAGGGTAAATGAGCGTGGTTTGGATAACGTTTTACTTGCTCTGCCCATCAGTTGTCTCTCGGTGTGTCCAATTTACAGGGACAAATGAGACAACACATTATACTTACATCGTGTGGCGACGCTGTTAATTACTGAAAGTCATTCAATACAATATAACTGCTTTTTCCTGCTCATATGCATTAACGTCAATGCATCAATCGAGCATATAACACATGGTGAAAACAAGATCATTGTGCTTTCAATAATAATATTAGCGATACAAAAAAGAACAGTGATCGTGTTCAGTTTGAGCATAACAGATCTGATTGATAATGTAATATTAGCCTCTTTAATAAAAAGAGCACTGCCCTTTGCTGCCTTGCAGTCTCTCTAATAGATGCTCGCTTTAATCTCTCTTTTAGGAGAATATTAACTGTACATGAAAACACTGATTTTTTTTACTTCAAACTGAAAACATGCTGAGGATGTGTTTGAAGTAAACTATACTTTTGTGTTAGGGCTGGTCAGAGATTGCTGAGCAGTTTTTGCAACTTATGCAGCACCTAAAGGTTCCCTATGTCAAACTACATGAGCGCTCGGCATCGTTTTTGTCTTTTTTATTCTCACTTCTGTCAGTCTGTGAAAGACCTGAAGACTGCATGTGTACCAGTGTGAACCAAACACACACACACACACACACACGTGGGTGGATGTGGACACCCATCCTCCTCTCATGAACCCTGACGTCTCCTCCCCCATCTGCACTCAGATTTCTACTGATGTTGCTCGCATCTAAAGCGGAGACATTGCTCTTTTTTCACAACTCATCCACTTCTTTTTATTGTGTCGTTTGTTGCTCGCTGCTTGTCATAAAAGAGGATGAAAAGAGAAAACGGGAAAAGGATATCTTCCTTCATCTTTAATCCTGTCTTTAGGAATCAAGAAAGCACATCTGAGCCGAGATTCATCACTGGATTCAAAGAGACGTGCGGAAAACAAAAGGAAGCTGTCGAAACCACGCCCTGTCATCTGGAGAAATCTCTGGATAAGGCCAGGTTGTTCATCCAGAAGGCAGGGCACTCGCAGGTTTAGTTTTTATCATCCGTCTTTGTAAAAATCTATTATTAGCCAGTCTATCGTTAGATTTCTATCCACAATACTGTGTTGGTAGGTCTGTGCAGCTGGAGGAAATACAGCATATTCTGCCAAAAATATGTCATTAACCTCTATTAACATCCAACCGCAGAGAGTTGTTCTTCTAATTCATGTGGATAAATGGCCAAATGTAAAACATATATGATTCGACATCCAAGTGTTTCCAGACTCCATTGAGCTTGTGAGCATCCTACATGAAAAGTAAAGGGATTCTCTCCAGACTCACCGTTCTGTTATATATAGAGCGAGAGACACACACGAGACCCGTAGACCAGGGTCCACACGTTGAGGTGGGAAGACTCTCTGCAAAAGTCAGATAAAAGGTGTATTTGTTTGTTGACTCCTTTCTGATTGCTAGTAGACACTGGTCTGTCACGGTTGTGTCGGGCCGGCACTGGTATCAGGGTGAGTAAACAGCGTCGGTTAGGTCTGAAGACTAGAAGTCTGGAAAGTAAAGAAATCTGGAGGTCTTGAGTTAAACAGAAATGAGCTCACCAGACCTCTGCTCTACTAGTTTAGAGGCCCCAGGCGACATAAGCTGCTACTAGCATAACACACCAGAAGCTCTGACCAAACTGTCAGTGGTCTGCGGTTGCATTATGGGTAGTGAAAGCACCGAGTTGGGACAAGGAAGAAGAATGCGTAAATCATGGAGCAAAAAAAGACGATATCTCTAATTCTGCTGCATCAAGTTTGATTCTTCTTTTCAAACCCACTTGAGCCTGACGCAGCTGTCAAATAAATAACACGATGAGTCAGTGGAGTAGTCCGATTACTCTGAAGCTGTGATTGGATGTTTCTGACCAGAATGCACCGTGGGAGTTGAAGTTAACTTCTCCCATTTCATTTGGTATCTTTTATCTTTTATGTCCACAGGCTTGAACTCTAATATCAAAGAACCAGGTATTTTCTAACGCAGGTGTTCATCTTTTGTACTGACTATTAAACCAGGAGAGTCCTTGAAGTGCTCCAACTGTCAGCTGTCAGTCACCTAACATGCCCGAAATAACTCCCACTTTGCAACTGCAGAGCAATAGAACAAGCAGGTTGAGGGGAAGTGGGTACAAATAACTCCTAAAACGAACATCGCAGATCACGTTACCGGTTATCTTTTCATTTTACCAATGTAACAATAGACCAATGATTGTGCATGTCCCTTTAACAGCTGACCTTTGGGAGCTCCTGTACAAGCTTTTCACACTAAAGCAAAGATACGCTGTGGATGTTAATCTGAATAATTTTTTGGTAAAGGATTGCTCAGCCAGCAGTGAGTTTGAACAGCAAATGTCATCACGGAGAGAACACGCTTCAGTTCAGCCTTCGAGGAATTTACAGAGAGCTCTGCTAGCAGTTATGTAGCAGGTCGCGCTGACACCTCACGGTGTATGTGTGAGTGTATAAAGTGACCCCACAGACTTTGTGGTTGGAGGCTACATCCCATCTCTCTCTCTCTCTCCAGAGTTTTACATACGCTTGATTCATTACACACACTCAGGCCCGAAATACACTCATGTAGAGACATAGATGTATAGAGTTTTAGATATTGGTGGAGAGATGTGAGACCGAAGGGCACACAGTTGGGGTTTGATGCCTTGCTCAAAGGGCACCTGTCTAAGTACCAGTCCACACTCCGTACCGTGGTCTGTGTGGGACACTTTTTGTTGTCAAATTGGTCATAAACCAAAGTATTGTACGCATTAGCAGTCAACCTGATGATGGTGCTGGATGAAAAGTCAGAGGATTTATTCCCTATAGACACCATACAATTTTGTTAAAATGTCCTGAGGAACACCGAAATATCACAGTCTGGACCAAAAGTGATGAACCGACCAACTGTCATTGTTGCATGGCTCCAACTATGCAGTAGATAACAACGTATTTTCCCACAATGAACATGAATTCAGCTTTTACTTTGAGGTTTCCCTCTTCCTTGGTAGTAGTACTACTACTATATACAACTTCACAGTACAGCTATTAAAGTCGGCAAGCACACGCTATTATTAGGAGGATATCCTTCTTTTAAAGAGGTCAGATGGGACTAAGATGTTAGTTACTAACTGTATCTGTGTGTGTGTGTAAAGGAAAGAGACCTTACTGATTCATCGTTGCACATGAGCCTGTATGCAGTTGGAAAATGCAAATGTCTGAGTGTGTGACTCCATGCCCGAGCATGTACAGTACATATAGATACCCCCCACATACGCACAGTGTGTGTGTTTGCGGTGTACAGAGGTATGCGGCTGGCTGCTGGCGGAGTGTCTGCGACTTCACAGGGATTCCAGTGAAAGGTTTTAATTAGCCGCTGACTCTGGTCTTGGCAGCCGGTGTGGAGATGCTTATTGAGGATAATAAATCTGCAGCAACGAGGACGGGGCCACACCCCGGGGGCCCCGCAGACACCCGGCCGTCCCAGCCATCCACACCTCCCTACACCACAGACCCTCAGTGCCAGCTCTGACAGGGACATGCTGCACTTTCTCCAGCCTGCACACACACACACACACACACTCACGTACTGCACATGCACATGTGCACATGGGACACATTAGAAGACTTGTTGCAAGCTGATTTTGAAATGGCATTGCATCACACTCACTCACTCACAGCCATCCTCTCTGTGACATATTCACTTACTGATTTATCACTCTGTCACTCACTCACTCACTCACAGTTAGCCTCTTTGTCCTCTGGTGGTTCTTCTCAGGCACGGTGTGTCTGAAGGTGAAGCACTGACCAGGATCAGTCCCTGTAATATGACATTGTTTTTGCATCAGCACGTGCCAATTTTCTTTAACTTTAACTATGTATTGTATCTTGCCAATTGTTTCCATTAACTTTGTATGCGGTTTTACAGCCTATAAAAGTTGCTCCAAAAGTAAACTTGGGGATTTTTCAATCTGGTGTATGAACTGTAAATGTAGCCATTGTTGAGATTTCCAATCGTTAAATGCAACCCAGTCTTTTCAAAATAAATGTCTGTCTTCACAGGAAGGTTTAGGGATAGGTCGTGATTTAGGCAACAAAAACAGTTAGGTTTAGGAAAAGATAGTCGTTTGGGTTAAAATAACCATGGTAGTGGCGTCACTGAAGCACACAAGTTACGCAACAAAAACATCATCATTGACTTCTCGTTTCACAAAGGGTACGGACTGCGGTCTCCTGGTTGAAAATCATAATCTGGCCATGTTGAGAGCTGCAGCTATGTGAGTGGAGGGTAAGGCCGTGGTTACACTTTCCGTCTGTACGCCCCGAGATCGGATCCTGCTTGCATTGGGATCTGATCAGCCAGACCACATGCCGAGGTGAGTTCGGATCCCAATCAGGTGTGGACAGCATGTGGGCACAACACGGATAATCTGTTAAAAATAGGTCTCCATCATCTTCCATCCACAAGGGTGTTCGTCTCCTGAGGAGAGCAAAGGGAAGAGAGGAGTAAAACCAGAGCTGGAGCGCTGCCGAGACCCACTTTAAAGTTAATGCTGATGAAAACCAAACATTTCCTGATTATGCTGCTTCAAAATAAAAGCTTTCAGACAGCAAAGAACAATAAAACGTGTTAATCCACCTTTTTACAGCAGCTCATTTGATCGCAATAAATATGTCCAATCACTTTCCACTCAGATGTCTTTATAATAACGTAACTTCACACTCTTATAATTCAACAGTATTACCACACACAGTCTTTCTTGACTTGCAAAATGACCTTTTTTTGACAAACATCATATGACTCATGACACAAGTTAAACAGGATCAAAAAGTTATTTGTCTGTCTCAGTTGACTACCGTACGTATTCTTTGTCCAAAATAAGGTCCCGTGGTCCACCGGTAGGGCAGGGACTTTGCCTCTATATATCTAAACACGCTGCATGCGTCTCCCACAGCGTTCCTAATGAATAGGATTTTTCCTTGAGTCATTAAAAATGATTGTGTCTGAGTCTGACCGAAAGCAGAATCCGAATAGCAGATGGGACTAACTATTAGGGCTAACTATATAGGGATCTATATATATATTTACCTCTCACGTCCTCTATATCACTCTGACAATTATTGTCCAGTTAGGACTGCTTCACAGACTAGTCATAGAGAATCATATTTAATTGTTGTGTCCGTGTGTGTTGCTGCCTTTCTCCGCATGATAATATTCTTATCCACCTATAAGATGATTTTTGCAAGCCTCAGCAGCTCATACAGTAGCAGCGTTCAGAGGGATTACATGCCCAGTGCTGTAGTGAAATGACTTTACTGTAATGGTTAATGATGCTTCATGGTCAGGGCCGGAGCAGGCAGCCGTGTGCCGCTAAATGTTTTCATTCTTTTTTTTTTCCACGGAAGCAGAATGGCGATGAAATTTCACTGTGCATTATTCTGACAGCGTTTCAGGTGGATTTGCTCCTCCTGAACAGACGAGGAAGCTTCATCTGGCAGACTGAGGCACAGAGCCATTAGCATACTTATGAACTTTCACACTGTCTTAATTCTCAAATTAAACACCTGCCTCGTTCTGCCGCCGAGGTGTTTCTGTGCACCATCTCTCCTCCTCTCTCTCTCTCTCTCTCTCTCTCTCTCTCTCTCTCTCTCTCTCTCTCTCTCTGAGTGTTTCAGAACTTTTTCCTCCCCCCACCTCTCTCTCTGTCTCTCCCTCTCCCTCTCACATCTCTCAGGTTTTTAACTACAGGAGAGCTAATGTGTTTTTACTTATCTTGTGGTGTTTTCATTTGATATGGGTTTGTATAGGATATTGGGTAATAATGATTTGTTTAGTTGCTGTTATTGATGAACCTATAAATCCCTTTAAATGATTTGAATTGCTTTCTAAAACATGTCCGAGGTAATAAGAGTGTTGCATGATGTTAAAGTTTCTTATTTTGACTGAACATAAACAAAATATTCAATCTATAAAGTTATAAAACACATAGATATGTAAGAAGGTAACTCCAGTATTATATGGAAGATAATAAAGTAAATTAATTTGTATTGAACTGAATGAATTGAAGTGTAAATAAAGTAGATAATATCATAGTAGAGACCCCCCAGCAGAGGGGGCTTGAGTTGAATTCATGAAGATGAATTGTATAGGTGTGTGATGGTGTGTGCTGTGTACGTGGGGTATGTTTAGTGTGTGTGTAAACGTGTGTGTGAAGGTTTAAAAAGATATATGAAATATATATATATATATACTGGACGTATATATTTAGAGAAGCACAATCATTTTGAAATAATTGTAGTTCGAGCCGAGTCTTTTTCTGCAAGTAGATTTCTGCTTTTGTCCATAAAATGTCTCAATTGGATAAAGATGGCCGTTTCCCAGATGTTTTTTCTGACCAAGATGTAAAGTTCTCTGTCATTTACGACGCAGAAAATGTGCAAATGTTTGCTTGAAAAATGATTTGAACATTTATTAAAATATTTGCAAATTAACTTTCTGTTGATTCATCAACTACTCATTCAGGGTTTAACTGTCACTCGTTTTATTGTGAATGACTACCATCATGTTGTATTGCCTCGCGGTCCAAAGGACCTGGGTATTTAAGGAGATGACTGTATCGGACTGCTCCCACACTCTACAGGAGCAGGACAGCGCTTTCATGCTGGACTGACAGATTTGCTGTGTGGTACATACAATTAAAATAAGAAATAGGGAGCATATGCCAAAAAACTGGAATAATAAATGTCCTGAAATCAGATTTTGACACAAGGGTCCTCTTCAAGACAGGACCTCCTTTCACTTGTTCTGCTATAGTCTCATGTAGGAGATATGTTCAAACCAGGTTTTAATCATTTATTTATTTTTCCTAATATTAGTCAGTTTAAAATTCAACCAGACCCATCGTTTCCCTCTCTTTGTTTTCTCCTTTGAAGGGTCCAATGTCTTCCTTACTCTGCTGCCCCCCCCCCCACCCACACATGTCAATCAGCTCCAAGACAAACCAAATACATCATCGAGGTTGAAAAAACTAAATTAAAATATTCAATCACGAATGATATAAAACAGAGAAGAGGAGTGCAAATGTTCACAATGAAGGGTATTCATCAAAACGTCCTTGATGAAATCGTGTTGATGGAGTAATTCATTAATTGAGTACTATTCAGTACTGATTCCATGACAACAGGCTTCTCAAAAAAGAACAACATCTTCGCCTTCCAATATAATAGTTGGGCAACTTTTCTGACTTTGCTGCATGATTGTGAGGAATAAGAAAAGCTGATTGGCACATTTTTACTACATTTCATCAATATCAGAGAAGCAGTGTCATGCTCTTTACGCCGGGCCAATTTCACTGTACACGGACTGTCGAGAATGTCACACTTTCTTTCAGTTCACTTGTCGAGGGCGTCAAATCTCTGCTACCGGAAAAACATTTATACCTGCTGTCAATCGCATGTGTATCCTATATCTCCATAGTGACTGTACTGCATTGTAAAGACCAGCATTAGCTGACACTAAAGAACAAGAACAATTTGCCTCGTTTCATTTTTCTGCTGGAAGTATTTTTAAATGTTCAATCAGTCCATTGATTTCATTCAGCCCTTACTCTCCCTTTTCCTCCACCAAGCCTGAACGCATTATCTATCCCTTTGCCCTATAGAGTCCACTCTTTCTAATCATTTGCTATGCTAATGCTGAATTTCTTTCTCTCCGTGGTGTAAAAATCATTCAAATCAGTCTATTAGATCCCTGCTAATTAAAGAAAAGGTCACAGAGAGCAGCGGGGAGGCCACGGAGAGAAACACTGAACCTTCATGCCGTGAGATAACACTGACAAACGTTACTGTACTCAGGGCTGGTACATGTACTGCGTGTGTTTTCTGGGGTTCCCAATCCAGCTTGTGACCTTTGCTATATATAGCCTACATGGAATTCAGCAGATTCTAAATGATAGTCTAAATGCTGTAGCTGAGATTTTCATAATATTCATATTCTGGGTGCAAAGTAAGGCGTAAGGGGCAAAGGGGTTGTATTTAGTCTCCTATGTGTGTTTGGGTCGTAACATAAATTAAACCAATCATTTCCCATTCCAATCCCAACTTCTTCTGCATGAAGGTGGAGGCCTCCGACAAATGCATTTCCCTTCGTTACATGCATACAGAATAAACCTCCATCTCCACAGGAAACAACTTAATTAGGTTGAGGCAACAAAACTACTCAGTTAGTTTCAGGAAAGAATTGTTGTTTGGGTTAAAATAAATAAAGTGCCATTGCTGAAGTACTCATGAGACATCTCGTGTTACACGGGGAATGATCAGTGGCCTCCTGGCTGAAAGGTCGGCATTAGTTTGACCCATTCTACACCCTCCTGCCCTGCCCCACCTTTTTTTTTGTATGTATAGCTACGAAAGCTAAATGAGAATTGCATGAAAAAAACACAATGGGTCAAGTATATGTTTGTAGAATCACTCTTGCTCACAGATGTAAGGACACAAATACTGGGACTTAATGCCACACATGTTCAAACGCCCCTACCTGCCATCTTTTCCATCCTCACATTTCTCCTCTCCAACATTTGACTCACAGTCCATCATTCACAAAATGACTCCCCCGACACAGATATAGACTCCATAAAACCGGAGACACCCTGCTGTACAATATACATGTGTATGTTTTCTGATGGTAGACTACAGTGGATTTTGTCATCACCTTAAATCAGTTCAACAGAGCCTCTTTAAAAAGGGTGATATGTCTGTTAGAGAATAAAAAATAAACGTCAAGAGGGAGGCATCCTGACAGAGGAATGACATATTTGGTCTGTATGTGAGAGCCCCACCTAGGACGGCTAGGCAGGCAGTAATGCTGTGAGCGAAGGAAAACCTCATAAAAGGAGTGGCGTGCAAGGGAGATGGGCTCGGTCGCCTGCGGGGGACTAATGGCAGCCGAGAGGCAGCAAAGCCTGAAATAAGGAGATACTAAAATTTATGAAAAGAATCAGCCATCCAGCCTGATTACCACTCTCACAGAGGAGGAGGTGAGATAGTGTGTGTGTGTGTGTGTGTGTGTGTGACAGCAAAATAGGTTTTAAAGGAGAGGTGAGATGTATTTCGGCAATGTATCAAAAGCATCAGATAGTTTCCCTCCTCCGCTTCGAGTGGAACAAGGTGAAGCAACAACTTCACCTTGTGGTCTCTAAGCTAATACAGTTTTTTTTAAGAAGAAGTCAAAGATTTTGAGAAATGTGCACATCCGTGGCATGGAATTTGTGGGCGAGTAAGTGAGTTATTTGTGCAAATTAGTTATTGAAGATGAGGACTTGTGACTCCCAAGTCTGTAAAAAATGAACAACTTGCTGTACAATGTTGACCTCGGTAAAAAATCAAGTGAGAAAAACATTTTTCTCAAAGACTTCTATACAATCAAACTTCTCGAGTCGCCCCCTAATGTGGAAGTTTATTAGCTTCACTTTTCAGAACCAGAAGTTGCCCCCTGCTCTGGACTGTATGTTGGATCCAATGTGTGCCACGTGCGGTTGACAATACATCCCCTTGGTGAGCCTCCAAGTTCTGCAAATGCGGAAAATAAGATACGCTTCTTTTTTTTTTAATTGCAGCAAATTCAGTCCTTGAGTCCCACCACTCAAAAACTGCCTTTGTTCGTGGAAAATAATTCAGTTTTCCGAGCTTTGACCACTTGTGTTTCGTAAATTTCCTTTAATTCCAAAATTTCACACACTCTTCTTGACAAATCCCGTCGTTAAACTAGCAGCATATGGAGTCGTTGGCATAGTCGGCTTGCTCAAAGAGAACCCCAGATTTGTGGTGGGTCTTAGGCCATTTTTCTGGACCAAACCCAAGTTCAATAACAGCTGTTGATCTACGTTGCGTATCAAACTCTCAGAGAAAAAAAAACAAGTGTGAAAATGCAAACATGGTATACATTATACAAAGTGAACCACGTCAACCTGTGAGCAGCAGTGAGTTTAATGACAGCACTTCAACATGATCTGACCCGCTCATTTGAAAAGCCATTACGAGCAGTTTGGCTAATCAGTCGATTAGTCCCGAACTATAACACTCTGTTTATCAAGTGGCCGGGGCTCCCAGCTCACCTCACGCTCTGCTTCCATCTGATCCTGGCGTGGGGATCCGCTGTTTGGCAAGCAAGGGCCTATAAATAAAGAGAGGCCTGCACAAAAGAATGTGTTAATTACTAATTAGAGAGAGAGGGACCAACTGAGTGTTTGCTGGAAAGCTACACTGCATTCATGTGTGTGTATATGTGGGTGGGTGGGTGTGCGTTCACTGCTCGTTCTATTCTGAGCCATACACTGATGGTGCCACCAGGACAAAACACTTCAGATCAGATGGTGGAGTCCGGGGGACATTGAACGATAATCTGAAGGTGCTAATCTATCTGTGGGTGTAAATAGGACTGTGGACTGTGGACTCAGTGATGACTTCAACGGATGCTGACATATCTGCCTTTCAAAGCTCACTTCATGGCTTGTTCTGGACCTCCCAGTCCACAACCATATCATGCAAACAAATACACAATAGTACATAGATGTTCATTCTCTGGGGACCATGAATTATGGTGGAGATACACCAAAATCCAGCCAACAAACAGAAAGACAGCTCTGTCCAGTGGGCGGGGCTTTGGTTTTTGCTTGACTGTTTTCAACATGGCAGCCGGGTTGCAAACGTTTGATCATATTTGATCAGCACAGCCTAGTTTGACAGTTTTGGTGTAGCTCCCCCATTAAAGGTTCTCATGTGTCCACTGGGTTCCTATTAACTGAGACCCGACCAGGGACCCAACTCAGGCTGGGTCAACATTATATTCAGTATATATATATATATATGCCTCATGGCCAGTTGGATCCAAGAGGACCTCCATGGTCTGATCATGTGGTGTGTCATAATGACCACAGGAGCAGAAGAAAAAAGATAATGCAAAAGAGTTATCTGTGAAGTTCAGGGACAAAGACTAGTAGCTATTGCTGTTATTGTGTAGGTGGTACATCATGCTGCCACCAATGTCGGTGTTTTCTCTTAATTTGGGTTTGTTAAGAGTCGACAACATGTTGGTCTAATGATTCTTGGAATATAGGGTTTAGGTAGGTTTTCCTGCAAGTCTGTGTCTCTTCTACTACACACATCCAAACTCTCCCAAGGAATATGGTCGGGGTGTGTTGTCATATGTTATCGTAGCACAGTGTTTTAGGCAGATGGACAGATTCAGTAGTGACAGTCAAAGCGTCACTTTGACACCTTGGACCTATGTGCACATTTTGTCTCCGACCATTATTGTGGCCAAGCCTCAACTGAATAGTTCTAGAAGCGTTATTTTACCCAAACCCTAAACTTAGCGTAGCTCATGTCACCATCACCGTCCTGAGGCCAAACCAGCAGCAGTTATAGTTTATACTTTTGAACAGCAGCTATGGATACTGAGCCAGAACTTGAAATCCAAAGCCGAAGACATAAACATAACTTTATCCTCCATTTGCCAAGAATCCCACACATTCACCTTCAATTCACCTCAACCAACTTTTCACACAACCACTGAAAGAATACTGGAACTCTTACAGTAAATAAGCCTTGCCATCCAGTTAACGCGGAGGATATTAGTGTCATATAAAAAGTGGGTCCTCTCTTGCTCACTTCCCAACCTGCCATTATAACTGTGCCATGAAAATATTGCCACAGCCGGTCCTCTCCTTCCCCCTTCCCTTCATCTAAAAAAGAATGTTTTCATAATATGAAATAATAATGCCCTGTTTGCAGCTGCCGCCGCCGCTCCATAATGGGGACACAGGAGTGAAAGAAAAGTGGGCGAATTAAACTTTAAGGAGACGGCAGCAGGAAATTTAGCGGTGTCTATTAAAACTCACATTTAAAGGAAATGGGGGAGGGGGTGGGGGGGGGGTAAAGAGGAAGAGAAAAAAGACAGAGGTTTGAAATAATAGGTTTGCGGGGTTCCTTCCCCCACTTTGCACTCTCCTGGTTGGCTGACTGGGTGCCAGTTTGGCGAGGCCTCGTCATTAAAGATGGCATATGCAGCCGACGGGTCCCTCAGAGTAATGTGAACTTCTGCAGCCTGTCTCCCCAGACTCACCTCCCCTACACCCCCCGCCTTCCTCCCACTGATGTTAAAAGAAATCTTTATTGTCAGTCACATATTCTATTCACTTTGTTCACCTGCACTGACAACCCTGAGCTGCGTGTGTGAGAGTGTGTACAGGTGAGTGTATGCCATCCATGTGTGTGTGTGTGTGTGTGTGTGTGTGTTGGTTTCACATGCAAGAAACAAGGTGTGAGGATGCAGCGGGTTGTTATGTTGTGTGTGTGTGTGTGTACTGTATATGTGTGTGCCCACTGCTGTAAAGTAGCCAACCACCCCCCCCCCACCCCCGTTCATCTTCCTCCTCTTCTAGATGTCGGCATCCCTGAGTTTCTAAATGCTCCCTCATTAGCTGAAATCTGTTTGAAACCTCCAAGTGAGAGGCTGGTAACGAAGTGGTGCCGGCTCCATCCCTCTATCTCCCAACGTCTGACAGGTGGGGAGAGCGAGGGGTGGGGTTGGGGTTGGGTAGGCTGTTTGATTTGAGGATGAGGGGGTGACTGAGGGGAGGAGAAGACGGAGGAAGCGAGGGAGGAAAGGATGTGGGAGGTGGACCATCGGTGATGTGTAGTGGTGGGTAGTGTGGGGGGGGGGGGGGGGGTGTCACCAGCTTTGCGGAGTCTCTCCACCCTGGAAAGCCTTCATGTGTCTCGCTGCTCCTCTGTGACTGCAGCACCTAGATGGGAGAAGGATGACAAGCCCCAGTAAATTATTTATCCGGCTCAGCAACTGAGTTTGCCCCGCGCTTCATTATACCTGATTGGCTCCTTAATGGGGTGAATCATTTGAAGGCGCTGGGCCAGCTGCAGAGGTGCCGTCCTGAAGAAGATGGCAAGTTTCTGATCTTTCCCAGTGTAATGGGGAGGAAGAGACCAAAGTCCGGACTATTTTTCTTTGAAATAAGTGGCGGTTGTGTGGCGGCCGGCTGAGTTTTTAATGATCGGGCTCCTTTAGCGGAGTGTTTTCTGCCCATGTGCTGGTGACAGTTTAACCAAGCGATAGAGCACAGATAGTGCATGGATACTTGTCAATTTATTAACTGCGCCCACTATGTAAATGATTTCTTTGAGCTGTGTTGCACCACTGTCAACAGTTTAAGGAAATTTCCCCCCCCCGAATAAATTTGCTTTGAAGAGCATCTTTGTGCGTTGATATTAAACTACTTTGCTCCTAAAATGTCGTGTGAATGCCTTTGAAAGGCAAGTGTCAACAAAATAGCTGCAGAAATAATTGCACTAAGTGCGGGAAGCCTAAACTCATCGAGGAGTTGTGATTGGCAGCCCCGTCAAGTTAGAAAAACTTCACAGTAATTGCTTTACTCCAGGTGAGGCAGTGGGATCTGCTACTTGTTTATGGAGATGGAAGTATCAAAATCCTCCGGGTGACGAGCTAAAAAGGCCTGGCATACAATCTGTCGGCTGTCTCGTGACCCCCGACGCCGGGGCTGATAAGACGCGGTCACGTGAGCCCGAGAAGCTACCTGGGAGTGATGGAGGTAGATTTTAGACTGAGCATCACACAAGCAAATGGAAATTTGTGCATCTTTTTCTTATCTGCAGCTGTTTTTTTTTTTTTCTCCACAGGGAGAGATAAGAGTTCATGCTTAGAAGGGCTGATTATCTCCTAAAATAAACAAATATGGACAGCCACGTCTATCAAACCATGACAAAACCTCTACCTCCACCACTCCTGTGTATATATATATATATATATATATATATATATATATATATATGTAGTGTATATCACTGCACTACCTCTGGCATAAAGGGAGGGAGTGCATGTTTGGATTAGTTAGGTGCCTCCAAAGAACTTTAAATTGAATTCCCCCCTTTTTTTAAATAAACAGCGTGCTGTAATCACGTCAGATTGCAAAGAGCATCTGCTCATCTTGTTTGATTTAAAAACTATTAGATCACAGGGTCATAGTCATCGTAATTCCGACAGAAGCAGATGATTCTCATTTGCTTTGGGTTAATATACTCAAGGGAATACAATTATTGAAAGATTAAATTCATATCAATGAGGTATACAGCGTCCATATTTGTGGAAAACAACTGATACAGTGTAAACTCCAGAACAACAAGCAAATCTGCGTCCAATTAGGGAATAGAACATAAAGTTACAAGCTTTTTTTGTTTGTTAAAGTGGGTTTATCTCTGTAATAAGTTGAGAGAGTTAAATGAACAAGGTGAACAGAAATGCATGTCTCCAAGAAGCTGGCTGATTTCCAATTAACCTAATGACACAGAGAGTACGATACGATCTGTTTGCTGCAGTTAGCTCAGGTAGCACGGTGGATACACTGTGCACACAAAAAGACAATCCACAAACAGTAAGACTGCATTACCTCATGAAACCGTAACTCTGTGACAGTGTATATCTCAGTTAGAGAGAAAATGGAGGGTGCCTATCCGCTCTTGAAATAACCAAGCGTACCTCCCTTGTCTGGCTCTTGTCAAGGCTGCTGGCAGCTTGACTCGCTCTCAGCAGTAGTTCACGGTTAGAGAAATGTGACCCTCCATTTCTTCCCTCTCTGTGCTGACCTTTCGCTGGGCCGCCAGGCTAATTTTTTGCTTCAATGGCCAGCAGTCGGGGATGTGTCACTTAATTCAACCTGGAATGGATACATGTATGCATGACTCTACCGATTGAATTGAACTCTCCTCCGGTTGATCTAAGGAGCATATGGTAGAAATGGGGGGGGGGGGGGTTATTTAATTTCACAGACAGCCTCAGACATTGAGAGGGGACACGATACAGTTTGCGGAGAGAACACGGTGCTACAGCATACACTGTATGCTGTCTGTAGGTGTAATTCACAGTAATTTCTGAATTATATGTACAACCAGCTGGCTCTGAAAACAACATGGCTCCAAAGTTCAAAACTGAACATGTAAGTAAATGCTGAGTCACCTTTTCATCAACAACTGTAACAACAGCTTGCAGATGGTCATTTTACGCTGAGCGGTACCAAAGTTTCATTGTGTGTGTCGAAATCTTCACGTCACACCTACTGGTAAAAAGATTGGGCTACAAACTCCACATAGTCAAGGTCATTACAGTTACAATCTTTTACCTGTTTGCCCAAACGTTTGGGAGACTTCTGCTGTTGTGATTGACAGCATGTTGGATAGCATGTTAGCATGTTAGCATAGCATGTTCGAGCGTGCGCGGATGAACTTTGCTGTACAACTTCATGGCAGGGCTGCCAAACTCTCCCGCAGCAGACATGAGAGTTGCATGAGACTCAACATGTTTTATGTCATTTTTCACTATATGTCGACAACTTCAGGAAATCAGACGGGCAGTTGGATCCAAGCGAAGCGTGATTGAGGTAAATAGATAGTTTTACGAGTGGACTACTTGGAGTTCATTGATATTCATCCCCAGATAGACGTCATCTGACCGATAGCTCCTGTGTGGTGGCGCGACATTAAACAGTGGTCAGTGATGGCTGCTAGTTAGTTTCACTTTTACATCCACCACTATGTATCCCTACATGCGTTTACTTTCTTCACTGAGGCAGACACAGATTAAGAGACTGTCAAGCAAAGCTCAGCTCTAGGAAGGGAAGAGATACAGGGCAAGAATAGGAGACTGAGAGAAAAAGAAAGAGGTGATGGAGATGAGAGGAAGAGCATGAAAAAAGAAAATCTGTAAAAGATGAAATGAATGTGGAAATATTTGACTACAGGCCTCCCAACTGAGATAACTTCTAGGATTCACACACTTATTTTAGCAACAATCCTGGAAGTTATCTGAGGGGGCGTGTCATGCAGTAAAGTAGGCGTGTTGTGTAGACTGTTCTCTTCTAAAAGCGTGGACGCTTGTGTGCTGATATCGATAACTCAGCCTGGGCAGGAAGGCCAGCCGAGAGCCAGTTGATTGACAGCTTGGCCTTTCGAGGAATAGCAAAAAGCAATAATGAAAAAGCAAGAGTGTTTGGGAAAAGAATAAGAAACAATGAAGTGATGACAAAAATTAATTTCCATTTCATTTCAATACAAAGAAATTACTAAATAAAAATAGAAAATATAGAGTAAGGAATTATTAATGTTGTTGACTGTGGCTCAGTGTAGAGTGGTTGAGCGGCGGTTCGATCCCTGTCTCCACTAGTCCATAGCAAGACACGTCGTTTGAATGTTGTATGAATGTTCAATATACAAGTACAGTCTATTTACCATTTACAAATAAACAAATCAATGTGAATGCTTATGATTTATATTTTGTTATTGTCTTCATATTTCCAAATGTATTTATTTACTTATTCATTCATTTATTTATTTATTATGTATCAAAATATATGCAGATGTATTCTTTATTATGGCACTCCTATGACCCCTGACCCATTGTGCCCTATAGGATAAGCATGTTCTCAAAATATGTAATTACCATACACACATATATATATATTTTATTTTTTTCTTTGGATTAAAGTGGAACCTATAGGTTTAATTAAAAAACACAAGCACCTTGGAATAATGATATACAGTATGTAATATCATTCTAATTATAGTCCAATAATACAGTATTATTGTATACATATATTATTGTAATACACACATTTTGCTGACAAATTTGTATAGTTTGAAAAACACTTCATATTAAATATCCCAAATGAAATCAGACACAAAGATGAACTTTAAGAAGGTATATATCATTGTAGTGTGGATCATTTATTGCAACATTTAACCTGATTCTCATGTATTCAAGGACTACTGCTTGAGAGTTAAATGATGTCACTGCCCACTGACGAGGCTTTAAAGCTACTGCTTTCTTTTGTATAGTTTTGCTCTCCAGACGCTCGCACCCAAACTCCCCTCGTAAGCTCAGTGTTTGCCTTGGACCTTGTGTTTCTGAAACCCTCCGTGATGCCATGCTCTGTGCGTACAAGAGGACACTGCACACTCTATTTTTGTGAACCCAGCGGCACAGCCAGGTTTGCAGCCAAGTGCGCGCTGCCAAGTGCGTCGGGAGAATGCCAAACTGTCTTTTTGGTAACACCGTGGACAGGTGGAGCATTTGGGCGCAGGGTGGGATCAGAAAGAGGGATACGAGGGAGCGAGAAGTTGTAAGTGATTCCCAATTTGCACATGCTGTCGATATGCAGAAGAAGCTGTGTAGAATAATTAATCAAAACGACACGTTTGCACATGAACGCGGGGGTTCTGTGGTTATCTTACACCAGTTTGATGCTGGTTGCACAACATTAAAGCGGCGGATCTGCCGTGCGCAGTTTAGACTGCAGATTGAACAGATACCTGCTGCCTTTATGTGGCTGTAAAGATAGAGAGACGATCACAAGTCCAAGTCAAGTCTAAAGTTTTTAAAGTAGATTCCAAGTCAAGTCTCAAGTGTCTTATGTAATAAACATTCTATCGTCTGCTGCATGCCATCTGGTCTGCTTGGAATTCATCGCTCCTTTATTATCTATTAGCGTCAGCATTTATTCGTTGTTCGAGATATGATCTTCAGGCTATTGCAATATCAAAATATACACGGTGAACAACGGTCCTTTTACAGGCATTCACTGTATTTTGCCTAAAAATGGATAAAGAGTAACGTACTCAGAAAAGGGAACATAGTAGTGACACTTTTAGTCATGCAATCCTAACCTATTTGTCAGCGGCAGTTGAGAGTAAAGCCGTGTTGTATCATTGCGGTGGGTCTCCTACTACTGACAGCTTCTCATACTGTCGATTGACACAGCCCTCTAGCCTCTCACATACAGAACAGACAGCTAGAACAGTTTACAACACAGCCAGCAGTGCCGTAATATAACTTCAGGCCCTGGGGCTACGAATGTTTTGGGGACCCTTCCCTCCAGCACCCCCCCTTCAGCGGACAGCAACACAAATTAATCAATAACCACAATATGAAGTGTGGCTATCCAGCTGCTTTATTCATAACATTGACATTCAAATTCTAAATCAACGTCCGTTGCCCACAATAATACTTATAATATAATACTATTTGCAGAATTGTGTGAAAGCAACATGTTTACTGCCAGCCTGTGCATTAAGGCGCCGTTGTGCTGTACGTCCAATAACTCCGGAGCGTCACGTCTAAAAATACAACCATCACCGGCTTTCATATGTATTTGCATCTCATGACTTGAACAATGTGTCTCTTACATCTCTTATTACTTTTTTTTTAAGAATCCAAAGACAGGGTTTGCTGATATCTCAATGATGAGAAAAAATGAAAAAATGATAAAACAAAACCCTTGAACAAAGTCATACTGTCTGCACGGTGCATACTAGATGTTGGCCTCTGGATCCACTGGAGTCACCGTTGTTTGGTTCAGTGGGGAAAATTTAAAAGTCAGCGTAATGGCGGATCTTTTTCCACAGCAAAATTATTGTGGAATCTCTGTGTAAAAGGGGAATTTGTTTGTAAGTAATAAAGCCACTTCCATGAAAACCCTGCTTCTACTAATAAGAGGAGGAGAAGTCAGCCGTGTCTGTTTTTTGCCAGGTTGTTTATCTGGCAGTCCTAATGCGGGCAAATCTAACTTTATGTTGCATTACAGCCGTTAGAAGTATCTGCATCCCGTCAAACCTCATTGGAAATCAAACAGCTTTTGATCCTGCAGCTTTCCCTCTTCTTTATTTCCACAATCACAATCAGTTTGACTATGACTTATCATCTCCATAAAGCCACACAGAACATGAACGCCGATACTTCACGCGAGCCAACACAAACAGACAGTGGAGGAAATGTATTTAGACAGATGACTCGAGACTTTTCTGAAATATGCGTCCTCGCAGTAACACACTGGTGCGTCGCCGCTGGGCGCAGCGTAACAATCAGACTTCACCCATGAATGAGTGAGTCGTCTGGGCGCATGCAAACAGCCCACAATATGACAGGAAGAAGTGATTGTTATTGCCGCTGCTTTGAGTCTGGAACGTGAATGAAGTGCAGACTGTGAGGATCACCTTCAAGCAAACATTTTGTTTTCTTTGTGGGCTAGTGGTTTGTAAAAACAGATCCTGCTTTCTTGTATTTATTGACACGCCTGGCTCTCATAAAGTCCTTTAATGCTGCATATATTGGAGAGGGAGGTGATTACAGAGAGAGGGGGAGAGGAAATGAATTTCCTTTAAGATGACATTGCTGGGTCAGGTTCTTAGAGGCATATGGTCATTTAGGGAGCATAAAAGAATGCGTTAAGACGTCTGTGTTGGCAAATAAACACTTCATTTGAAATTTTAAACGGATGAGGTTCATTTGAACTTTTTTCTGTTAGGAGGCTCTAGAGAGGAGCATGGTGCCTCCTCCTCCTCTGTCCATGTGCTCTCTGTACAGGCTGTTTATGTCGATCTACATTTCTTTGTACTGCTGGCAGCTTCAGGCTATTTGCTAGCTTGCTTTATTATTACTAATGCTATAGCAACACCCTCCACGTTCCATACCTGAACACTGGTCGTAGGCCCTCAGGTAAAGAGTGCTGCAGGGATGATGTTTTTTTTTGAAGGCCAACCCCAGAATTAAGCACCGCCCCCCCCCGGTTCCCTCAATATAAGCTCTGTGGCAAACAAAGGTCAATGATATTTACACGTTTTTGTTCAGCAATCTTAACAAATGAACACCACTTTTATGATTTTTCTGAAGAGTGAATGCAGCTGCCAGAGGTACAATGCTAACGTTAAGCTACTAACATGCTGCGCCACAGAAGCATGACTGTGCCAGTGCTCTCCCTCTTCACATGTTGACATGTGTTCTGGTCGATAGCAGCAATCTCGCAATTTCTCAGCAATCAGCATTTTGCTAATTATTCCTATTTTATTATTTTTTTAAAATATGTTGTATTCTTGTGTCGCTTAATATCAGTTTTGATTGTATTGTTGTATTTCTATACTTTGCATCTTCCATAGTAGGCCTGTAATAATCCACATTAGAGGGTTATAGTGGTGTGTTGTTAATACGTAGTGTTTATGTGTTATTTGCAGCCTGTGCCATCCCTCTATTATATTCTATAGGGTGCGTATAGTCTGGAATCAACACCAGCCGGCCAGGTTTTTTACTTAAAACCATGTAATTTCACATCATTTTGGACCATTGCTATTACTATGAATAAAGCGCACAAAGCTTGAGGACAAGATTTGTTGTTAATAAGTTAATTATGAATAATAATACGTTTTATTTTCTGTTTCCTGAGATACCTTTGTAAAAGCATAAGAGGACCATATGTATTTATCAGATATTTAATTAAAGCCAAATATTTGAAAATATTTCTTGGGAATCTTGCCACAAGGTTACATTAGCTGTTGATCTTCATCAACAGATGGAGGCGGACCAGTGGCCTTTGTTTCTCTGAGCACTTTAAGGACTTCTTGTCTGTATTGGCTTAGAACGGGCAAAGTCTATCTGATGAAGATTATGAGATATAATCAAAAGCTCACGGTTGTTTTCTCAAGTGCCTTTTCTATAAATGACCCAGTTTGCAAATATTGCATCAGTCAGAATCTTGAAGAGTAACTCAACAGCAGGCTGAGAAGCAGTTTCACTGCTGGACAATATCAAGCCTGTTGTGCTTTGTGATGTCACGGGGTGCTGGAGTACACTTGTACAACACTGCAGCAAGGTGAGTATAGAGCACTCAGAGCATTACAAAAACAAAAAGAAGAACATCTCGTCTCTTTATGCAGATGGTTTTGGTTCCATTCGTCCAGGTTTTGAGGCATCGGTCTCTGAGATTTCCTGCCTCCACCATGATACAGTGTGTGTGGGGGGGGGGGGGGGGGGAATTGTGTTTGCGATGCTGTTTTTGTCGTTGAGGTTGGATAAGAGGACCCATGCTTCAAAACTTAAAAAGATGCGGATCTTTGGAGAATCTTTTGCAACACTTTACAATATCTGTTATATCATAACATCATTAATAAATAGTAGATTAATAGTAAACCAATCTCAAAAGTGATGTTACTGTATAAATGATTATTAATGTTTACAAATGATGATATTTGAACAGCATATTGTTAAATGTTGAGATGGTTTGTAAAACCTATTAATATGAAATCTTTGTAAAGTTTTGTAAATGGTTAATCGTTTTCTTTAGGTCCATTGATCTATGTAATGTTTATAGATGTTTCACAAATCATTAGGTAATCATTAACTCAAGACAGTACAGAACATGTTATAACGTGTGCAACAACAAGCTGTTAATAGTTACTAATGTAATCAGAATGTAGTTGTTATCACCACTTATTAACGATGATACAATATAAAGATTATAAAGTAATTATTTCACGTTACACACACTCATGATAAAATAACAATATAGCATTATTAATAATAAGTAATAATGAATTATCATCCCCTTGTTAAATAGCAGTAACATAATTATGAATATGGTTTAATTAACTATCAATTAACGATTTCATAATAATATTTATTATAGTGGACACATTATAGAAAGAGGTTTTGACGAACACTGTTCAGTGTGTTCTTTAGAAAACACGCTTTCTGAAACGATAGGTGAACTTTTCAAAATGTAACTTTTCAACGCTTGCAAAAATTCCATTGACCTCCACTGAAGTTAAGTTAAGGCAGAACTTTCTGATACACATATCTCAAATATGTTATGAAATCTGTTATGATGATGTTGTTGTTGTATGATTGAGATGTTTCTATGTTTTATTTGTAACGACTTGCTTCCTGTTGCTTCCTGTTTGACCAGGTCGTCGTTGTGAATGAGAACTGGTTCTCAATTGACTTATCTGGTGAAATAAAGGTAAAATAAATACAATAAATACATAAATAAAATAGAACCAAATTATCTGTATGGGTTAGTACCAACAGTAATACATTTTATTCTTCATTTTTAATTAGATGCCGTCTTCATTTGTGAAAATCTGAGCTAGTCCTAGACGTGCATTCATGTCTCTTCCTTACACGACTGTGCCCTCATATAAAACACGATTATACTGATACACCATACATTAGCATCATAAAGCTGAACCTCAGGTAAAGGGAAGGTGGACAGAGTTTGGTGGGTTCAGCCTCCCTCCCTGATGTTCAGTGTGTTGTGTGCTATCTATAGCGAGGGAGACTTGATGATGTGACAGAGCCGTCCTCTGTGGGATTCGTCAAGAACTTTCTTTGATTCTCTCTTTTTTCTTTCCTTTCTTCTTTCTCTTTACGTCTTCTTCCTCTTCTTTTCTCTGTCTTCCCACTCCTCCTCCTCTTCACCTTCAAGCAGCACCGCCCCCCCCCCCCTCCCCTCCCCTCCCATCCTGTCCCTCATCAGCAGTACACCCCACCCCACCTCACCCCCCCCTTCCCAGCTCCCATGACGGGGATGAGGGGGGGGGGGGGGGGGGGGGGGGGGTTGTGTTGCGGTCGCCCTGTTTATGCAATCCCCCTTGTTTTGAAGTGACAGGCCAGGGATAGATATGCAATATTAAAGAGAGGCCTTATGAATTTTTGACATCTAATTAGTTGCTTCCCCGTTAACATATCGTGGCTCGCGGGGGCATGGAGCGCTCCGCCGGGGCCCCTCTGAAGTGCAGGGCAGAAAAAAAGGGGCCCGCTGCCACCTCTAATGTATTCCCTTCTAATGTAAGTAGTAATCATAGCACTAAGGTTAATTAATGGCCCTCCGAAGCCCTGCTTTCCACAGAATATCAGGCCTGTGGTATCACCGGAGCACCAATTAGGGGCTTTTTTCTGCTCCTGCTTCAAATGTTAATGGCCACTGTTTCAGGGCCGCAGAGCGACGGGGAAGAGGTAAAGCGCTGAGGTGATTGTCGTAACACTTTATGGATGTTACACAGGCCAGCAGAATGTGTCTGCACTGTGGCACACAGCCACGTAAAGCCACAGATCGTCACAAACATCAAGGTATCAAGGTGCCCAACGTGGCTTTCAAACTACATATCTATCTAACTACATGAGTTCATAGGGGCTATTTCACATGTTTAAACGTGTTTCCAAGGTGCACATTTGCCGTATTGCACAAAATGAGCATAGTTTGTATGTAGGGAGGGTTGTTAATCAATACCATTGATTCAACAATTGTGTGTCCAGCTGCTAGCCCTGTAGGACCTACATGTATTTGGGTGACCCCCTTTGTTGTCTGTCAATCAAACATGAGCTGACAATGCCCACAAAGAGCATCGATAAATATGGAAAACACAAACCCAAGGTTAACTGATTGGAATACAAGAAGCAGTTTAAAGGTGTACTCGATTGTAACGGGTGTAGTAAGGACCGAGGAGCAGTACGACAGACGCAAGGGATGATTTCAATCAAAGCTTTATTCTCTTCTGGACACACAACGGGCAGAATAAGCACCGGGAAACAGCGGCAGGATCTCGTGGTCTCGGGGACAGAAGGCCGAGTGAGTTACCGGGGCAGAGGCAAGGCGGGGTAGTCCAGAACAGGCAGGGTCGGTAACGGGGAATCAGTCCAAAGGGGGTACGCGGGAAAGTCTTGCATGGAAGCGGAGAACGACCTGACAGTGAGTGTGTGTGTGAGGCAGAGTGAGCAGGTGCACTGAATGAACTGATCAGGTGAGTGAGAGGTGGGACAAACAGGATAGTAGTGGCAGAGCTGTGACACTCAATTATTATTTCCTGTCATTAAAGTTGGGGGACTCACAACAGACATTAAAAACAATATGGGTCGAAATCAAAGCAACAGAGGCGGACTAGATCTTGTAGTACCTAGTAAGGATCTTTTTCATAGACCTCATACCTTGTGAACAGCTCTCCAAACTGTGTGTGACCAGTTTATAACACATCTGTGAAAAAAATGGATCCTCCAAGTAGAGATAAGTATGTCAAAATAATATGATCATTAGGTTATTTTTTCAGTATAAACCCCTCAGTGCTGCCACTGTTGGCTGGTAGTGATACCAATAACATACATGTGAGGGTACTGGGTTGGTGTTCACCCTATGCATTAGTCTTGGGAAGACAAGATCAAGCCTGCTAGCGCTTCCTAAAACCCCCAGCGCACCCCGGCGCGATTCATACTTGTTATTACATCACATCACTTTTAACAGCATTGCTCGCTTTGCACGTCACTTGTTGGAATACGTCACTTTCGCTTCGCTGAATTCAAAAACGTCCACATAAAACAAAATGTATATATATATTTTGTTATATATATTCAAATTCAACCTAGTCACGCTTTGCAGAAAGTTTTCTTTCCTTCCGACTGGGCAGAATATCAGTGTGCATGTCTCACTGAATGCATGAAGAGAGAAGATAATAGCAGTTTAGTCTGCTCATCAGTCCATGTATTCAGCCCTGTTTGGGTCTCCACCAACTCCTGATGGAAATATGTCTCTTTAGCTGCTAAATGCTCCACTCTGTCTCTTCATTCGTTTATATATATATTATATTTTATAGTGCTTAGACGTTGGTTTACACGGGATTATTCAGAGCTTTATTCCACTGAAAGCAGCTGCCTGTTGATGAGAACAGTGGAGCAGAGCGCAGGCTGAGGTTTCAGGCTTGAAGAAGAAAGAATGAGTTAACAGAGGTTATAGATTGTGTTCTGAACTAAACGTGATCCATTTCACATTAGATATAGTGATCCGAGGCATGAAAAAACATATTGATTAATCGAACTTAAAGTCATTTATTCCAGGGCTCATGGGGCCTTGTGCTTCCTTAATCAGACAATACACCAATGCACTCGCACTGCATTTTAGTTCTCACATGTGTTTTGGGAAAAATAGTTCAGTTTTCACCGTTTAAAGTCTGGGCACCCACGGTAACACACACACACACACACACCTATACACACATGAGTGTTTCTGTCTGAGGTGCTGTTGTAAAACAATGGAAAGAAATTCCAGGGATTATCCTCAGGTGCTCTTTGGGGGAAGTGAGTGAGTAACTCTCCTCTAATCCAACAACTAACTCTGAGTGCTCATGAGCAAGACTTGAAACCTCCGACAGCCCTGTTGCAGTCCTAACTAGTAGCAGACTGGTTGGACTGGGCAGCTCCCAGTATGAATGTGTGAAAACTGCACAGAGCTCTGTCAACTTTCCTGGGTAAATTAAGGTTAAAAGAAGACACACACACACACACACACACACACACACACACACACACAGTCACACACTGTCACTCACTGCTCAGCTCACAGTCCACATAATGATGAAGTGACCAAAGGAAAGAGTGTGTTGTTGTGTGTGTGGAACCTCGCCACCACTTTGATGTGTAGGTGTCAGCGACTCCTTCGCCCTGTCTTCTTCTTCTCTCTGAAGCTCTCCCTCTGTCTCCCTGCTCTATATGCCTGTATGTCTCTCGCCCGCTGTCCTTTGTTCATATTTGATTCCCATAGGTGCTGCTGGAGTACAATAGGCCTGGGAGGGCGGCCACCACCACAGCGTTGGCTTCTCTTTAACAGTCAAACATATGTAAAGACTGTGTGTGTGTGTGTGTGTGTGTGTGTGTGTGCATACTGAGACTACACCTCTGCACACAATAGAAGCAGTGGCATGTCATACAAATATAGACAGGGAGGAGTGTGTGACTACGAGTGAAAGCATTGGCAGCTTGTGTGTGAGTGTGTGTGTGATAGGAGGGTTGTGATTTACAGACAGAATTGCAACCTTACCTGGGTTTAGATGTCTTTTTTATTGTTTACGTGCATGGATGTAATCAGTCACAGTACAAACAAATTAAAGTTCACTAGCTTTACAGTCAAAATGCGTAACATAAATATGTTGTAATGGTTGTATTACCATCTTTTAGGATGAATATTTGGCGTCTCAGACTAATTAAAGTGAAAACCTATTAGTGGCACATGAAACAAAGTGAAGGCCAATTCCATGTTCTATGGCGAGCGAGTCGCCTCTCAAAGCATTGTGGGCTATCAAGATTTCCTTCTATTATATGGAAACTGATAATGAATCCACAATTCAAGACAATTGAATACAGAGTATGTTATTTAAAGGGAATTCAAAAGAAATATTACCGAATGTCTTCAATACGAAATGCAGAGCATATCTATTGCCTCCACACGGCTCTCAACATGGCGGCGACTGAGACGATGGCTTGCAGCTAACAGTGCAAACAACCGCAACAGTGTTGACAGCCAACAGTATTGAAGTGAGGGGGAACCGGAGGATGGGTGCTACGTGCTTCCATGCTCAATGGCGTTATGAGCTGTAACTGTCATATGAGCGCAGTGCAGAGCAGCTGAGCCAATGGGGCACGCTCACATGTACGAGTGAGGTAATCTAAGCACAGAGAAGCTTGGATTACATCTTTCACCTTTCATCTTCATATTGCAAATAGTTGTTTGCCACTATATTAGTGCTCGGAATAGAGAACCTTAACCTGTACCTTCCATAAAGTGACATAGTGTAATTCAGAGTGGACTGGTGAGGTACATTACATGGAAGAGAGTCGTGAATTAATTAGTCATCAGCCATGCTCTTTTAGAAATCGCTAACCAAGCTAGTGAAGTGCGATGGTACATGATGGGAGAGGTTCGTGAACACATCTCTGAGTGCAGGATGTGTCATGAAAATGATCTTTATGTTATAGAAGAAGAAGGACTTTTGGCATTTGGTATGAATCGAGATGTAACAAAAACAATACAAGAAGACACACAAGAAGATAGAACAAATTGTATTTTTTCCGGTTTCACTACCAAATCATACGTTTTGTCTTTCAGTGAGTCAGTACAGTTGTTGTTGTCCTGTACTTTACCACTGACTAAGCCAGACCACTGACCATCTTATCTTACTGATACCCTCATTGCTAAACAAATGGAAGCTGCCTAAAGGCCACACACACACACACACACACACACACACACACACACACAAAGCACTAAAACACTATCAGACAATTCTTTGCCACGATCAATTAACTGATTATTCCTTTGTGTTGGCTGGTGATTGGCTAATCAGTAAAGCTATTAATCACCTTATATCTGTGCTGATCAGGAGATGCCTATCCTGTGCTTTCAATCAGGTCCTCATACATCACATGCACAGGTGTGGTTTAGGAAGGATTAAAACACACACACACACACACACACACACACACACACTGCTTTAAATTAATTTGTAGAGAGCTGAAATTGAATGAACTACTATTCTAAAAACTATATTTTTACTCAGCTTTGCATCGTTTTAGTTTAGAGAACAGGCCTGTGCCTTGATTGTAATGTTACACTGTGGTTACGGATGAAGTAAAAACGATAGATGCTTTGGGAAGAGGCGAGGAGGGGGTCTGATGAGGACGTTAACATTATTTTATTTCATGGCCTAGATTAGTCCCTATCAGAATTAGTCCTACAATATTGATTGATTTAAAACAGTAGATTGTTAACTTGAACTTTAAGAAATGTCAGTTTTAATACCTGGATTGATGTTTTTACATTAAAGCAGTGGTGGGCCGTTAGGGCCTTCAAGGCCTTCTCTGCTGGCCTAAACAGAATCACAAAGTTATAGCTATTTTATAATTTAATCATTTTTCTTAAATGCACTACATTTATTATAATTTATAAAAATATTTTCCCCATTATCTTATTTTCTCATTGCACAGCTACTGTCTTCCTCAGTTGCTCTGCTTCCAGTGCAGCTTGTTTTAAGTAGAGCTTTTATCCAATCAGATTTCACCTCTGTGTCTCTAGGTAAGAAGAGAGGCCCGAGGCCTGCAGACTCACAAGTGAATCCATGTGCAGTTTAAGTGAATGGGGACGATATTGTTGATTGTCATCGTGTTCAACCAATCAGATCTTTAGTTTGACATGTTGGGCGTATTCTGTGATGTGCCAGAGCCTGCTAGCTGGCCTAGCCATACGTGATTGGTCAGTGGGCTAGCCTGACATGTTGGGCGGTGACAATCCCAATATCTGCTGCCTCTGTCGAGCGGACATTTTCAGCCTCAAACGCATTAAAACGTATTCAAGTAATACAACTGAGGAGGCTCGACTGTCTTCACTGGCGTCCATGAATCGAGAAGGACTTCTTACTGGAACTAAAACACACAGATGTACTGAACAACCGTGAGATTAAACTCTTAATTAACAAAGAAAGGAGGATGGACTTTGTCTTTAAATAGTGAACAGCAGCTCTGGTAAGTTAAATGCGTTTGTTTTTACATCTGCAGTAGCTTTAATATGCTTGTTTGTATATTATTATTTGTACAACTTGTTTTCATGAAGATGGATTTTTGTTTGGTTTTATATGTGATAGGAACTGTTGTTACATCCAATGTTGCTCTGGGGACACATTTAGCGGTGCCAGTGTTGGCAACTTGGCGACTTTCTTATTAAATCTGGTGAATTTCCAAACCCTCATGGAGACTTTTTTTGTCAAAAGCTGCTAGCGACAAATCTAGCGACTTTTTCTGTGTTATTGGAGACTTTGGTGGTGTTTTGACTCTGACGTGAAAGCACGTACCGTTCTGCACTGTCGTGAACGAGCAGCGGGTGCTGCCGTGAGCCGCCCCAAAGCACTCACAGACAGGTACTCTCACAGAAGCCTCGCGCAGCACTCCCAGCTGCAGTCAGAGAAGAGAGGAGACGCAGTCTCGGCGTATTCTCTGCAGTTAGTGTATCTATAGGTGTTGAGCTTAATTTTTACACGGAGTAAATAATAACCGTAGCTGTGTTTCAGCTGCAGGACAGCAGTGAAGGCCCAGGTATAAAATGCACGGCCCGCCACTGCATTAAAGTACAGTCATATCATCAAGTTTATGGCTTAAAAAAACACGTTTAAGTGTGCAGTTACTCTTTGATGTGTGCATCCAACACAGACTCTCTGCAGTACCTGAAATAGTCACAAAATGCAGTTTATTGGTTTCCTGCTGAGCGACACAAATTGTCTTTTTCTTTCAAGTCTCCCCAACTTCTTTTTCAGGACAACATAACGCTAATAAACAAAAAATAGTTTGAGGAAAACCGTCAAGAACGCATCACTTCGTAACGACATGGACTGTTGGTTGACTCTTTGTTTGTTGGACCCATCCACCTCCCCTCGGTATTTAATACTACGTCACTAAATCTGACCATTGCATAGTCACGTGGTTGCATTTAATTCTTGTGTCCACCTCAAAATAAGAGCCTAATTGACTTTCCATTGGCATCGTTTTCGTACTGAGCGACACGGAAAAAAAGGACAATTTGTGTCCCGGTACACGAAACAAATAGATTGTATTTTGTGACTATTTTACGACCTGCCACGATACTGGGCTGGAACATAATTCATGTTATTAAAGATGGGGCTAATTTTATTTACCTTTATTGCTAGGGAGCTCAATAAGAATCCATTATTGTTCGTTTTTCTTCATTCCCCCCACTGCTGTGATATAGTTTGAGTAGTTTTAACAGTGGCCTGATATGACATGACAACTCGTAGACTAACAGTTGGAAATGGTTCAGTGGGTTAAATGAGCTCCTCACATCCTCTGGCTTTATTATCACAGGTTTTCAGTATAATAACTTGTTAATCACCAGATGTATTAATAAGAATGTCAATCAAAGCTCCCTACATCACACTGCCATTGTGTTACATCATGTCAGAGGCAGGGGTGAGGAGCGGAGGAGCTGCATTATGATCTCCAATCACCGCCTGTTTCCTGAACGCTCACCTCATTCGATGCACTTCCTTCTCTCTGCCATAATATTCTTTTTTGTTATTCTCTCTCTCTCTTTTTTTCAATTAGAGTCAATTGACCTGACAGAATTGCCGGCAATTAAGTGATTTTTGTAATGGTCCTGGGCTAATTTGCCTTGGCTTGTCAGCTGTATTTTATGTCGCCAACCCCCCACCTCGCTTACTCTCTCTGGCACATAATAGCTTATAATTTCAAAATCTTTACCCTCCGCTTCCTTCTCAATAAATCGCAATTACAGGAAGTTGTTAGAGATGCCTAAACTCCCCACCACCATCCCCATCCCTGCTGCTTGACTTTGTGCCGTCAGAGATATTTTTATATTTTTTCATGCAATTGACAGAGCGGCAGAGAGCAGCAGAGGAAATCTATTTGTTTGCAGAGCCTTAATGTAATCGCGCTTCATGTGTGCACACTGAGTCCAACTCTCCTGGGCTCCAGCACACGGAGAAGTTTACTCTCTCCGCATTGCTCATTAAGAATATGATTTTCTGGCAGCTGGTCTTTGGATGGAATATCTTTTTATTCCCTCCCTAAAGAAGGATTTTAAAGGTGTCGTATTTACCCAAGAGCTGCGTGGATGGATCTTCTTGAAGGTTCCGGTTTGCACAAAGGCGCCGTGACCAAAAATCCTGATGAAAGGGAAAGGTCAGCTGATGGTTTCTGTTCCTTTTCAGAAGACGTGAATGAGTGGAGTTTTGTAGCCTTGGCAGCAGGGGTCGGTGAGAGAGTTCGCTGCCCCCCGCTCCCTCCACCCGCCCCCCATCCCACTTCACTCCTGTTTCCTGTCATCCGTCAAGCTCAAACCCGACCGCCACGCTTCGAGTCTCCTCATAAAATATGCAAATGAACTCCAAATGAAATACCTTTTGCCTCGGTCTCTTCGAGCTTGAAGGCCTTCCATCAGTTCAGTGAGCCCCCCCCCCCCCCCCCCCCCCCCCTCACACACAGACACGCACACCCAACACTAATCATCTCTGTATGTAATAACTCCAGAGGCGAGCATCTGCTTGCCTCCATAACACTCCACTGATCTCCTCTCCACCCATTCCACATTCCCTCCCCCTTTCCCCATCACAATCTACATGTATTAGGTCGTAATGACTTAGCGGTTAAAAGCAAATAGATGCCAGGGGACATACAGATGCCCCCCCCTCCCCACCCCCCTACATTTCTTCTCTCTCACTCACACACACACACACACACACACACACACATTCTCTGATGCCCAACTCTGGCTACTCAAGATAAATGGAGCAGAGTGCGAGAAGAACTGAGCCCTATCAATCACATTAAGCGTCGGGGCGTTTGTTATCAGAAAGTGTGGCTGTCAACCCCCCTTCAAAGCCCTCGGGAGTAGAGGGGTGGTGAGATTGGGGAGGGGGTAAAAGTTTGTTAACGCCTTAGCAAACGCTGTTGACAGCAGCGGTGTACTACTGCAGCCAGTAGAGGAAGTGAAGGAGGGGGGGCGGCTAACAAGAAGCAAGCCACAAAGGGGTTTTAACCAATTAGCACACTCACACACACACTCACACACACAGTTGAGTATTAGCTTGTGTCTGTGTATGTGTATGTGAAGGAAACCTCAGGTGGAATCCCCGCACCGTCACGCTAACATCTCACCTAACTTTCTCAATCTCAAAGTTGGAGTCTTAATGATGTTATTTTAGTTTAGCGCAGAAGCAGCAGAGGCGGCTGATCGATGGATATTTTGCGGCTTGATAACTCTATTTCCTCACGCAATCTCATTTCAGTAAGCATAAGTATACCGACACTGGGCCCTAATGGCTGCGCGTGCTGTGCTTAACACAGTTTGAAATGAATAACCCCGCTAACAGTCTCATAGCCATTACAAGCAGGACTTAAATGATCATTTGGGAGGATGAAACCACTGATAGTGTTTTTGAAATTATTGTAATATCGTTTTCACTTTGCCTAAATCATTCTAATGAGATGTGCCACTTAGCGACCATGCTGGAGCTGAAATAAGGCCCCGTGTTTCAGCTGTGTAGAACGCCCTGGATGTAAACGGCTGCAGAAATATGGTCGCCCACTGCTAGAATAAGTGGAGTTGGCCTCAGTGTGTGTACAAGTGTGTGTGTGTGTGTGAACAATTCTATCCAGCTCTATTTGTGTCGCGCAGCGATTCCTCAAACCAGCAGATCATTTTGTTGTTGTTGTTGTTGTTGATTGAAGCATTTTATTTTCTAAGGATACAAGCGAGCGCACATATGCACACACTTGCAAATGGGCTCAGGAGAAAAAGGGGAGACGGATACATACATTCAGTTGGATCAACAAATAAATTATTCAGAGCAATATGACAGCAGATGTTTGGGAGGCCGTGATTCGGCGGTGGTCTCCGCTGCAACTTTTGATCAGAAATTCAAAAACAGGCCCTGTGTGGCCGACAGACGGCTGGATGGGAATCTGTAACTCCCCCCCCCCCCCCCCCCCCCTCTCTCTGCCTTCGCCATCTTCACATCCCAGATATTTCTGAGGTAATTTGTTGAGGGGAGATGCTTTGTAGAGAGGCTGGTGTTAAGCTGCGAGGACAACGGTTGTGGATCGTATCGGAGGCAAAAGGAGATAAGCGTTGTTACATTAACATTCATTCTAGTTTTTGATGGGGACTTAATAGAATGAAAAGGATGCAGAATGCTGCCTCTAACAGAGACGGAGTAGATGCCGAAAACACAGCTAAGATCGGTTTCAGCTGGGGTAGTTTGCGTCTTTTTCAAAGTTGTAATAGTATTCATCTGATTTCAGCTGCGTGAACACGGGGTTGTTTCCTGCTAGACGTTGGGACTTAAGTCTTTCTTTGTCAGAAGTAAAAGCTGGCCAAGTGATTTAACATCACTTAGGATATTATCTCACGTCAAACTGTGCAGATACAGTCACCAACACAGCTAGTGGAGCTGATGAGGATGATGAAGCTCCTCTAGCAGTAATTGCCTCTTAATTTACAGTTCTGTCTTCTGGTGTGCAAAAGCCTCGTGGGCTGCCAGGTTGGTAATTGACTTTTAGGAAAGACCAAGTGACCGAATTCACGGCTTTGTTGTATCCACTTCAGAAAACCGATCCACACAGGACACCTCACACTTCAGAGACTGAAGGGACGCAGTGCGGTGTCCGGCCCATGATGCACCTGCACTGATTGTGAAATGTATTCAATATGTAAGCAAGAGAGCGATTTAGGATATAAAGTGTGATATGCTTTGTCACTATGAACGACAAGGTAATTGTAAGTCATTTTGCGTGCAATGATTACTCCTTTTTGTGTTTCATTTAGACGACATGTAGTCTTTACTGACTGCAATGTTTACGCATCCACGTAACTATGATACTCGCTCATCAAGAGACGTAAGATATAATGTGAGAGACACCACTTATGTTGGATGGAAGGGAAGGTGGGTGAGTCAAACAAACAGGACCTGCAACAAGGAGACCAGTGTTCCAGAGCGGTGTCTTACAGTGTTTTTATCTTATGTTAGTGATGTTTTTTCTTACTTCACCCAGTTGTTTAAAATCCAACCGTGATGCATTTGCCGAAACATAACCCCTAGCGTTTAAAAGCCTAAAATGGAAATGGAAATGTTGCGCTTTTTATACGCCTTCCTGTGAGATTGGGTTGAAACTAGGAGTGTAAAAAGAAAGCAAAATGTAGTAATGTTGATAAATGTTTTTTTTAATTATTATTCTATTTGAAAGTCATAGAAGCGAGGCCATTATTAGTCACTGTCTCTTTAAAGGCTCATTTCCTTTTTTTTGTGGCAGTGAAAGTGCTTGTGTGTGCGTGTGTGTGTGCGTGTGCGTGTGTGTGTGTGTGTGATTGGGGAGGGGGCGCTGGTTACAATGGGATTTAGTCATACTTAACTCGCAATTGAGGGTCCCCCTACACCACTTCCTTCACCCAGACACCTTTTTCATACACGAGTGAACCATTCATATTCCATCTGTTCCAGCTCTCACTCTTTGGGGAGGCTGTCAATCTCCGAGACTCGTGTGATGTGAATGGAGGTGGGGGTGGGTGGGTGGAGGGGTGGAGGTTTGCAGGGGAGAGACAAAGAGAGAGAGAGAAGGCGAGTGAGAGTAGTTGTGGAAGTGGAAACAGAGGAGGGCGAGTGGAGAAAGCGAGAGGAGGCTCAGCACTGGCGCTGAACTCCTGGGACCTTTTAAAAAAAGCTCATCGCACATCAGTGTCCTGCCGAGCCACCGCCACGGAAGAGAGGACGAGCGAGGCAGTGGAAAACTGGAGGAAGAGAGAGGGAGTGAGTGACTGAGTCAGGGAGGAGGGGAGGGGAGGGGAGGGGGGGGGGTAAGTAAAAGCGGAGGTGAAGGAGGAGTAGAAGAAAACTGAGATTGTGATCGATGTTGGAGAAAATGTCGGAGTGGAAGAGGAGAGGGGAGCTGAGGACCACTTTAGCCAGGTGGTAACTTCAGCACTGCGCCTCAGGGACAAACAGGACAAAGTCTCCCTGTACATAACAGGAAGAGCATTTACCAGGAAGACAAATATATTGGAAAGAAAATAGGCTAAACGATTTCTCTATTTCACTATTTTGAATTTTCTAATTTTCTATGCTCTATGGCACGGAGGCATAAGGTATATTAGGCTTTGATACACACACGGCAAATACTGAAGTACGCCAGTCTCATCGTCTAGCGGAATGTCTGCTTCATGAAGGAAGAAGACAATCGAGGAACCTATAAAGCACTCCTGCTGCTTTACTGTTCCTCCTAACGGTGACACATATGTGAAACAGTAAACAAGGAGGACAGGATCAGAGGTCATTTTACATGTATATTTCATTTTTTTTAGGCTGGGCACATTTTTAAATCATCATGTTACTCTAGTTACTAGCAAATATTACATAACAGGCAACATATTCTTGACTAATGATTCATGTGACTACTGAAAACCTAGCAACTCACGTTATTCACGTCACTAACAATACAAAACGATAGACTGGTTCCACACAGGACATGAACAGCGTTCTCCTGGGTGAATGTCCTTTGATTGTTTGAGGCGTCCACCACACTCTTCGTCAGTAGACTTCCAGAAGGCTAAAATATCCAAAACAAAGCTACTCAGTGGAAGATTAATCTGTCAAAGTCAAGATGCTCAAGAGTATAATGACTAATATAGATTAATACACAATTGGTGCTCTACTGTAGCAGGACGGCGACTGTGGGATTGACTTAATAATTAAAGTCTTGGTTTGTTGAAGACAAATATTAAATTTCACCAAGTTTATTCTTTCAAATTGACCTGATTCGGTCACGTTATCAATATGGTAAACAGTTCAAACATATTTGTTCTTTCAGCAACATATTGTGGCCTTCATCAGAGCAGAGTTTGTTTAGTCCTCATAGAGATTTGATGTGTTGATGTTTATACATATTGAGTTGTCACGTCTTTTGGGAGTTCTTTGACTGATCACAAGTTGTCATTTTACCCTTCTTTATTCATTTGTTCTATTCCTACACTCCGTACCGCTTCATCACTGACAGAGACACACATCACATGTGAGGAAGAGGGAGAAGTGGGCAGGCAGGAGGAGGATGTCAAGGACGGAGTAGGAGGAGGGGGTGGAGGTGGGGGGGTTCTGCATGGCCGGGAGGCAGCATGGAGGCGACACATCTGTCGCAGTATTAACTTTCTGCTCTGTGGGGCCTGGGTGTCAGTGTTAGCTGCTGGGGCCCGACCCCAGCTATCCCGGAGCTCAGATGGAGGAACAAAGCCCAAAACAGCCCCGCATAGAGTCGGAGACGATGCTTGAGCCCCCGCCTCCCCAGAAACATCCATCCTGCTTTACTAACTGACTGTACTCTACCAATCAACTACAATCCATAACCTCTCCCGTAGTATCTCATGCATACGTCAACAATTTCAACGTTGTCACTTCTCTTGTTTAACAAAAGTGAAGTATCTCATGGCTAACTAGTTCTAGGAGCAGTTACCAGTGAAATGTTTTTCCCTAACGTCATCTGCTCTAACTGCAGATGTTGAAATGGCAGCTCCATCGCAATCCATACCAGGTACCTTCACTATTGGGGGCCAGTGCCTACTGTCAACAAACGTTTCTTTTGCATTTTCTGGAAAACTAATTTATTTTTTTAAATGTTGTATTAATGAACATGTAGCCTACTGTGTTTAAGGAAGGGTATGTTCACACTCTTTCTTTAAAGGGCACAAAAGTATGAGGAGAAATGAAAACGTTTTTGATACAATGTACAATGATATCAGTCAGGTGTAGACTGCCTTTCTCTTCTGTGATTGGTCAGTATTTAAAAAAGAAAAGAAAATGGATACCCGTGACTGCAAGAAAGTGTTAAAAGTTGAACTCAGATATTAACAGAAAAGGCAAATTGCTCTGATCATTTTGGGGGAAAAAAAAGAATATTTGAATGCTTGGACCTTTTTGTTTCTCCGCTACTTCTTTATTGCACTAAAACAGTTTTGCTATACAAATAAATCTGTCATTAAAAAGCAAAAAAAGAGCATCTATTATAGCTGGTGTCAAGATAATTCAATAATATAAGGCTTTAAATTCAGATATTTAATGACTTTTCAGGACATGGGTAGAATAAAATCAAATGAAAACCCTGGAGAATACAGTCGTCTAACTAAGCAGTGCATCGCTTGGACAGTAGAATAGATTTGGATTGTTTGATACTTTCATTGGACATTTCTTCAGCCTCACTTAAACACACACACACACACACACACACACATGAAGCTGATCCCTTGGTCCACTAAAAAGGCATTTATTACCCAGTGCCCTGATCCCAGTCTCTTGTGAGCAGCATCTGAGCATCTAGTCTCTGATGTCATTATGGTCACTTTGTCCAGGGAACAGCCCTTAGTGCCTCAAATCAATAGAGCCTGTTTACTGTTCAATCTCAGAGGTGCTTTCTGGCCAGACAGCGGGGATTTGTTTTCCACTTTCTCCAGGGCTGAGAGGGCCTACCATGGCCAAACTGACCCTGGAGCCCTGCGGCCCTCAACTGGCAAAAAGCCTCCTGCACTGGAGGTCCTAGACGAATGCCCTGAGGGACGCCAAGGTCACCGAGCTGCCGCTTCCAGCACTGAGTTCCAGCTGCTGAGGTTGTTGTTTTTGTTGCGCCTGCTGCCGCTTTGTTGTTGTTGTTGAGTGGATTGGTGTCTCTCAATCCACCTCTGTCTACATCCCTCTCTTCCTCCCTTTCCATCTATCTCCGGCCTGCAGGGCATAAAGAAGCCCCATGAATTAATGAAGATGAGTGAGGTAATTAAACGCGGTGGTGATGGCGACACGGATCCTGGGAGGGTTTCAGAGGGACAGGAGGTCCACATGGGGCCTTGGCCTGCCTGCTCCGCTATTACCCTCCTCCCTTCCTCTGTCCCCCTGGTCCCCAGGTTGCATGGCACACAGATATGGCTTGATTGGCCTGCTGGGCACGGGGAGGAGGAGGGTTGGTGAAGTTGGCACCCAGGGGAGGTGGAGGGAGAGGCAGGATGGAGGGGGGTAGATTGAGCTCAGGCCTCACCTGTGGCCCCGGAGCCCCTCCCTGGATCCCTCCCCTGGCAGCCAGGTCACGCTGCGTGGTCCAAACACCACCTGCCAGGGGAGAAGAGGAGGAAAACAACAGCATGGAGGGAAGGGAGGTGTAGAGGGAAGGATGGAGGGGATAAGGGAGGTAGGGGTAGGGCAAGAACCATAGGGGCACTTCCAGGGATTATGGCCCCACGCTGGCCCACTGGGGCGCAGCCTTGATGGACGTCTGACTGGCAAGCACTTGCCCTTTTATAAGATGTGATGCTTGCCGACCACCTCGATCACACGCAGTCCAGCAGCTGGCTTAGGCCAGCAGACAGCAGTTCTCACTGGTCACTAAAGCACTGTTAACCAACACAATATGAACTTCCAGTTTACTACAACTTGGGTCTCACTTTAATGGTTCAGGCTATAATATCTATCATCATTATTAGTCATAATACTAGTTTGTTAATAAGACATGGGGATGGAACACCACCAGTAAAAGGACGTGTATGGCCAAAGAAACGAGCAGATCATACAGGTCTTAATTAAACAAATCCCCTGGTTATACATGAAAGAGAAAACAAAGGTGAACAGTAAAATGATTGCATCACAGTTTACAGACCACACTTACATAGCCAAATTGTGCTCCCAATAAGATAAGGGGGATTATTAGCAAACTTTGGGTGCACTGACATTCGGTTTTACCTCCAAACAAGGCAATCTAGGTAAAGATTGTAGCCTGTTTCAAGACCTCATAATCAGCTGCCACATCTTTCATACAAGGCTGAGTATGTACGGTGACTGCTAACATGAAGACCATCTCTCTGCACACTGTCGCTTGCCAGCTAGATGCCTACATCCATGAAACAAAGTGACAAGAACATGGCCACAAAAATGGCACGGATGAGCTTCACAGGTTGTTGTAAGTCAACTTACAGAAATAATGAACTGTTAAATAAGCATATTTTGTCAATCATTGTGAAAACCATGAAACTAAATCCTCGTAGCAACAGCTACTGCAGCTCCCATATCAACTGGAAATGTTACGGGGATAGTCGTGATTGATTATGGCTTAACAATACAAAAACAATATACAAATACCATTGACATACTAGCACCTATGAAGTAATGATGAATGTGTTAACAGTTGCTTATATGCACATTCTGCTTTGTAGAGACCTGATTAAAGTCCAATATTAACTTTTCTTTTTCCTCCACAAGCTCTGTTGGTAAAGGATCTTCGTCTCTCAAGCTGCTAAATGCTCCACCGTGTTCACCAGCTAGTCTTCTGCTGTGTGCAGTGGGTTTATCGGTGCTTCTTGGCTGAAAACAGCTGGCTGCTGCTTCCGTTAGACACGATGTTGATGAGAGATAGTGAGAGTGAACCAAATAGAAAAACCGTTGGTTGTAAATCCAAAACAAAGAGGTTTTCAGTGTGTGTGACCCATTTCACATGACACGCACTGTAGTCATCTGGGCCCTGTTCCTCGTACGTCGCTAACTAATTAGCGAGATAAGTTTGAGGATGAGATCGGATATATCAGGCTTTTCCGGTTCCTCGAAGCAGGTTTAGCTCAATCACCATGGCAACACATCAATAAGCTTGAACCTGCTCCAGAGCAGGCTCAAGCTGAAGGAAGATGGATAAATTCACCACTCCCCCGGCAAAAATGTCATCTCCCTTCCTCATCCCATTAATGAAGGAGCGATATTAGTTAGATTAGCGTTTTATAGGGAGAGAGTTCTTCGAGATCGGTCCGTGTACGTTTTGATCGTCTGTTTTACCGTTCATTCGATGAAACGAAAATACGGAAATGTCCGTATTTTAACGGTAAAACAGATGACTAAAACGTACACGGACCGAGATCGCCAAGATCCCTTATCCCATCACGATGACTTCCTATACGAGCGCTATCGATTCTGAAGACAAGGAATCATTTATTAACAAGACCTTCTCGAGTCATACATTGTGAACACCACACGAGCATTGACCGTCTCACAGACTGGATCAGAGCCGTGAGCTGTTTTGCGAGTGGTACATTATTGTACAGTGTCGGCGATGCCGCTGCATGCCGTGCTGTTCGTAAAGTTTATTTGGTGCTTAAGAAACTTATGGATGTGTTCAATACATTACCATGGCACATATTGTATGGACTCACCATTCTGAATCATGTTTGTGTGCTTAGTTTTTACTTGTTCCCATGTCCTCTTGATGGCTGGTTAAACTACATGGGGCTTGAAAGCACTCATAATTATATGACAGTGTTATTAGTACACCATAGCATATCATTATTGTACTCATGATAAGAATAGAGAGAATCACACAATTTCTTTTCACTGCTTCAATTGATTGAATGTCTGATTATGAATAATATACATACTGATCCGCCCATACACAGATTCACACACACATATTCAAACTCCTAGTTCTATATGGTAATCTACACATACATGTATAGACACATGTATAGTATGATACATAAGCGCATACAGTACATATATCCTCTGTCCATGAAAAGATTCATCAGAAAAAAAACGCACGTGAAAAGTGAAACCTATGAACACGTTGGTTGACAGCTTATGAAAAAGTAATATTAGGTTTCTACTATAAGTACTAGCCTTTTCTGAAGCCGCTAGCTCCATGGTAACATCCGCTAGTACATTCACTAGTACATTCGGGTCTGTAATGTATCTTTTGCCGTCGAAATGCTGCAAGACCTGACTTGCAGCGGTCATGGCGACTGTGGACAGTGTTTGTTTGGGCTCCTTTTGTGAAAAATCCATAAAAAATAAAAGAAAATCGATGTTTTCTTTGCAAAGATGAGGATTTTGTGCATGCTGGGATACCAAAAACGGCCATGGTTTGTGACGTAATTTTCGTAAGCAAGCCGTACCAACGGAAGGGATGGCGGTGTTAGATTTAGCCATGATTATGGTCTTGACTTCCTCATATGCGTTCATGATCATCTCCTGCTCGCCAGCGGAGAAAAAAGACGCTCTTTCTTTGACTTTATTCGCTATTGTACTGTTAGAAAATCATGGTTTCGGTGATCGATGCTTACTCCCTTTGACGTAAAACGGGCACGCCCAATTATCCTGATGACTGAGGTCTTGCTCGACTTAGCGAGACTGTTTGAGCGCTGATCAGCCTTTGAGGAACCGAGATAGCCTGCCTTCAATCATCTCGCTAATTCAAGCTGGATCATTGGACATTTGATCGACTTAGTTGAGCGACGTACGAGGAATAGGGCCCTGGCCTGGTGCTCATAAACCATATCATACATGTTTTTTATTCAATATACTTTTATTGAGTGATCAACTCGGAGCTGTGGGTCACTTTTTTTACACATCTGTATATCTAAAGTGAACTACACATGTTGTGGCAGTACGTCAATGCCATGATTTTAAATGGACTGTGCATTTATTTGACTTAATCATAAATGGCTTGAATACACACGTTTGGATGTGTGAAGTGTTAATGTTATTTATGAAGAAAAAGAGGGTGAAATGAACAGATGGATTGGATGATGAACCCCTAGGTGTGGCTTGGAGGTTCTCCTCTGGTGCCTCTCTGTCTCGCGGCCCTATTAGAGGACTCAGTGGACACCAGAAGCCGTTTACCAATAGATGTGCTCCTGCATCACCTCCCAGGAGAGGTCCACAAACCTCCTCTATGTTTATTTGTTATCAGAGCCGTCACTGGACTAATTAGACAGGCCTTAACTTTGGTCTTGAGCCATGTTCTTGCCCCAAGGGTGGAAGGACAAGCTCCACTTACCCCCATCAGGCCTCCCTATCTCCCAGCCCACGCCAAAACACGTGTCCTCCCAATGGCTTCTGGGAATTTGATGCAGTAAGGCAGCAGGTAGGATATTTTGTTCAGACATGAGTTACTATTGCACACACACACACACACACACACACACACACACTTACACCCATCTGCCAATAACCCCCCTCCCCACAGCACCTCTTCCCCCCGTGTCCCAAGATGCCGTTTGTCGTCAGCGACCCTGAAGTTTATTATGTAAACAAAAATTTGCCCTAATTAACGGGAGGGAAGTGTTGTCTTGGGAACAGGAGGGGAAGGGCGGGTTTGAGCCAGGTGGCCTTTTGTCACTCCTGCAGCCTGCCAGCATACTGCATATAGCATTTTTACCTGCGTTCATGAAGACGCAACATACACTCAATGAACGATTGAACAGTATCAGCAAATGTCTATACACAAGGATCAAAGATAGGCAGAGTGTGGCAAGAAGGGAGTGATTATGATACAATATAAGACAACTGGAGAGGAGGAGCAGAGGGAGAAGAAGAAGAAAGAAAAACAGACAATGGCTGAGGTCCCAGCGGGGAGAGGAGGAATACCCCCTTCATCGACGAGGGAGTGCAGAAATGCAATGATTACAGAAGGTTGGGGGGGGGGGGGGGGGGGGGAGGGAGGAGAACAGGTGTGCTGCGGACCCCCTCCCGGGACCACACCACCACCCCTGAGTGTCCTCAGAGGAAAGGAGGGACGGGGATTGGACGAGGGGGATGCAGGGGGGACGGTAGAAAGGGGCAGAGCTAAGCTCATTAGAGAGAGTTTGCTTCTGCTAACTCATCTTCCCCTCGGGATGCAACTAATCATCGCACAGGGACCTGCAGCCAGTTAGAGATGAGGTGGAGAAAGTGAGACTTATTTAGCATCCATCCCTCCTGTCTACATCTCTACGAAACCACAGTGCAATCCGTCTGATCGTCCCCAAACAAGGGCCACGAGTGAGACAACACCAACACGACACGATAATTCAAGAGAGCTGGTGATATGATAACAATTCCAACTTTAACCCTCGTCATTTATCTGCGGTGAGGGAGAGAACCCTTTACATTACGCTTCATGATGCAGAGGAATACATTATCAGTGAAGGGTTGTACAGGGCTCTACAGGGCTGGAAGAAGTGTGTCAAAAACAATCCAGTACAAGTAAAAGCCTTGCATTACATTATTTTTCTCAAGTACTAGTACATGCTATAATAAAGGAAATGTATTTATAATTATTATTATTAATATAATGATAATAATAATTAATCAGTTTATTGCATTCAATTCCTATTGCCTGGTAAATTCCTGAATGTCTTTCGAACTCTAATACCCCAGTTTGTGAAGTGCTAATAATTATGAATAAAGTGCATGGTGCTTTAATCTGCAAAACAACGAGTAATTAGAACAGTGAATTACATGTAGTAGTGAAAAATGTACAATATATTAAGTATATAGCATAACGTTTAAATATTCAATTCAAAAATACTTGTACTGTAAAGTACCAACTTAAGTACTAGAGTAAAGGAGTACATGTAGATACATGTGGTTACTTTACATCACTGGTGCCTTGTTTACACTACGAGTAGCTCAGATGATGGGTTTGTGGTCATGTTCTCTGTTTTGACTGACTGTCTGAAAGCAGCTAGGCAGTGTATGGCCAGGAAAAACAAACCATGTAATCACTGGCTTTTCTGATGTTCTTCATACTATTTCATTGTTTTGACAAGTTAAGATAGATATCTGCAAGTGCTTATTAGCTGATATTAACGAAAAAACAACAAGAGATAACTAACATCAGACTTCAACACCTTCCCTACTACCAAAACATTCCACTTCTAACTTTTAGGACCAAGTGCCCCCCCCCCCCTCTCCCTCCCCCCCGGAACACCCGTAAAGTGATAAGACATGGGAGAGCCGGCCTCGCAGCTGGAGCAACGTCAAGGATCATTTCCATCTCCCAATGATTAATTTGAATTTAATATCTTAAATCAAAACCTAATTAATTTAGATACAGATTTGATGGTGGCCTACCACTAATACACATGCTGTTAATTAGATGTAGCTTAATGTCATTTTTTCCCCCTTCTGCTTTAACGTAATTAAAACAGAAGATCCCAACCCATGTGAACTAATGTTGGTACAACCCAGAACAGAGGGTGGCGTGACGGTTGACAGGGAAATGTGATTTGTCATTGGGTGGAGAGCTGACATTTACAGAGTTGCGGATGTTGAACGGATTTACGTACACAGCTGTAGAACGAAACCAAGCCATCAAAAACGTAATGGCATGACAACTTCATCACTCCTGAGCAAACTCCATCTGCCGATGAAGACCATGAGATGTCTGTGAGAGCTCTGGAAAAAGCTACTAAGTGGACCCTGTGTTACTTTGTCAAAATACCATAAATATACCAGCCAGGCTTCGTTGACCTTCAGGAGCATTATATGGTGAATATATGGTGAAGAGAATCTCAGCTCAAAGGTCAACGTATTAACTTTCAGTGCTTTCAACCACATCTCATGGTCTTTGGCAGAGCATTTAGCAGGTGTGACCTAAGTATGGAACTTAAGCACCCAAACGCTTTCACACCGCATGTCAATCACCCATTCACACCCATTGACAGGGGCTAGCATGCACGGGGCCACCCGCCAATCAGGACTATCGAACCATACCATTCATATAATGCAGGCACCGCCTACGGGGCTTAGCCAAGGACACATCGACATGGAGCCGGGGCTCAAACTGCCGATCCTCTGATTGAAGGACGACCCGCTTTAACACTGAGCCACAGTTGCCCGTCACAGGTGCTCATCTATGAGATGGTAACCCTTATCTCCATTTATCGATGGTCTCTGGTGTCAGATGTGAATGTCCCTCACGATCTTTCTCCAGTTGTCCAATGACTCCTGGTCAATGACCTTTGACCCCACCTAGTGGATGCTTACAGTTGTTTTGTTCCGGTGTTCACTGGCAGCGGATGTTTTTGGTCTTCATTCAGTCTCTTGTTCACTTGTTATCATGTGAGCATATTCCTATACTTAGGTCATATGTTTGTTTGTATTTAATCTAGCTCTGTGTCTGCTAGATGTGTAAATAGGCAAATGTTTTTGGCCACACAAATGAATAAAGCAGCTTAAACTCTAAACTGCTAATTCAAAACTGAGCATTGGACGCACATAGAAATGTCTTCAATAATATGATAGTATTGCTTATAGTATCATTTTCTTTTAACTAGTAGTAATATGCATTATGTAGATATTATTACAGTATAATACTGGTCTTTCTCCCGATTGTATAAAGAATAGGGTATGTAACCGTTGTTTTGTAATCAGCAGCTTTACTGGATAAACATGGTGGACAGATTCGTTTTGAGTCAAGTGAGGGTGTTAAAATCTATTCAAGCATAACATAAATAAAAAGGTAATGCGATATATGGTTTCTTTCTGGGTGGCATACCTTAAGTTAAAAATTCTCAAACCACAAATAAAGTTTTTAATTGGCAAAGCATGCATTTGTGATGTGCTGCCACTATTCCAGAAATGTGTTGCAGGAAGAATGGCATATTATTTTCACAACCAATTAAAAGTTGAAGAACTCCATTATAAAAATTCTACTGTCTGTATCCAAGCAAAGCAGCTGAAATATTAGTTATTAATTGATATCCATTCAGCCTTGCATTAACTTGTGCAGCAGGTTAAACAAAGCATATGGCTGTAAACGACAATGTATTCTGGTCCTGTTCCAAATCATCAGCTGCAGGCGGAGGCGGCCTCAGAGTTAAAAAACGAGTCGCATGCCACAGTGTTACAATATGCAAACAAAACACAGGTAGTAGCTTATTTTACTGAACAGATGTTTTCCTCACTTATTGATCTGTTCTTCATTGATTGCAGATCATTTTGAATGAAATAACTCAGATTATTTATGTATGCATTTAGTTTGGACTTTTATTGGAATTTCACTCAATATTCATCGGTGCTTTTCTTCTTAGATGACTTTGCAGCATTGTGAGACAATTCATGCATTCATCTGCGTAAGTGTGTGTCTGTGTGGGGTGGGGTTGTGTAAGCTACTAAGCCTAGGAAGTAGGTGTGGTTATTGTTGGCAAATGCAGTGCTGGTGCTAGTTAAGCTGTTTGTTCTACACATGGAAAATGATATTACATACATCATGGTGCTTAAATTACTTCACACATTGGTCAGATTTGTAGATCAAGTAAGTAACTGGAGTCAGAATCTAGCTACCATAGCTTAGCATTCAGATTGGAAGCAGGAGGAAACTCCAAATAATATTTTTCACTCTCCCTTTTCTTTGTTCTAAACTAACCACGTTCTGACTCCAACTTTTGGAAAACAAACAACTGTCTCTATTGATATCAATGAACATAACGTACAGAGCAGGGGATGGGACGTGATTGGTCTACGTGAAAGTAAACACCTATCAACACCTCTAGTCTAATGTATTACTTTAAAACTCTCTAATTGAAACACTGCATGTCGTCTGTTCAACCCGCACAAGCAGTAATGGAAAAACAGCAACTTTTGGATTTAGGGAGTTATTATAACATCCTGACTCCAGCACCTTATCCCACCGACACGAGATCGATTTCAATCTTCCCATCAGAGAATGATTATATTCCCCAAAATTGAACTATCATTTTTTTTTTTAGAATGAGATCAGCCACTGCCAGTCTCAGAACCAGTTTTATCACAAACTAAGCATGTTACAGAGGGCCCTGTGGTCATACCAAGCTGGTGTACTGTAAACCAAATCATATTGGAAGGAAGAAGCAGCACCGGGCATCACGTTAATGGTACTCTGCTACTGCTCAACCCCTCCCTGGGCTCTTGTGGGTCTACAGTCTAACTAAGAGGGTAATTAAAGCCTTGCAAGGGGGGCATCAGCAGGAGAGGAACACAGGGCCAGAATCAAGATCTTTACACACATAAGTAAAAGTAAGTAAGTAAGTAAAATGTATTTATAAAGCGCTTTTCACAGACATTTCACAGACCTAACACGTTCGATCTAAGAGCGCGGGCGGGTGAATACGGGCGAAGTAGTTCAGCTACATATATAGGGGCCTGACCATGTAGTGCTCTGTAAGTGAGAGTGAGAATTTTAAAGTGGATCCTAAACGCTACAGGGAGCCAGTGAAGAGGTGGAGTATGGAGTATGGAGGTGATGTGAGACCGTCTATTTGTCCTGGTGAGTAATATGGCGGCAGCATTTTGGATTACCTGCAAACGGTTCAGAGCAGATACACTGAGTGATGAGAAAAGTATGTTACAGTAATCAATGCGTGAAGAGATAAGGGCATGTATGATCATCTCTAGTTCAGCTGTTGATACTACAGATCTCAGTTTACTGATATTTGTTAGGTGGAAGAAACAGGATCTAGACAGCTGCTTAACATGGGGGTCAAACGACACTGATTGGTCAAATATTACCCCTAGATTACGCAGGTTGAAGTGGACAGCAGAGGAGAGTGGACCAATACTGCTCGATCGTAGGGACAAACTCATCTGGTGCAATAACCAGAACCTCCGTCTTACTGCCGTTGAGTTGTAAGCAGTTTTCTGCCCTCCAGTCTCTAATAGCTTTTACACAGTCCAGGAGCCTAGTTACTGTGAAAACCTCACTGGGTTTGAATGAGAAATAGAGTTGAATATCATCTGCATATAAATGATAGGCAACATTATGACTTTTTATAATCTGTCCCAAAGGCAACAAATATAGGGAAAATAACAGAGGCTCCAGAACTGAGCCCTGCGGTACACCACAAGACATTGGAGAGGTAACAGACACAAAATCACCCACAGACATTAAAACTTCTGTCAGCGAGGTAAGATGAAAACCAGTCTAACGCTATGCCAGATATGCCAACCCAATCACGTAGCCTCCTAATCAAGATGTTATGGTCTACAGTGTCGAACGCAGAACTGAGGTCCAGAAGTACTAACACAGAGCAGTCACCTGCATCAGAAGACGCGAGAATGTCATTTGAAACCCTCAGGAGAGCGGTTTCAGTAGAGTGTTTTTTACAGAACCCAGACTGGAATTTGTCATACATATTGTGCCTCTCCAGTGCAGCAGTAAGTTGGTTTGCCACCACCTTCTCTAAGATTTTTGAAAGGATAGGCAGTTTTGACATGGGCCTATAGTTCATGGGCAATGCCGGATCTAAGTTTGGTTTCTTTAATATAGGCTGGATAATGGCATGCTTAAAATAGGAGGGGACAATTCCTGTAGACAATGAGGAATTAACGATAGATGTTACAGCAGGGCCAATAATTGGCAGAACTTTCTGAAATAGAGAGGATGGTATAACATCCAGGGGGCAAGATGATGGCTTTGTTTTCATGATTAACTCCATCAGGTCTTGAAGGCTGATAGGTTGGAAAGAGTCCAAAACAGTATGTGAATAGGAGGAGCTACAGGTTGATGAACAAAATAAGCTGTTCTACCTTCCTTTACTAGGTTTTTGAGATAGGTGCGATGCACTTCTAGCCCAGTGGCTTTCCATAGCCACTCTGTCCTGCGACACTTCCGTCTCAAGCTGCAGACAGCGTCTGTCATCCACAGAGAAGTGTTGTAGGTCCTTTCCTTAAGAGGTGCGAGACATGTTGCGTTCAGTAATATTAAGAAACTCAGTGGCTATACAATCTGTGGCATCATTGATATGCAGATTAAAATCACCAATAACACTTTATCTAGCTTGATAATAGAGGTCAGAAAGTCTGTGAACTCTGATAAAAACTGACCTGCTGGACCCGGAGGTCGGTAAATTAAAACACAGTAAAACGGCTTCAGCCGACCCACTTTAGTCAGCTGTAGTATAATGTTAGGAAGGACGGATCACTCGCGCAACACGGCAAACCCGACCATAAGTAGGGCGCGAGCGCGAGTCTGTGATTCTGACGGGAATGGTCGAGGAGTGGACGTTACGGTGGAGATATGGAGAGAGAATCTCCAAGCCGCCAGGGGGAGCCAGTGTTGCTTGTAGGATACCCTCCAAGCCGCCAGGGGGAGCCAGTGTTGCTTGTAGGGGAGGGAGGGGAGTGCTTGTGTTGACAGGCTACCAGGTGAGGAAGTGAGATGTGGGGTAGTCACATCATAACTCATACACACACACATTTTAATTAAGGTGTATATTTGGTCTGTTCAAATGGGCAATGGCCGGCAGCATACATTTTAGTGTTGAACATTTCAACAGATTCTAATCTCAACTTGTCACAAACTGATGATTGGTCAGAACCCTCGGTTTCACTTTCTAATGCACTGGGCAGCCCAGAGCGGCAAACTATGAAGCTCCACTGCAGTCGCAGTAAACGTGGTTAATGTTGTGAAAAGGCGCCAATCTCCAGTCAAAAGTGAAGCCAATGCAGAAGCGCTTGCATTCTCTGTTATGGCCATCGTCTGGTTGCACAAAAAAAGTCTGATTGAATAGAAGTCTATGAGAAAAAGACCCTACTTCTTACTTAATACCTCAGTAAACAATTTAAACTAGTTTCAAGTCTTCTTTCTACAGCATGATTATATTCTAGTCCCATTTAGAGTCAAATAGACCATAAAACCGGGTATGAAGAAAACAAGTCAAAAACATCATTAACATGACTTCCAAATAACTCAACACATTGGGACATAAACACCAGTCTGGATCACTATGTCCTGGTTTAAAGTCCTGTGTTTGTTCGACCCACCTGCCCTGTGTGAGTTTTTTTGGTCATTATACTTCTGCGTTGGTATCAGACACCTAAGACAAATAAGTGTCCGTATTTGACGATTCCGCTGCCCCTCCTCACTCGAACTGCTGCGGCGGCTACGGAAGAGAAGGAAGCGCCCTCAGTAGCGGGTACACACCAACGGAGGCTCACTCACAAGTTTCACTCTCTTGGTTACTTTCCTTTACTTAGCTTATAGCAGGTGTTGAATCAAGTTTTCTGCGTCACGTCCGACTCGCCCCCGGCTGTCCATCGTCTCAGGTCTTATTTTGGCTCTGCTGCCCCGGGGGAAGACACTGTGTCTATGATAGGAGCAGATACAATGTTTTAAGGTTACAATTTTCAAAGCTAATACACCCCTCCTCTTTGACTTTCTATAAACAACAGTACATTTTCTGATGATTTCAGGGCTAATGATGGGGGCCCGGGTCAATGTGCTCCCTTGGCATCCATAGTTAATTTCCTATGGTAACACACTAGTATTTTACAGCTAGTTATGGCCCCATTACCACTAAGAGGCTCCTTGAGGCTGAAATCCTTCTCCAGTCATTAGACCGGTCCCTATGAGCTCTAGTCTATTCAAAATAACTCTTGGAGCTGTTGGGGAAAGGCTTGATTACTGCTTCATCTTACCCTTCCACTGGTGAACATGTATGGATACTTACCATTATGTTAATATAATGTTTTAGTTTGATTTGGTGCGACATTTTATTCCGATGGGATGTCCACAGTTTGTGTATTTCATGGATTTAAAAGGTTTCCCATGTCAAAACCTTGCCTTTCATATGTGGTGGTACTAGATGTGTAATGTTCTCTAAAATAGCTGTGATAGAGAAGTGACTGTGTAGCAGCACTTCTTCATAGACAAAGGTTTAGCTGAAAACAAAACTCCACAGCAGTTACACAAAGCACCTCCTGAGATGAATATCTGCAACATCTCTTAAAAACCCTTAATCTGGTAACTGTGCTATCTGAGGACAGAGAAGACACACCTATATGTCTACGGGGTGGATAACCTTCAAACTCTGCTTTAGTATGAAATGTCTTCTACTTTTCTTTTTGAATCCTAAGCATCAGGTTTTATGATCTTTGGGTGAAATGATCATTGGCTTTGTTTGCATGCAAACATGCAGTGATTCAATCATTATTGAAGTGGATAACTTAGACTCTGATTATGATAATGTATTGATGGTAACGATATCTGAAAAGAACACAATTAAGATATGTGGAATGTTCCCACTTTAATCGAGCCATTAGGGCTTTAGACCTGAATCCAGTTGTTATGGAACTTTTTCTGTCATGCCTGCTTTGGAGGAAGAAAAACGTAATGACCATCTCCCTGTAAACCAATATGTTTTTTATCAACCATTAATAAGTGGTAAATTAGCAATAATGAGCCACATTGGATGTTATTTCATTATAGTTATAATTGCATGGTGCAAGTTAAACTGTGCCCAAGACAACATAATTTCCTGCTGCACTGAAGCATGTTTTCTACATTGATAAGCATCACCTGTTTATCTTGTTTCCTTCTCAATAATCTATCCATCTTTTACATTCTAGTTTGTTGACAACATCTTGCTAACATGACACTTGAGCCGTACTAGAGGGCCATTACTAATGTCTTCATGCTCCATTAAGAGCAAGTAATGCAACCATGGCTGCGTATGATCCATCCATCCATCCTTGTGCCTCTGTGTTTTCTACAGGTGTTCTGGGTTCCTGCAACAGTTCAAAGACATGCAAGTTAAAATAATGAGGACTAAAATTACCATAGCTGTGAATGTTGTGACCTGTCCAGAGGGTGTATCCCGCCTCTCGCCCAATGTCTGCTGAGATTGGCTCCAGCCCCCAACGGCCCTCTAATAGTTGAGTGGGTGTAGCTAATGGGTGGATGAATTTTAAGCTAAAATGGCTATTAAGTTGTACCAGCAGTCATTTAATGAATTAACCTTTTCTCTACACGTGGAGCTACTCTGAAAAGGACTTTGAAAATTGCAATTATGTTACAATATGCACACGAAGACAGCCATAATGATAAACCACTTCACTTCACTGTGACATTGTAACATAAAGTGGAGAGCCATTATCTGTAATATGGATAGCTGCCCTATAAGCTAATATAGCTCACTTTCATTTTTGACAACAATCAAATCATTATGTGTACGGAAATGTTACTGGTCACAAATACTCAAACTCTTGGTAAAGGTTAGTCAGTCAGTCTCCTGCTAGAATCAGGTTGGCCATTTCAAAGACTCAAATAGTCTCAAATAGTAGAAATGGCCATGTTTTGAGTACTGGATATTTTTCTTTTGCGACCAACAAAAGGAAAATATTGTCAATACATTTGCATATACATTCAGTGTAAACCAAATCAAACTCAGTCACAGCTTTGTCAAATGCAGCCGTTTTTGTCAGTGCCCCTCGGCATCTGAGATCAACGCACTCTAGGGACTGTATGCTGCGAACCATCCCTCCCTTACACTTGCCTCCTTTCAACCTTTCCTCCCTAACTCTCCTCACCTGTCTCTCCCTCTATGCCTCCCTCCCTCCCTCCCTCTGTCTCTTTCTTCCCTCCCCTCCTGTTCTCTGACTTTCAGAGAACAGAAGCCAGCTTAGAGGGGGGAAAAAGGAGAAATCAATATGGCATGATTTATTGATCACTAAAAATGATGGCACTCATTAGCCCCCCAAAGGGACCTCAGCGTTAAGCAGATGACAAAATGTCAGCCGTCCTCCCTCCACCCCACCCGGTCATCCCACAAAAAAAATTAGCCCTGGCCACCACCAAGCAGCCCTCTCCTCTCCTCCCCCAGCAGCTGATCTGATATCTGGGATGCACGGCAAAAAGATGCAGGCCTGTCAGTTAGCTGGCAGTAAGATGGACAAATTGCAGTCATTCTGTTTAAATTGTATTGGTATCAACAAGCACAGTTTTCTTTGCCACAGCTCTTTATTTCCATTTTTTGTACAATTTTCAATTGTTGTTATTTCCCCTTTGGCAGATTAGACGATATACCTTGAAATGTCAAGGTCGAGATAGTGACCCACAGATGATGAATAGCGTTCAGTTCCCACGAAAGAGAGAACAGTTTGGGAATCTTAGAGAACTAAGAATTGGTGTCCACATTGAAAAGCGAACTGTAGAGGTTTTTCTGTTGGAGGACCTGTCTGACTGGAAGGGGACCAAGAGGGAAGCACATGATACACATGAGCTACGATACTTTTCTCATTATAATTGGGAGGGGGAATTGGAAGGGCTATATCTACCAGCATGCCTGGGAACGTCTGAAGATGTTCAGGTGGACCTGGATGCAATTGCAGAGGTATGGATCTCATGGCTTTGGATGGATGGATTGATTTTCCTTTGTGCTTTGGTCAATCAGATTTTGCTTCAAATCTGACTCAAAGGTGTGCAACATATGGCATGAATAAAATACCAAAGCCTCGCTGGTGGTCCTTAAAGGCTGTAATGTTCTTTATATCCGCCAAAAAGCTTCAGTATGCTTCAAACAAAGGGCTTGTACGATTGCCTAACAGCGTGAAGAACACATTTAGGATGGCAGGGTCTGATTATTATTTTTTTTTGTTCTGAAATAGAGGCAATCTCTTAATTATGCCATCTCCATGCAGTTATTGTTGTACAGAGATGTGAATGGAGGCAGAGTTTCAACTTAACTCTCCGTTATTTTTTGTGTTTTCAGTGGATTGCAAAATCATAACTGCTGACAGATTGTCCAAAAGTGTCAGTCATTGTCAGCATGTGTAAGATTCATCACATCAAAACTCCAAAGACAAAAGACAAAGCATTCTTGGAGAGAGATTGAAGGCAGTGAGATGCAGCCAGGGGGAAAGCTATGATGACAGGCTGTTTGCCTTGACTTCAAGTGTTGCCATTCAGAACAAGTATACACACTGTAACCTTCAGATATGGTTAGATGACTTGTAGTATGGCCTGGTTTCTACAGGTTAAACACTGAGTCATTTGTGTAAAAGTGTTGGAAATGGAAAGTATACGAACGGTTTTGTTATTCTTAGAGACTTTCCTGTTGTGGGCATTAAAAAATGTGAGGAAGTTCAATTTAACATGGTCATATACACACAAATTAATGTGTGGAAATGTGTGTGTGTGTGTGTGTGTACTGAGTAGCATTTCATTGAAAGGGAAGGGCAGCAGATGAGGGATCTGTGAAGGGGGGTGCGTCAAATGTGTTTTTTATTACCTAAATACACAGCACTGAAATTTTGACTTTGATAAGATATACAATCCTTTCAGTGTGTTTTGGACCTGCCCTGGAAACCTCTAAAAGGGTGGTGTACAGGTGGCATCCTGATCCTGATCAGATGAACCACCTCAGCTGACCCCTTTCAACACATAGGAGCAGCGGCTCTAATCCAAGCTCCCTCCAGATGTCTGAGTACCTCACCTTATCTCTGAGATTGAGCTCAGCCACCCTTCGGAGGATCTACTTTCGGCCGCTTGTATCCACAATTTCATTATTTTGGTCACTAACCAAAGGTCATGACCATAGGTGAGCTGGAACGAAGATCGACTGGTCAATCGAAAGCTTTTTTACCGAGGGCCAATTCATGAGTAGTACAGAACCCATTCATATACTACCATACCCATTCATACTGCCATGCAAGGTACATTGAATGCCACCTGCCTATAAGGACTATCTAACCATTCATACCCATACCCTAAGTATGTGTTAAGTGTCTTGCCCAAGGACACATCTACCAACCTGCTCTACTACTGAGCCACAAACACCCTCTGGCCAATCCATGAGTAGTACAGAACCCATTCATACACTACAATACCCATTCATACAAACATGCAAGAGGCCACCTGCCCATCAGGACTATCTAACCATTCATACCTATGCCTGTAAGTATCTTGCCCCAGGACACATCGACAGTGGAGCCGGGGATCGAATCGCCAATCCTCTGATCGAACCGCTGATCCTCTGATTGAAGGACGACCCGCTCTACTACTGAGCCCCCTGGCCAATCTATGAGTAGTACATAAATCCAATAACAAAACACCTCTCAAGCTAAGATCAGGCAGGTCATTCCTTTCAATTGTGTTGAGTTGCTGTTCACAAAGCAACTAGGCCTCCTTAAAGAGTCCTACATGTTTTATGTTTTGGCTGCCATATACCTCCCCCAGCCTCCATGCCTCAACTGAGACTGGAATAGCCGGTCAGTGGCTTCTCATGGCTGGTAAGTTCTGACTGCTGGTATTGTAGGCATGAACAACATTATCAATGCTGTTAAATTGAGCAGTAATAGTGAGTCAGGGTCACCAGGTGGTGTTTGGAGAGCCTCTGAAATCTCCTTTAGATGGTCGAGTTAAGATAAGGTGACTTTGAAAAATACAGACTATGACTCACATAATTAATTTCATTTATTCAGGTTTTTCCTTTATTGTTTGAACCCACCTCAATCTTTTATCCTTGCAGGATACTTCATGCACTCATACGCTGAGATGAACAGTTTAGCAGTTTGGCAATATTTCTAAAATCTGTGAATACACCTGATAAAGGACTACTTACCTGTCGTGTTCGGGTCAAATCTGACCGATTTACAACTTTAATCAATCATAAATATTGTGTTTTACATCTGATTACCTCAAGGCCTCATGATATCCTCCACACTAGGCATTTGAACATATCAAATTGCTGATCACCATTTTCATTGAATTTTTTGTGGTTTAGTCAACTTTGTAACACCCATGGTGTTCCCGGTCAAAAGTGAACGCCATAGGAAATAAATGGGAAACACTAGATTATGTCCATTCATCAGATGGAAAACAGCCCCATACACACCCACAACCACCCCTCCTCCCATACACACACACACACATACACACACCTGTGTAAACACCTGTTCACAGCCCCATATACACAGTTGTACACATTTCAAACTTCAAACTAAAAAACCAGGTGTTTGTTATGGGAACCCATCTCTATACCGCGCTTATGTGCCCATCCCCCCACGTGAACCACACCTTCCAGACTAAACAATGTTTCATATCTTCTCACTTTCCCCCTAAATAAACCTTTATTTGTGCCTTGCTCTCATTTTACTCTGTGAGCACAATGAGTAAGCTACTGATGAGGAGATTTTCTGTCAGAGAGGCTCTGGACCTAATTGTTGAACCAGATGAAGAGGAGATTGAACCGGAGATAGAGGAAGATGTCTCAGAAATTGAAGGCAACATTGATCCTGATTTCGATCCGGACTATTATGAGACTGACCAGTCAACAGATGCCGAGGAAGTAGCACCAGAGGAACAGGCACCTGAGGTGACATTCCAGTCCAAGGGTGGCAACTTGCTCTGGTATTCATCCTCCCAGGACAGAGGAGGCAGAGCAAGAGTTGAAAACATAATAAGGATGACGCCAGGCCCAACACGATACGCAACATATTGTGTGGATGACATCAAGTCCAGCTTCCAACTCTTTTTACCAGAGTCCATTGAGGGTATTATACTGGACATGACAAACCTGGAGGGGAGGCGTGTGTTTGGGGACACGTGGAGAGCATTGGACCAGGTAGACCTCCAAGCCTACATGGCTCTGTTGATTCTAGCAGGAGTATATCGGTCAAACAATGAGGCTACAAAAAGTCTGTGAGATGTGGAGTCCGGGAGGCCTATATTCCTGTCAACAATGTCCTGACAACAGTTTCATTTAATTTAGTGATACATTTTCACTGTCTATTCTTTGTATATTCACAGTAGTTATTCATGTAAACGACTAGTCTGAGACATTGTTTACAGCTTAAAAGGGTGTTAAATAAAATTTGGTGATGATTAATGGTTTTTGTGTTAATGTAAGAGCAGTTAAAACAGACCGGTCAGATTTGACCGGGAACACTAAAGTAAGGGGGGAGAAACGAACACGACAAGAGGGTTAAAATGAATCAATCAATGGTGTGCAATCCCACCAGAGTATGTTGTCATTACAAGTCAATATATTTAGAAGTGTGCAGGTGATATAACAATATGACTTCTGGTGACCAATAGTTCTCTTGAATACCGATGTTGAATACACTTATCATAAGTCGCTTTGGATAAAAGCGTCTGCTAAATGACTGTAATGTAAATGTAATGTATGTAAGTTAAATGGTAAAAACTGAGGTCAACCACTTTGGAAATTGTGTCTGATATTCCACGTTTGTTTGATGGCTTTTGCAGATGAAGTTTTCCTTTGCATTCTGTCCAGTTCAGATTTATGCCGTGACTTTGATAGTTCATCACAAGCTTTGATGAGCTTGTAGTTTGTTTGTGCATTCCAATGGACACACCTTAAACAGTAATGTTTCTCTCCACCACCCCACTGCTTGTTGGACAATCCCTCAAGTCCAACTGTGTGTGTGTGTGTGTGTGTGTGTGTCATTTGGATGAGGGGAGGGACTCAGGCAGGGCCCCAGGAGGGGGTGACTGGACGCTTCATCACCCGATGGCCAACCTCTCACAATGATGCATGAAGCCCGGCAGGACGCAGAGCATGGGCCTCTGAGGCCAAAAAAATGCCACACACACACACACACACACACACACACACACACACACACACACACCTACACACACAGAGACCTAAGGCATAATATGCACTTCATCCAGTGTCACATCCCCGAGTATTGTGGGTCGGACTATGGGCAGGAGCGCTGGCTAAGGGAAGAAGTAGGACACATGTTGAACACAGTAAAAAAGTTAAAAGTGATACTCAACACCTATTCAGATTATTATAAAATGAAAAAAGAGGTTATTTGTTTCATGTGCTATGGCATTGTATCAAATAATTTGTTGGTGAATTGCTGTCTGCTATTGAATAGATACATTATGGCCTCTCCAAAACCACCTGACAAAGAGTACCAACTCAGTTATTTTATAATCATCTACTCATCTCGTTGCATGCACCCTTGATTGACATAAGGGTGAGTTGATAATAGCTAATAACAGGCAGTCTCTAGCAGGAGTTGTCACAGCCCAGGCTCAGTGAGCAAGACAAAGAGGGAGACCACACAATATTTAAATGAATTCAAACAATATTTTATTTGAAACTAACACAAAAACTTAATAAAGGACTCTGTATTCTGTAAATCAGTGGTGTTTACAATGTGGAATGTAAGTGTGATGTGAAGGCGAAACAAAGAGGAAAGCAAACCAACAGGGTAGATGACAATGGTGAGAGAGATACACAGAAGTAGAAGCTATCGTGAATGAACTGGGAGCAGCCTGCAAAACATAATGTCTGATGGTTCCGCCCATCTTTACCTGCAGACAACGTGCAAAAGCAAAAACGAAAACAAGGCAGTATGAGGAGCACTAACAGGGGGACTTTCTCAAGCCACCCCGTAAACCCTCTCCCTACACACTTCCACTAGCTGTTGGAGGGTTATAAAAAAAAAACTAACAGTGTTTCTACATCTACATGACTTACTGGATATGTACAATGGCATTCTATGTTCATCATGGAACACGCTCTGTACAAATCTGTGCAACTCCCCGTACTGCTCAAACTAACACGGAGTTTACAAATTTGCTCACATCAACACTTTGGTCCAGAGTAAAATGACCCAGTAACATTGCATTTAGATACAGCCTTTCTTGTCTTCCGACCACTCAAATTGCCGTTCACTACATTCCAGTTGCAATGAGCCATTTCTGAGTAAACAAATGGCAGAGAGCATGCAGTAGTTTGGCTCGGAGGCCTCTAAATATTTCGTAATGGCATTCGTGATGAGTCCTCCATCTGCCCACCATTCACTGTGCCTCTTCCAATAAACACTGGAAATGAGGAACTCCACTTCCCACCGCTTTTGTTGATTTGCCAAACTGTAAAAACAAGAAGGAAAAAATAATTCTGGCTCGCATTGTCTACTTTATGCGAGCTCTGGAGATGATTAGTCCTAATTATATCATATCTTAATTGTGTGTGTGTGTGTGTGTGTGTGTGTGTGTGTGTGTTTGTGTGTGTGTGTGTGTGTGTGTGTGTGTGTGTGCGCATGTATGTACCTTTGCGCGCTGTGGTGTTTACTTGCACATGCAGCAGGAATGTTTCTAGCCAAAGGGAAGTGGTTTAATCTGCTTGAAATCCAGAGGCCAGCGATGGTGAAAGCTTTATTAGTCCATTTTCCTTTAGTAAAGTTTATCAGCATCACCGCCATGGATTTATATCCTCTAAAGCATGGTGAAGTTATTCATAACCTTCTACACTTAAACAAAAGACAAAGAAAACAATTATCCATATTTGTCATACATTAAATACTCCTTCATACAATTTTATTTCTCCTTGCACAAAGATTCTTGATGAAATTAGAAAAAAAAACTTGAGGTCTGAAAAAAGACATTTTCATTAAAATGATACTATCACATTGCTGGAAGGTGTGAGAGAGACAGAGTGGAAAAAGAGAAATGTATTTGGCCAAGTGATCAACAGACGGAGTGCTGAAGGCCTTGATGTTTCCCTCACATGGTGTTAAACACTGCCTCTGGACTGCCAGACGATGGTCACTTCAACTCCTCCAACTGAAGAAATACACAAATGTATGATTCAGTTGGGATGAAAAACTGCCACTTTGAGAAATATGGGCTATTTTCCTGTTTTGTTTAAGTCAGTTCATTTAAAAAGTTACTTTGCCAATAACTGGCCCTCTTTCTGGAGCTGTTCCAACCTGGTGAAAGGAGACAGCCTTCATGCAATCGAGAGTTGGAATATAGACCGATGCGTGCATCATGTTTGACCTTGTTGCTCGGCAGGCCACAGGTGATTGATTAGAGGTAGGTTTACAGGTGGGGCGGATTCGGAGTCCACTATCCTAGTTCATCTCCAGCAAGGGAGACCTTCACAGTGTAGACTGCCAGAATGATGGCCCGGTTGACAACATTGTCTCCTTCAAATGCCTATTACTAAATTAATTATCTTCCTGATCATCACCCCTACAAGTGGGGGCGGTGAAGTGTCCCACAGAGCACCTGATAAAGTCCAGACCCACAATTTTGGTTTTATAAGTGTCAGATCACTGTCTACCAAAGCTGCACTGATAAATGATGTAATTCTTGAGCATGGCCTCGAACATGATGGGTGAAGCCAATTTTTGTCTTAAATGCTTCCCAAGCTTCCCCACCTGACTACACCAATGCCCTTGTTGCTCGGGCTACTAAACAAAGTGAATGTGATGTCTTAATCTATGAATCTATGGAGGTTTTGTTTTAACTTCTAAACAAACTGCCTGCCTCGTTGACCCCCTACCAATTCAACTTTTTAAAGATCTCTGGCTATTTCCGGACACGAATGGTGTCACTTACAACTGGCATTGTCCCCCCTAGCTTTAGGACTGCTGTATTAACACGTCTACTCTCATAACTCTTATCGACCAGTCTCTCAGCACCTTCCAGTCCTCATATTTCACATTCATCTTTTAGAACCTTTTTCATATTTTTTCAGGGCCTGCCACTGAAACTGCACTTACTTAAGTGGTAAATGATCTTCTGCTCACTGTGGACTCAGATTCCACCTCTGTGTTTCTATTATTGAATTCTGATGTAACCTTTGACCCACAGTATACTCCAAGAATGACTAGAAAATCAAGTTGGGATTTCTGGCCCGGCTCTATTGGGATTAACGTCTTAAATGAAAGAACATAGTGTGTTTCCTTTCCTTTCTGACATGATTTTTGGAGTATGTCAGGGATCTCTTCTTGGCCCTCTTTATTATTCACCACCTGGCTCTTTATTATTCACCACCTGGCCAAATTTGATGTAGTCGTGGAATTAATTTCCACCAGTATGCTGATGATACTCTACTCTATCTGCCTGTAAAGGGTGATGATCACTCCCAAATCATGAAAGAGGCCTGCCAGTTTTCTGTGAAAAACATAGTATAATTATCTGCTTCTAAATGCTGATGAACTGAGAAGCATTGGCCGCTGTAGTGGGAGCTAAGTTATTTCTATCACACAGTTTCACTCTGAAAAGAGTTTGTCATACTTTTTCTCTACCCCTTCATTCACCTTTCATATGGCTTTAAGTGATCTCTCCCACGCTGCAACTGACACAACCAGCAAAGCTTCATGCTAATTAATGTGCCATGATGTCACTGATATGCAAATGAGCACACGGTGTCATCTTGATGACTTTTGAAAAGCTGCTTTCATCATTAAAAAAAGGTTTTGCAAGACTGTTTTTTGTTGCAAAAGAGTTATGTGTTCAGAAGGAACCAATTAGCTTGGAGCTGAGAGCCACAGACAGGCATTGGAATTCAGAAATGACTGAGAAACAGACAAAACTTTGTTGGTTTTGCGATTGTTGTAAGTGAGAAACAATTGTGTAACACCGGTCTTATCCTTTGAGACTGACTTACTTAACTTCCTGGAATCCCAAAATGAACAAATTGACCAACCAAAAGTTGAGAGTTTCCCTTTAGTTTTCCCTTCGCCCACATTATTCTAAGGTAGGGAATTGTCTTGAGCTGAGTAAGAAAACTAGAAGAGAAAAGAAGATGAAGCCAGAGGCGGCAGGCAGGTGGAGAAGAAAGGCTGTGATGTAGTTTGTGTATGCCGGTCCGACGCCACTACCAAAGTGTGTACACACATATTAGCATAAAACAGCTTTGCATATGATCTGAGCCCTTTCCAAGATGCTCGAGACGACAGAGAGAGAGGGTTGAGAGGGAAGAAAATAAAGCTCTTGCTATTTTGCAAGCCTGAGACGATCACATGCTGTCGACAGCACCTCACATAACATCCACCCACCACAACCACCACCAACTACCCCCCTACACCCACCCACCCTGCCCTGCATCGTTTTATAATCCTTGTCAACACACACTTATACACAGACAGAGCAGATACCCCAGGTCTCATCTCTTTGCTGTTTTTCCTGGTTTGGTCCAGGCAGGAAACGGCACACATCTTAGTGAGCTGGACCGACTGTGAGCCAGGCCTTATCAACCAACAATGTAATAAAGCTACAATGAGCAATGAAAAGATAATTTATACCAGTGAGGACAAATACACAATATAGTCATATGAACAATATTCACTCTGTAAAAGGTTTATTGTATTAAATGTATCAGCTTTAATAACATCGTGAGTATCATCTCCATGTAATACTTAGTTTGTAGACACAGAAGCTATCAACAACAATGTAGAGTCTACATAAATGATCTAATGGTAAACTAATGGTAAATGAATGGATTAGACTACGTTGATCATTTTTACCTTGGATTAGCTCCATGGTTAAAGACTAACATAGATGAATTACCATATAGAATGAAAGCCATGTCCCAAATCTCTTTTATTGTCGGCTGTAGGCTTTGTGAAATGTGAAAACAAGATGTGTTTTCTTATCTTGTTAAGAGTGGTCCCGACCACTTGTAAAATGTTCTCTTACCTAAGAGAGTCATTGGTGAATCCCAGAAATGGGAACTAACATAAGAATATATCACGCAGACAAACAAAAATAAAATTGAAATTTGTTTGCATATTGCTCCCATTGTACTTCAATAGACCATCATTTTATTTGCAAATGCAGACATTTTCCTCCGATACTTGGAATCATGTTTGATTTCTGTGATTTGAAGGGGTAAAAAAACACAAAAATGAAGGCCCATTTAAAATGTAAATTAACTGAGGTTATGTTCTTAGTTTTAAAGAGCACTTTACCTCGTAACACCTGCTGATCATTTTAAATTTAAAGTACCCTAATATGGGAGTGAGAAGAGTGGAGGCTGTTATAACAGTATATTAGAGTTTCAGGGTTTTATATACATGCTGTTGGTATGTGTGCACAGCCTTGTTCTTTTTTCTCTATTTGATGAGTGGATCAGTGTAGAATTTCCTTCTGATATCAGTGGTGACATGACTCTGTCACTTCAGTGCTGACAGTCACTCCTTACAGACCCATGCACTAACATAGCCGGTGTGTGTGTGTGTGTGTGTGTGTGTGTGTGTATCAGATCAGAGACTCGGAGCAGCTCTTAGCTCATTAATGTAAACACGCTGCTAAGCACAGGTTCTGCAAAGCTGCACCACTGACTCCCACAATCCACTGGGAGACAGACCAAGATGTCTGCCTGTTTCACAGCTCTTTATCCTCCACTGTCTCTCTTTCTCTTTATCTGTCTATGACTCGTAGCCATGGTTTCCCCCTCAGGCTTTACCTTCCCTCAGGCTTTACCTCCTCCACCGTCACATGTGCCCCTTTCCCTTTTATATCCTTTCCCTTTTTCTTAGCTTTCTCCATCTTCTTTTCCGCGCTTCAACATCTGCCAACACTTTTTGAACTCTACTCGAGTGGTCCCTCAGAAGTTTACACTGCGACACTAAATAATAACCGCCATATGCCATTTACTCTTTACAACCATATAACTTTCATCTAGAGTGATTGAAAGGCAACTGGCCTGTGGCTGAAAGGATTTAATTGTGAGCCGTATAGCTCATGAGTATATTGTGCTGTATTGATAATGTTCATGTCCTGTCATGTCCAGAGGACAAATGGAATGATTGAATGCAGGCGTTGCAATTGCTACTCTCATTAGCTGTGAACATATTATGAAACTGGAGAGGGGTCCAATCGAACGTTCTGTTTCCAGACCAGCCATTCGACAATATGTCTGCTCTCCGGGCAGTATTGGGACTGATATAAGTTATCTTTCATTTAAAAGTGTTTGCTCTGCTACTCTCAGCTGTGGAGAGGTTAGCCTAAAGTTAGCTAGCAAGCTTATGAGCATGGAAGTGCATTATGACTCTGGAAACAGCAGGTTCTGAAAAGCTCTAATCCCTGCCCAGCGCTACACAGCAGACAAACACAGTTAGCGACTAGCCGTGAACATAGTGCAGCATTTAGCAGCTAAAGGGACAGATATATTTCTCAGGAGTTTAGGTGGAGTCTAATCTGCCAAACGGTCAAATAATCACCTCAGAAGTAACCATTGGATACTGTTTGAAGCATTTTTAACAAAAGTCAATCAAGCTCTTGCCGAAGCCAGTCAGAACAAAAGAGGAAATATCTTTTCCATCGAGAAAAATCTTTCGTGCCGTTCTTTGCTCTTCTCCTAATGAAGAAATACTCTCCAGTTCTGATGTAACTGATGCTATCGCAGCATATATGCTAATCTCTTTAGGAGCCGCCATTGTTGTTCTGAACAGTTGCCTACGGGTCATCACACACTCCTGATCTACGCCCGTATCTGCCAGCAGCTTCACAAAATCCAGCTGCCATGCAAAGTAAGGACGACACCAGAACATAGCCAGGCTTGGGGAGTAACGGAAGACACGGAACAGCGTTACCGAAGAAGAATACAGAAAAAAGTGTGTGTGGACACCAGACACATGCAAACCGATACAGATCAGCGACATCGTTTACATGTTTGTTGGCATTCGGCCGTTTCACTGTGGTCAAAAACACAAAGGGAAACATGCTGCACCTGTATTTAAGGGGCAGTCTAGCAGCAATCCAACAGCACCACAAATTGCATTTAAATATCGAACATAAATCATTATTTGTTTCCCCCATTTTCTCATGGTGATGACGTCAGAAAATATGGCAACAGACATTGGAAGACATGGAACCTCAATATAAGCTTTGAATGTAAAAAAAAAACATATTCTAAATAATTTGGAAGACATTTGTATGCAGGTTCATTTAATTTAATTTGTAAAAGGGTACTGTAAGTAAGTTTAAATCACTGTGATGTTGTTCTTTTCTGCTTTACATTCTAAATATGTTTCACTTCTCTTGCCTTTATATTTATATTTTGTCTTGCGGTAATCCAAATGTAACAGAAATCAAGTTACATTACTTTTATACTGTGATACTTTGATTAGGTTACTGATCACATTGTGAAACAGGCAATTAACACTTGTATAGGAATACATGTATGAGGTAATCCTCCCAACCCTGAACATCGCTGACAGCAGTATGAATGTTGTGTTGGGTGATCAGCAACACGACTGAAGGCCAGTGTTCCCTTGAGTCTGCAGATGTGTAGTGAAGCAACTGTTTGCTAACATGTTAACCGTATCAAACTGTACACAGTGATAATAGCTCAACGTTATGTTTAAAGTGTGGTCACTGTTGAGTGAGCAGTGTTGCTCATGGTGTTAGGACAGGTCTCATTGTTGCCCCTCTTGGTCCGGAGCGCTCCCCGGAACGGCACTTCCCTCTTGCTCTCCTCCTCTTCAGTAACAGATGTTGTGCCCTGTGTGTTTTAGGTTCTTCACCACTGATCTGTTACGTTGTGAGAGGTGGTTAGAGTTTGAATTAAGATATTGATCTGTGTAAGTGGGTTTCCTGTACACTGTGGCCAGCCCTCTCATGAACGCAGGTGTCTGGAAACAGAAGCTCACCATCCACTTCCTGTTCACTGCTGCACCTGATATGTGGGTTGATACTGCCGATGTGTTGGGTGAAGAAAGATCAAGGAGACCAACGTTGAACAGACAAACATGAGCTTCTCCCCCATACATGACCAACTGTCACCATATGACTGAAATCCCACACATATAAGTCGCAAGAACTTGGTAAGTTCCAATCACTGATACAATTAGCATTTTACGGAATGAGCAATCAACTGTTTTCCTGTAGAGTACCATGGCCTGAGACAAAAACCCAAACAGACCAAACCAAATGTCATTAAGGTGGGACACTACAGGCAAAGCATTGCTTTTCATGAACTGGTCCATTTTTAGATTTTGGGCAATATTGCTCGGATAAAGTCTTCTTTCAGACAATAAAACACTATGAAAATACACATGAAGGTGTTTATTGTATTACTTCGTCTATTTGTGTCTGAAGATTTATCTTAAATTCACCAAAAGTTATCATGAGATAATGCCTCATTTAAAATTAAACATTTCAGAAAACTGAATTGAAAACAAAAAATGATTGTAAGTAATCAACTGAAGAACTTTCATGGCGATATCTATTAATTATATTTGTTTACCCGATTCACCTGTAGTGTCTTAAATACACCCTGCCAAGCATTCAGCATAACCATTATTACATTTCTTCTTTTTATGTCATGATTATTGCCGTCCAATGGCAGCAGTATTTCCCAGGGACACAGTGTCACTGTCTGAGTAATGCTTGGTGTGAAGTCATCATCCTTTGTGGCTGTCCTTTACCCTCTCCTCTGAAATGAGAAAATAGCTCGGTTAAAGCTGTATAGATGTATACATGTATGGAAGAAAGTTCTATTTATTTCCGTACTCATTCACTGACGTTAACTGTACATTCTCAGCAGTCACTCTTGAGCTGTTGTTGTAGTGCCAAACTTTAGACAGGATCTCTCCCCATCAACGGCGTATCAATGGGCCTAAAACTGAGACCAGAACCCAGCTCTTATCCCCCTGTCTTTAAACCTGACTCAACTAAACCCGACGTATATATTTAAGCCACTATAATCCTACTGTGTTCTCCCCCTTTAGTGACCAACATCTGACCAGGCTAATGCAAAGCAGTGACGACACTACTTGCGGTTCTCAGTGGGCATTGCATATTTATTTGCACGATATAATATTGCACGGTGGCAGACAACTGGTACGCTCAGAGAGAAGTCTTAGTAAGTGATGCCTACACATTCACTTGACCATTCACACTATTCAGACTATTGGCACAGGTTAATCCCTAGTGGTCAGTAGTGCTATAAAAGCCAGGTCTGCTGTTGTTTGTCGAGTCCAACAATCCCACCAGAACTTGCATCATTCTGATCATGTTGAGGTCCAGCTGACATCACGTGGAGGCTACAATACACTTGAGATTCAACAGGGCGGATGGTGCAGGAAAAGTAGTGCAGCAATTTACATTCTGCCATCGTGATCAGCTATATTTGCAAATTAGAGAAGTGATTTAGAACGGGTAATTGTACTGCATTGATCAGACTTATCTAAAGGACATTTACTGACTTTGTCTTTTATGTTTGTCTCTTTCTTTCACATTTCCCCTCCCGTCTTCTCTCTCCTCACAGCCGACGTCCTCTTATTCCCCATGGCACGCTAGTCAGGTATGTTTGTCACAAAGTACAAATATGGGTGTGTTTGTGTTTGTGTGTGTGTGTGTGTGTGTGTGTGTGTGTGTGTTGGGCCAGGTTGACTGACAGACGGCCTCTGTAATAGCAGGTGTTGCCACGGCGATGTGGAACAGCTTGTCTTCTCTTACCCAACTCTAGCTTTGCTCTCTGGAGGCCAACATTAAGGCAGCAGCCACGCACACACACACACACACACACACACACATACATGTAAAAACAGGATGCATACCGGCCATAGTGCATGCAAACATGCTGACAACACACATGGTATCATACACAGCTACACACACACACACACACACACCAACACACACACACACACACACACACACACACACACACACACAGATACTGACTAAGAGCCTCTCTTCTTTTCTCTGTCTGGTCTCTTTTCATTTTCTCCCTTTTGTCTCTTTACTGTCTCTTTTAGCCTCTCGTTATTTATTTCCTCTTCACATTTTCTCTTCTTTTTCACTCATTGTCTTGCTGGATTTCTCTTCTGTCATAAGTGCAGTTCATGAACACATTTCACGCAAAAGAAATCCACTCATAAAAGTTTGTTTTCTGAAAGTTTGTATCTCTTATTTCAGTAAGTAAGTTACTACTACTAGACCCACACGAAGAATGATATATCTTGCAATCAGTGGGAAAACACTTATAGGTAATAATGCAACACACACCCACACACACACATAGAAACATGTAAACGCTAATTGAAAACAACACAATCGTTGTGTGTTGTTGTAGAAACCTGCAATAGCAAATGAACGAGCTGTATTCTGTTTTTTTCTGGAGCCTTTCTATGTTTGTGTTCATTGAAATGTGACTAGATGTACTGTACTGGAACAATCTCTCACAGAAGCCTGTATGAGGGAATCATGAAGGTGTACAAAGTACATCAGACAGCAGTGTGTTGTGTTAAGTGCATCAGTGTGTTGTTGCTGCTTTGAAAGAGTAATTCACATGTTGCATGTGTGTATCATTTTGTGGCAAAAATGCTTGATTGCATGTTTTATTTTGATTGCAGCGCTTCATTTTGACATATGTGAGATGTGTATCTCAGTGCTGTGTGTTATTTGGCTTGTGTGTAGAGTTTTAACACAATGAGCCAACGCAATCATGGAATAAAGCTGCAACTTTATTTAGCTGTGCAGTTAAGTATATAATAAAAGTATAATATGTGTGTTATTACAACTCTTCAAAAGATGCATCCGTGTATTATTTAAACACATTTTTTTTGTTTTATTATAATTTGCATTTTGTTTCTTAGAGGTGTCACAAAATTGGAGTTGACACGTGTTGATGAAAACTACCAAATGTTGTTAAAGACTTTGTAAAACTTGTTTCAAGCAATATTTCCGAGTTGTTTCGGGATGTTTGGTAAGTGCTCTGAAGAGATGTTTGTTTAGTGTATGGATTCGTTTACACTGTATTTTAACAGATGCAGAGGGGTGACTGCATCCCACAGGTGTGACCAGTTACACTCACTGTTTCTCCACACCTGCCAGAGACGTACCTCTGCTTTCTATTCAGCAAGTATTAAACCTTTACCTCCTCTGGATCACTGCACGCCTTAGGCCGCATCGGCCCCGGTCTCCTCCCCTCCTCTCCGGCTCGGCCTGGCTGACTGTAGGGGGTCACAGCCTCACATCCATACAAACAGGTTTAGCTGCTATGAGGTTGCGTATTTGGCAGCTCTTCTCGTCGCTGGAACAGGGCAGGAACTACTCTGCTATATGTAACATTCTCTTCTTTAGTAGCACAAATATCCTTTAAATGCTGAAAACAGAAATATTATATCATTTTTGTTATGTTATTTTGCAAAGGACTAAACCTTTTCAGTTAAGTTTACTTTAAATACCTACCTACTATAAAAAAAAAGTTAAATATAATTTTTTTATTTTGAGGTTTAAGAGTTAAGGAGTCCAAGACCCAATAAAGACCCTGCTGATTCTGCATACAGGTCAATATTTCCTCTAGAAAGTTTAGCATCTCAAAGTCATCCTCTAATTCTTCTTCTTCTTCCTGTCTTTCCACTCTGAATCCTTTCCATTCTCTCTGTTCTTCTTCTTCTTCTTCTTCTTCTTCTTCTTCTTCTTCTTCTTCTTCTTCTTCTTCTTCTTCTTCTTCTTCTTCTTCTTCTTCTTCTTCTTCTTCTTCTTCTTCTTCCTGCATTCAAAATATTGCTCAAGTAAAAGTATGTTTGTACAATCACGAAAATGTGAAAAAGTACTCACTATGCAGCCAATTGTGCTCTTTGGTTGTTACATCATTACATATTATAACATTACATTATTGTCATTAATTCAGTGACATGTGAGATGCATTCTAACGTTGTAGCTGGCTGCAGTAGAAGTACTTTGAACATGCTTTGAATGCTGTTGGGTGGTTAAATGTACTGTATAACAATGCATCCATTTCATATACTCATCATAGGTTTTTAAAATATTTATCTCAACTAATTTCAGTATTTAAGGAATTAAAATCATCAAATACATGTAGTGCAGTCAGAAGGACAATATCTCCCTCTAGGATGTGGTGGAGTAGAAATATAAAGTCACATACAATTAAAACCCTAAAGTACAAGTACTTCAACTTTGTAATTAAGTGCAGTACTTGAGCAAATGTACTTAACTACGTTCCACCTCCTCCCCTTCACCGTCTCTGATTCACTGTTTTAATTTTGAGGCCTCTGAGTTAAACGTCATCATATTTACTTTACAGGGAGTTTGGAGACAACAGGAAGCAGCACAGAGGATGAGTGACTCCTCTGTGTTTAATAAAAAGCCGGGAGCCTCCTCCCTCACCTCCTCCCTCACCTCCTGATTCCTTGTATGCAAATATGTGTTCTTCATATGTGTCTCTTTATCTCCCTCTTCTTCTTCTCTCCCATATTAAGATGATGCTATATTCCTTCCTAAATAAACTAAATATAGCAGGGTCACAATCAACTGGTGCAAACGCATGAATATTCAGGATTATATCTATTGTGAGTCAAACCTTTGAATCACGCTAACATTCTTGAGGTTGTACATTTATTATCCCCACAATATACACACACACACAGAGCATCGCATATGTGTTACACACATCAATTAAAAATCTTGACAAAAGCTCTAAATTGAGTAAATTGACTCCGCAGAGATAAAGCTGTGTCCATTCTAAGAATCAATAATCCGTTTATAAATATGTTATTAATAAAGGAGTTAAGCCGCATATATATTTCATGACAGAGGAAGGGAGCGTCTCCCTGAGGCCGCGGGGCTTTACTCCATATCATTCATTTATAATTAATCTGCACCACTTGGGATTTAGTGAATTAGCAAACCCGCAACAGACTTGAGCTCTGTTCTGTTTCTATCAGTTGCAGTTCTGGAACATGGGAGGTCCTTCTCTCACTGCTGGTATTAAAAAAAAAAAAGGAGAGAGAGAGAGAGAGAGAGAGAGAGAGAGAGAGAGAGAGAGAGAGAGAGAGAGAGAGAGAGAGAGAGACAGCTAATGCAGTTGAAGTTTATCCAACCAGGAAAAGGGGAGTAACAGTCCCACCGACACACTGGAGCAGAAGGCCAAATGTTTTAGACATTTTATATGTGAATAACATATTTATTACATTCAATAAATAATCCAAATAAATATTTAGACATAATGATATGATGATAATCAATCAGTTAATCAATAATGATATTCACCTGCACAACTGTCTTTGCAGAGACTTATTATTATTATTATTATTTATTTAATTCAATGCCTTTGCCAATCCATGTGTGATTATCTACATTTCTACAGTATTCTTTTTAAACTGTTATTTGTATTAAAATGATTTTTGTTAATATTAGTATTATGACTATTATTATTATGAATTGTATTTGTAATTGTGATTTTATTATTACTATTGTAGTTCAATTTGTTTTAATTCAATTCATTTATACAACCCAAAATCACAAGTTTGCCTCTTAACAATCTGTGCAGCTTACGTCCCCCCAAAACAACCTTTAACGGGAGACAGAGGAGGGATCCCCAGTAATAGTAGTATAAATGTGACTAATAATAATAATAATAATAATAATAATAACAGCAGTAGCAGTGGGTGTGTGGTAGGACCACGGTCCAGGAACCACAATCCATGGAGGAGAGAAGTTGTAGATGAAGAAAGAGTGAGTCCATTTCTTTTCTTTTTTATAATTTGTAACTTTTATTTTGAAATGTAGCAAAAACAAGTTAATATATAAGCAGTACAACAATGAGCAGAGGTACAACAGCATGAACCTTGTGTAAAAATCATCAATCTGTGGCAGCACATCCTTTCAGCGACACAGTTTTACTTAAGGAAGTGTTGTTCTGCCCTGTTAAACATCCCAAATGACAATCTTTCATATTTAAAAGAGATCAATAATGTCAACTTTTAACTTACCGTAAACTCTTTTGACATTGCATTTAAATGGTCCTACATCAGACAGGCAAGCCACGAAGTACATGCAAACCCCCACTCACACACACTCACACACACACACACACACACACACACACACACACACACACACACACACACAGACACACAGAATGGGTCCAGCCTGCTATTGTCCCTGGTTAATCAGGGGTGGACTGACATTGCCGTCAATTTCCCCCAAAAACAAAAGACTTGCTGCGGATGTGAGGGAGCTGTATCAGTGCAGCATCTCCCTGGCAGCACCAGGGCAGCCAGGCAGGCGAGAAGAAAGGCCTGATCGCTGCAGGATGGCTGCAGGCGAAGGAGAAAGACACTGCTGACAAACGCATTAATTACTTTATCAACTTCATTTCCCAATTAACCTTACATGCCACCTCCCAGGTAAGCCAGCCGGGGAGGATGAGCGGTGCAGGGCTCTGGCGCTGGCGACTCCTCATCAACCGGAGAAAAACTCAGCAGTCAGAGAAAAGATGAGGTGAGGAAAGATGAAGAATCCTGGAGACAATAGTTTCCCCCAGCTCTTAAAAAAAAGCAGAGCAAAGACAGAAAAATGACCAGATAACATTGTCATTATCGTGCATTTAGTGGTTTCCACCAATCGCAGTTGTGATTACCAAACATAATGTTCAGTTCAATTAATACACTGTTTGATATATATCTTCATTTACCCCTTCATTTGCATTTTCAATTTCTCAATATTGGTGCGTCAGCCGTCTTTTCTTTGGCTTGACCAGCACATCGCTGTTTCAGCTCAGGCTCGTCCACTTCTGTCCACAGAGAGGAAGTCAAGGAAATCAAGGGAAGTGTGACTGTGGCAGAATAACTAATGGTCCTTCATCATAAGGTTTCATTAAGGGGGGGGGAGCTCACTGTGGTGCAAAAGAGAAACAAAGGTAATGAATGAGAAGTTTAATATATTAAAATATGTTCATAATAAGTTCAAGATAAAGTAAAACAAATACAATAAAGAATTAAGTCAAACAAAAGTCAATATGAGGAGAATAAATTCAGAAAATTGGGAGAATAAAGATAGTAATGCTAGTTCTGTCAAAAGGTTATGTTTTGAAGATAAATAAGAAGATTAAGAGAAGAAACTTATTAAACTTATATAAAATTATGACATTTTAAATTAAAAATACAAGAAAAAGGTTGTCATAATTTAACAATACTTGTGGAATATTTTGAGAACAATGTTGAAAATGTATTTCTATACATGTTAATATATACATTTCATTATTGTAACATTTTGAAGGATTTGTCTTCCCTAACAGTGGGCTTTATACTCTTGTAATGATGTGATATGTACAGTGGACAGACTAGGTAATGCTTAATCTGTTCATTAGCAAACATACACCTTTCTACCGATGTAGCACAACACATCGCTGCAGCACCTCAACAGTTCACACAATACTTTCCTCTTTCGGTTGAGACAGCAGAAAGCTCATACTTGGAATGTTTGGCTCTCAAACCATCCACGAGCGGTGTCGAAATAGCATACGCACAATTGTAAATTAGCGTGAAGACAAAGTCACTGTTTGTGGCACAGTTCCTCCCTGTCAGTAATCTGTGAGTGAACTGCTCTGGATCCATTTAGGACTTAATTTAGTGTAGCCTCGTTTCCAGCTTTGGTCCGCTGCATTGTTTTACATTACATTAGAATCTGTTTTTCTTTTACATTAGTGCGTCTGCCAGAATGTCTGTGGAAGTAGAAGATGAAAGGTTAACACAAGCATATGGATCTGCCATGAAAGCCCTCCAAACACACACATGTGCATCTGCACGTGCACATGCATCCCCTCATTAAAACTTTGAATGGAAAATCTGGGAGGGAAAGTGTTAATCAGATGGTTAATTTCCATCCCCCAACCCTCTGAATTTATTGAAGTAGTTGAGTGTTAGTGTTTTTCATTGTGGGAGGAGGGAGGGGGGGGGGGGGTGCAGGCCTTTTTCACCACTAGTTGAAATGTTAATTATGACCCTGGCAAGAGAACTGAAACACTAAGGATTGGAGTAGAATGGGAGGGCAAATACAAAGCAGCTGTGGCCTGGGCTGGAGCTGTTACTGGGACTGAGGCTGAGACTGGAACTGTTCGGTGGAATGAGACCCAAAGGAGGAGGCAACCAAACCTAAACCATAAAGGAGATGAGGACTTCATGTGGAGATATAGGGCTGAACTGGGACTAAGATTGAATTTGACACTACAATAGAGACTTCATGGTATGGATATTGGGGGGGATAATGATTTACGATGGAGATGTGATGTAAGCTAAACATGAGATAGGTACTACAACAGGGGCTGGAGCTTGGACTGCAGACTGGGCCTCATGACAGGGATTGGGACTTTATCTAGGTCTAAAACAAGGACTGAGACTAAAGCAGAGGGTTAAACTTCAACCAAAAATTATGTTGGGTTTAAACTGAGATCTACCCTAAAACTAGGACTGGGATTGGCAGGATTGGAGATATACATAAAGTGGGATTTAAGATGGAACTGTGAGTTTCCATTTGGGGCATTGCTAGGGACTGGTCTGTTATGAGGACCGATGCTCACACTGGCACTGGGGTTGGAATGGGAAAAACGGACACTGCAGCCAGAACTGGGATTGGGACTGGGATTTCGACAGGGGCTCGGATTGGAAATAATTATTTGATATTGGCCAAGGCTGAGACTAGGGCTCAGACTAAATATGGCCCTGGGAGCGGGGGCAACGTAGGACTAGGTTTGAAGCTAAAGCTGGCACTGGGATTGGGCTAAATCATTGACTCTATAAGAAGTGGAAGAAGTTAGCGTGACATCACCCATTGGTTCGAGGACTACGGTTTTGAAGCTTTGGGTTTGTTTGTGTCCAGAAGTGAAATGAGAGGGTGTAGCTAAGTACAACTGAATGCTAAAAAAAGACATTTAGCAGATCAAAATGTTACAATTAACTTTCATGAAGTTAAAACACACTGTGACAACAGACAACTCCCAGACAGGACAACGCTATGGAAGTGACTTGTCAATAACACAAAGCCCCGCCCTAAAGCAGACCCTGCTTTATGGTCTATCTGACTCTAAATGGACCATAATTTACTAAATGAACATCATGCTGTATTGAAGAAGACTTGAAACTAGAGATTGAGACCATAAACTCATGTTTACAATGTTTACTGAGGTAATAAATCAAGAGAGAAGTAGAGTCATTTTCTCATAGACTTCTATACAATCAGAGGAGTCGCCCCCTGCAGTCTTCTAGAAAAATGCAGGTTTAAGGCATTTCTCATTGGCTTCCCTGCCGCCTTGTCTTAATGCAGGACTTTGGTTAAGATTTATTAGTTTGACTCATTATGACTAATCCTGTACTGTGGCTGAAACAAAAATTGGCACTGAGCCTGGGAATGGGTTTGGGATTGGGATTGAGGATGGGACTGGGGTTAGGTTATCCAAGCTCGGGGAGGGATTGTAGATAAAGGTGGGATTAATAAAGATGGGACCGGGAATTTTCAACTGGAAGAGGCATCGCTGCTAGAATTGGGATTAGAGCTGCGACTGGGAACAGAAGTGCTTGAAGTCATGGACTGAAGCTGGAGGACAATGGAGGACATTGTCCTGGATGTCACTGTAAGTGCTCCCTGAGAAATCCTGTAAACGTACACACAGTGAGTGGATGACAGCTGAGAAAAAGGAGGGAGGAGGTGAGGGAGCAAGAGGCGGAAAGAGAGAGAACATCAATTTAGCCTCTCATAAACACACCAAAATGAAACATTCACTTGAACAGATGCACATGCTCATGCATAATACATTGAGCCGCAAAACGCAAATACACATCACAGCTCTGTCATTTAATTTACGCAGACGATGTAACAAGTAAAGGAAAAAGTAGCCAGTTTGTATCATAGCCTTTTCTACTATTGCAATAAACAGTTAAAACTGGATTAATATCACACTGTTAATTAACATCATGACACACTGTATAATGTGTATGCATATTGAAGCGCTTTATAGATTCCTAGGTTGTTTTCTCTATGGATCACTGAAACGTTGTCATTGGATTTGAATGAAGTGAGTGTAATCTATTTCAGGTACAGTAATACAGCCTTTTACACATTATTTTCAAACCCGGGAGATCTCCTGAACCACCACAAGAGGGTTCTTCTCTCACAGAAATTACAAGTGCTTCTCACCTGTAAAACGTATTTGTATTCAATCAGTCCTTTACACAACTGGATTTATTTTAAACATGTTCTGATATCATTTACTGTGTAGAGTCTGTATGATTGTATGTGGACCTGCATTTTCTTGAAACATTTGTGGTTGAAATGAGTTCCCTTGTAGCTGATATGGTCGGGTTTCTATTGCAGCTAGAGATTTATTGAAGACAGAGGACAGAGTGAGATGTTTAGTTTGTGGTTTCTCCATTACTGGGACTTGGGAGTATTACTGGGGCTCATTGATTCACCAAACAATGCATAGTCTAATTACAGCCGTGTTATTAGACGAGGATGGGAAACTCAACGGGGAGGGGGGGGGGGGGAGTTGGTCCTGGGCCAAGAGAATATTCGGCACCTTATTTGTTACACAAAACAACAAACCCCTTAGATGACTTATGAACTCCTTCATGACTCCTTCAAGGTTTAGGCAAGATGTGTCTTTTTTTTAAAGATAAATAAACACAGTGTGCGTCATCCTGCAGCCAGAGAACGGGAGGTGGAAAACCAGGAACAGTAATTTGTCCTTTCTTTGTTTCAACCACATCAACTTTCCTTTTTCTCGCCTGTTTCTTTCTATTTGTTTTTCTTCTTCCTCCCCCTTCTCCTCCTCTCCTTTCTCCTGTCCTATCCTCTCCCCTGCACTCCCGCCCCGCTCTCCCCCCCCCTCTCTCCCCCCTTCCCTCTTTCTCTTTTTTGATGTGTTTGCTTTCACGGCTTCTGAGCGCTCTCTAATTCCATCTGGCCACAACAGAGAAGGCGGCGCGGTGAGAAAAAGCATTTCCATATGTGCAAATTAGGGATCCCCCCCCCCCCCCCCCAACCCCACCTCCATACACACACACACACACACACACTCACGCACAGACACAGGCTGCACCTACCCCCTACATACTGACTGCCGAGGCTGCTAATGGTGATCAAGGGGAGGGCTTTTGTTGGCCCTCGGTCTGAGTCTGTAAGTTGTCACGACTGTAATGTCTACATCAACAACTATGACCTGGGGAAAATGGAGATAATTATTAATATGATGGCAACCTGATGTATTATTATTATTATCATTATTTTTATTATTAACTTCCAAATGGCTTGTGCTGATTGTGACAGTTATCTTAGATTGAACGAGCTCCGCATGCAGGTTTATTACCTGTGCTCCGGTTCCATCTGTAATTCCTCTGGTGAATTACAACTTCCACGCTCACAGCGTGCCTCCGAAAAAAGAACAAATGTTAGCAGTTCATTTGGTCTGAAGGAAAAGGAGGAATGAGCAGAGAGAGACACACAATGACAATTAAAGCCATCCATCTCTGCTGAGGAGAGGTCGCCCCCCCTGTTCTGTGCTGCTTTCATTTCAAGCCTCAACGCATTCATCGCTTTTAGATTCCTTGTCTGAAATACCTTTAAAATGAAAAAACAAAAGAGTTAATGTATTCATTGTTTATTTTCTATGGAGAGGAGGGGGGGGGGGGGGTGCTCATAGACAGCATGTCTATTGTCTGTCCATCAGCCTCCCCTCAACACTGTACACAAAGAACGCAGCCTGCTTAATAAAGATGCATGTACAGTACTGCTGCGACTTCTATCCTGCCTCGGTGCGTCCGTGTCATTCATGCCACCAGCCACTCCTTTTTCCGTCTCTGTAAACTGGGATCATTCAATCAATGCCTGTTTGTAAGCAAGTCTAAGACAGCTAACTAGATTGTGACATATTGAGAGATTCCACCTTGTGTGCGAGCAGTCGATACTGCCACTCCTGAGCGGCCGTGCCATTAAAGCCGGGCCTAATAGCTCGAGGTGACATTGGGATGTCATATTTGTGTGTATGCGTGTCGAGCGTCTGAGGAGTTTTTTGCCTGCATAAGTTCTTTGAACGCAGCCACATGTGTGTCAATGTCTCTGCGTGTCCTTTACACACACACACACACACACACACACGCACATTTTTTTTCCAACCCATGCACAAAATGACCATCATGTTCATGTTCCATATTTGGCAGTAGGGGTTTGCCGAAACCTTGTGACACTGTAAACACGAGTATAACAGAAGGTGTGCGTCGTTGAAAAGGGCAAACTAAGCTGAGGATGAACACCAGCTAACCGACTGCTCTTTGTGAGGGAGCAACATCGTTCAAGGGTGTGGGTGATTGATTCTTTTAAAAAAAAAGTATATGATTATCATTATCATAAAAATGTGTCCTTTGGGACCCCCAAAGAAAAATCTACTGTGAAACAACTCTCATTTCAAAACGGGAATTATATGTTCTCACAGCGTTCTCATTTACGTGATTAATGTCATCTGAAGAGACAAAAGAGAGAAAGATCCTTATTATTTTAGGAACATTACAGTTCAATTGCATATTGTGTAAAATGAAAATAGACAGAGCACATGAGGAAATGTGAGTCTGCTGCATCTGTGTCTGTCTCCTTCACAATACCCCCCCCCCCCCGATAGTGTGTGATGCTTTAAATTAGGAGCCATGGCAAACATTTTATACATCTATTCTATTGTATCGATTAAAACTGCATAGGCTGCAATTGGGAGCTTTTGACCAATACATTGATATTTTAAATCGTTATTCAAAGAGCACTACTTAGAACAGAAACAGAAAATAATGATACGAAGTCTTTAGGAAGAAATGATTAACAAAGTCGTGAAATGTGAGAATGAGAGAATAAAGCACCTGGGAGTTATGACAGTGAAAGTATACCTCTGTGGTCTGTGGGGACCGTGGCTGGTGGGATGAGGGTTAACTCCCCCAGGGAGTGTAAATAAGTAGCACAAAAGTGAAGTAATACCTTTCCATTGAGATGCAAATACAGTTAAACAAATGAGAAGTTTGAATTACAATAGAAAACATAAATGATTTGCTTGAACTATGTTGCATTAATGTGTATCTTGCGATGTGCTCAAAAACTTTCATTTACCCCCCCGAGGCCTGTTCACCAGGTAGAACCCACTCCCGTAGTGCCAGCACTGGGCTGGGGAAGCACAGTTCAAACAGCTGGCAGAGATTTTTCCGGCTACCAATAGCAGCTATCCACTTGACTTCTGCATGTTCAAGCAGAGAAGATCACAAGATGGAGGCAGTCATCAGTTATAAGGCAGCGAGGCCGCCGTCATGGAGCAGGAGACGGAGACGCACTGCATGAGAGCCGGCTTTGTGTGAGCAAAATGTTTGTGTTCATCAATATGTGTGTGTGTGTGTGTGTGTGTGTGTGTGTGTGTGTTACAAGCAGCGCTGCTCAAAGCGAGGACCAAAGAAGCCTTGAGGGGCCAAGGGGAAAACTTGGGCCCCCATGACCCCTCCTGTGGCTGGGGCCCAGCTGTGCTGTACTGGGCATCTGCCAGCTAGAGGACAGATCCGTCCCCAGCCACTCACACACACTCTCACACACACACACACACATTGTTAAAAAGACACTCACATACAGACTAACACGTGCACCCATGTGTTTCACACGCTCAAACACACACACACACACACACACACACACAGATCATTTGCAGTGATCTATCTGTTTGTTTGTTTCATGGGGGCATATCCTCTTTGAGCATGATAGAGGGCAGTTGTGGTCTGAGGAAAATCCTCTCAGTGCATCTCTCTGAAGGAGAAAAATCAAATCAAATCAAATCCTTTGTTTCCCCCAACAACAAACCCAAGAGCCATACTCAACAATCACTCACTCCAATGGCTCACACAATTGCCAAAGCGATAACATCCTGGGAAAAGAAACAACATAAAATATTTCCCTATAATGTGAGACAACAGCACAAGAGCATTTCAGATCAGGGCGGCTTTGCAAATTTGCACTCTGGAAAAATATGAGCCTTCCTTGTTTGTCTCCATGTTTGGCCAAGTCCAAGTTCCCCCATAATAACTTCACTTCCATTTAAATGGCCATAAGTTTGTGGACACATGAACTTCACATCAGTATGATATTGAAAATGAAATGGCGATTTTTTTTAATATTTCTAAATGAACATCATGCTGTATTGAAGAAGACTTGAGACTAGAGATTGAGACCATAAACTCATGTTTACAATGTTTACTGAGGTAATAAATCAAGAGAGAAGTAGAGTCATTTTCTCATAGACTTCTATACAATCAGACTCAAACAGACCCGAGGTGTTGAAGCTACTTCCGTACTTATGCTACGTTGTTTACGTTTTACTTAGTTTACGTGGTTATTTTAAGCCCAACCATGAGTGTGTTTGTCTGGATTCATAACATTAGCCAGTTGTTCATTGTGACTTCAGTGGAGCGTCATAGTTTAACGGGCTGGTCTAAGTATTTAAAAAAACTGCTGATCTACTGGGATTTTCACGCACACACCATCTCTAGGGTTCACAGAGAAAAAGAGAAAATATCCAGTGAGCGGCAGTTGTGTGGACGAAAATGCCTTGTTGATGTCAGAGGAGAATGGGCAGAGTGGTTCGAGATGATAAAAAGGCAACAGTAACTCAAGTAACCATTCGTTACAACCAAGGTATGCAGAATACCATCTCTGAACGCACAACACGTGGAACCTTGAGGCAGGTGGAACCACACCGGGTGCCACTCCTGTCAGCTAACAACAGGAAACTGGGGCTACAATTCACACAGGCTCACCAAGATTGGACAATAGAAGATTGGAAAAGCGTTGCCTGGTCTGATGAGTCTCGGTTTCAGCTGCGACATTCAGATGGTAGGGTCAGAATTTGGCGTAAACAACATGAAAGCATGGATCCATCCTGCCTTGTATCAACGGTTCAGGCTGCTGGTGGTGGTGTAATGGTGGGGGGGGATATTATCTTGGCACACTTTGGGCCCCTTAGTACCAATTGAGCATCGTTTAAACGCCACGGCTTACCTGAGTATTGTTGCTGACCGTGTCCATCCCTTTATGACCACAGTGGACCCATCTTCTGATGGCTACTTCCAGCAGGATCTCAACACTCATCATCTCAAACTGGTTTCTTGAACATGACAGTGAGTTCACTGTACTCCAATGGCCTCCACGGTCACCACATCTCACCTTTGGGATGTGGTGGAACGGGAGATTCGCATCATGGATGTGCAGCCGACAAATCTGCAGCAACTGCGTGATGCTATCATGTCAATATGGACCAGAATCTCTGAGGAATGTTTCCAACACCTTGTTGAATCTATGCTACGAAGAATTAATTAAGGCAGTTCTGAAGGCAAAAAGGGGTCCAACCCGGTACTAGCAAGGTGTACCTAATAAAGTGTCCGGTGAGTGTATGTCCACATACTTTTGGCCATGAGTGTATCAAGTATGGGTAATGTAGTGCTGTAGCTGCTACTGGACATCTGCTGTTTCGTTCTGGCATGTATTGGCGAATAGCACTGTAAGCATGTGTTAAAAGTGACACACAAAGAGTGAGAAAGTACATTCTTCCATCTCCAATGACTTCATCCGCCGGCTGGAACACCGGCTCTCCACTTCACGTCTGGAGATGCTTGTCTCCTATTGTCTCGGTCGTTATTCAAATGGCACCCTCACATAGACACACTCACATGTGCATGTGTGCGTGCACCTAAAAGATCTTCACCACCAGGCAGTGTCTTTTAAATGGGCAGTGTAAAGACTGATGATGGAAATAAATAAAAGAGTGGGGGAGAAGGGGAGGGAGTGGTTCAGACATATACCTCTCTCTCTCTCTCTCTGTCTCTCATCCACTCTCTCATACATACACATGGGGGTGGCCGTGGCTCAATGGGTAGAGAGGGTTGTCCGATCAAGAGATCCCTCTTTGGGCTTCACGACGGCTCTTCAGAAACCTATGGGTGACATCACGGAGTGAACACTCAATCCTGTTCTCAATAATGCCCATCCCAGCCTCAGTTGGAATTTTTATATGAATTTAAAACACATGCTTACTTTCCCTGTTTAGCTGAGATAGGAAAACCTCATTTTAGAAGGGTCCATGAACCAAATTACCACCGAAAACAGACATCGTTTCACCGTCAACACATGTATGTCTGTATCATTTAACCACCTTTTCAAACAGGAAGCAAAGTCAAATGTAGCTTTACTTGAAAATAAATAACCAATGGAACTCCACAATGCAGCATGTATACAGAGGATTGGTCAGCTAATTCAGGCTAAGATTGTAAAAAGGCAAAAGTTCAAGCGCTGCTTGTACTCAGCTACTGTGAATCTCTGTAGGAAACATCCAATCACTGAGCTTGGAGCTCTATTTTTTTCTGCCACTAATTATAAGTGGAGGGTAAAGTAGGAATGATTCATCACTTTCTGATTTTGGGCAAAATAAAAGATGATAAAAACGCAGTTTACACACTCATTTGAAACAGGAAGTGACCCTGCTTCAGTGGTTTACCACCCTTTTATTTAAAGCCTGTTCGGCCTCACGGGGACCTCACTGACAATAGTACGTTAGTGGAGGTCTGGGACTTCTGGAGAAAAAAAACATGAATCTTTTAATTTCTAAAGCAATATCGTTTGTTGTGGGCCTCATTATTATTGACTGAGGGTTATAGTTTACCCTCAAATTGTATTTACCACAAAATCCCTGGCAGGGCTCCACCCACACCAACAGTGGACACCGTCCAAATGTGATACTGATATTGTGCCAAGAGCCTTAAAGCTTGACAGGGAGGGAGAGAGAATTAGCATCATCCCTCCCTTCTTGCTCTCTGTGTAAAGTGCCAGGCCTGTTTGTGGGGAAAATAGATGTCCTGTGTGTGCGTGTAGGTGTGTGTGTGTGTGTGTGTGTGTGAGTGTGTGTCGGGGCCATGAATTAGCGCTCAGGTGCTTTTAGCCTCCGGCACCAGGGCTGATTGGAGAAGAGAAGAATAGCAGAGTGGCCTTCAGATGCCTGACCCCCCCCCCCCCCCGACAACATATATGCATACACACACAGTGCGTGCACACCAGCGCTAAAAGGGTACAACGACACGAAAACACACACTCACAAACAAGAAGTTCGTTCTGTGTGTGTATGCGTTTCTGTGTCACACACGCACACACACCAACACACACACACACACACACACACACACACACACACACACACACACACACACAGCGCTTCTTTTTTAGAACATATCTCCCGGTTGTCGCACGAGACGAGCGTTTCCCTGTCACCGAGGATGAAATATTTATAATGAGAGCGATGAGGAGAGGCCCTGAATTATTTAACATGAAGGGGGGGGGGGGGTTGGGGAGGGTGCAGGATGGCACTAAATAATCTTCACAGTGTGACATCCCTCTTCACACAAACACTTTTTTCTCATGTCCCTATTGTAGCGAGTGGACAGGGCTGCAGTCACCTCACTGCCTCACCTCTCCAGGCAGCAGCAACAAAAAGCATATGTTTCCGTATGTGTGTGTGTGTGTGTGTGTGTGTGTGTGTGTTGGACGGCCCTATTGCCAGGCTGCATATGCAATGAGACGGCGACACTCACCAGTGTATTTTACATATTCATACACCCCCCTTAGGTATTCAGCTGTCATCAATCCAAATGCACAATAGGAGCCGGATCAAGCAAACACACTCAGGTCACACACTTCGAACGCGAGCTACTGCTATTATCACGGCCGTGTTCGCCACAGTTCATACCGGCTCGCTTACCGTCGGGCCGCCGTCTGATTTCCCCCGGGGGTCTCCACATAGCTCTCTCTCAGGTGTTTATTTTGGATCTTTAATGCCGAAGCTGTGCCAGGTTTTTATGTAAAAATCCAGACATGTTATCAGTGTGAATGACAAAGTGGAGCCACAACAGAGGGGAGACTCCCATCATCGTTAATTGAGATGCTTATAGGCTCAAATTAAATTCTGCTATTGGGGAAATGTGATGAACTGAAAAGTCACCATTTACAAGTGAAACATTGCTTTTTTACCAGATGGTACATATTGAAACATACACTATGTTTAATACAGCGTTTCCAACCTTTTTGTAATATGACCCTTTAAATGATGCTTGCTTACAATCCCTTGACATAAATGATGACTTCATTAGTGGGTGTCAGCAGGTGAAGAAAAGAGGGATTGTTTTCCTTCTCATATTGTTTCATCTGGAGGATTTTTAAAGGCCTGATGAGGTAAAAGTGTTGGAGAAAAGAGAAAGAGAGAAGGAATGCGTTTTTTCCTAATAATTATTATCCTTTTAAACATATTTTGACCCATTACATTTAACTTGTGGCTCCAGGTTGGGAACCCCTGCTTTACTGGCAAAACAAAGAAAAAGAAAATCTAAATAGGTAGGCTGAGTGTGTGCTTGATATACGGTGGAGTTAGAACAGCTTCAGGTGTAGATGATTTTGATCTTTTTTTTTATTACCCCCACCACCTCCTTCCTTGTAAATTGCATATTTTTAGAGGTTACTTCATAACAACACAGCACATGAAATCAACTTGAACTTAGAATCATAACAAATGATTTATTTCAATAATGGAAACAATATTTAGTGCCTGAGATGCTGCAACTTTGAATGAAAGAGACCAGCAAATATGTCATCTTGGATCAAATTATGTTTTTGTTTCCAAAACCCAATTTACTGTTTGGAGTAGCCCCTACATTATGTTGACCAACGATCAAAAATCTTATAGCTGTGGAAATGCTTACATAGAAAGTGGGACATGGGAGCAAGTACTGACCTAATTCTGAGAACATTGTTACCTAGAAAACCTACGAGGTGATATCAATAAATTCAATCAGGAGGACAGGAAACAATTTTTGTTATTTCAGTCTCAAAAGATAACTGCAGTTGTATTCTAAGAAATGCTCCGTAAAGAAGAATGAACAAGAGGGGGGGGTTTTCTCGCATGTGCTCCCTCTGTGGTCGCCCCCACACGACTACCAGCCACAGATGGACATTGTGGCTCGCCCTGCTCACGTTTTCTCACGTTAAATTGGTCTAGCTGAAGTGTACGCTTGGAGACGATGGGCGAGAGCTCTTTGGGGGATCCTGGACCAGGCGATGAGGCCACCCGGGACTGGTCAGGCCGAGCGGGGAGAGTGAGACAGAGAGAAAAGGAGACAGAGAGAGAGAGAGTATGTATAAGTGTGTGTGTGTGTATGTCCTATTATCTGCGTCTCCTCAGCATTTTGTGAAGAAACCAGATGGGGTCCATTCACACCACTCTGAGTTCTGGAGGCTCCCTGCAGCCACTTCTTGTTATCTTTTGTCACCAATCAAGTGCCATTTTCTCCCCCCTCCTCCCTCCGTTTTTCTTCTTCTTTTACTCCCTCCTCTCTGCCTCCGTTTGGGGCCGCCAGTGTACACAGTTGACTTTTGTAGTGCCTCAGTAAAAACCTTTGTAGAATGTCGAACTTCTTTGCCTGACCTGAATGCTTAATGCTTAATAGACTTGTTTTATATTACATGAGCTCCTAATTATTAGTTTTTATCTCCGCAAGGAGATAATGAGATCTGTAGGTGTTTGTGAGTGAGTGTGTCCATGCATGTGCGTCCATGTGTCCGTCCACGGCTAATCTAAGCTAATATTGCTGCACCAAACTGCATCCTATTTTGGGTGGCCAGTTGTGGCCGGGTGCATACGGACCTCTTGTGGTCCCAGTAGGAGGAGCAAGTGATCACACAGCTGAGGGCATCACCGCTGTCAACAGCTAGCTACACGCACTGCTGACTGACTGACTGCTGCCAGAGACACAGCGGGGGGAAACAGTTTTCTTTTATTGTTTCAGATGGTGTGTGTGGCTAACAGCTAACAGAACTACGCACACAGCTGACTGCACAGTTAGCCCGTGCCTTTTTAATGGGCATCAACCTCACACTTACTAACGAAAAAATAGACTTGAAGCCTGAATAAACTCCTTAAGTCGCGGTTACACCCGGGAGACAGAGCTGAGACGCATGCCTGCTGAAGAGCCGTGCAGACATCTGCATATATTAACAGGAGAGCACATCTGTTGTGTGAGAGGTGTGAGTGAAAAACACGTCTGATACACTTGCAGTCTAGACGATGGGTTAGCCAGTTGTGGGTTGTAGTCATTCAATAAAACATTACAGCGGTGGTTGTTGCAGACACACCTGGCTGATATCTGCACTCTATTGAGTGCACCTTTCTAGTTGTGGATGGGGCTGTCATTTCCTGGCTTGTAAAATATCTCCAGTTTTTATTTCTTATTTTTAATACCACATAGATGTTGCCTGACAAAGACCTAGATGGATGAATTGTTGCCTCATGAAACCGTTGAGACCTTGCCCCATTCAGCGTGTGGACTACCTCTCTCGTTCCCAGTTGGTACCATGTTTGAACAGTTCAGGAGCAAAAACTCTGACAGTAAAGGAAGTGTGGGGATTGGTTACAGTGCAGCAGACATTGAGACAATCACTGCCCACGGCATCTTCCGACTGCCCAGCCACAGCTAGCCAGACATTTCTTAACTGTGACATGAGCGATCACGGTCGGTGGACCAACCCACAGTTGTTTTGCTGGTTGTAGTGAACATTACAGCGTTTTGTCCTATTTACGAAAGGACCAGATTCTTTCCGTGGATTCATTTCTTTACATTGTTGTGTATGCACGGTTATCTTACACTGGTGCGTGTCACCGTCTCTTGCTACAGTGAATATATGGATGCTTCTGCCTGATGAATGAAAACCAGAACATTTCAAAGAAACACCTTGAAACGAGAGCTGAAGAAGAGAACGGCATTCACATAGAAGTTTGAAGACTCAATGATTGTTAACAGCCTCTAGGGATGATACGGTGCGTATGAGCGAATGAGAACATGTCTACTGTAAGTGTATCTAGACTAAACACGGGTGTTTTGATCGACTCTCCTGCCTAATCAGAGCTCATTGTTTTACATGGCAGAGAACACAAGCTGAGTGATTGCTTTGATTATGGTAAAAACAGAGGAGAAACAGAACTGAACCGCCATGACAGCCACGCCTGCAGATCATCACCATCATTAAAAGTGTGATCCTCATCCTCGCCATCGTCTTATCCTTCACCACATTCATCATTCTAAAATAATCACCATTACCATCATCATGGGTACTTCCATTTGTATTCACTATCATTGTGTTACATCATCATCCCATCATCCCACCAGATCACGATGGAAATATTGTCAGAAGTTAAGCCAGGTTCTACTCACGGGATAATGCTTTGTTATTTTGCTGGATCTCTTTATTTCCAAGGCATCAATATAGACAGTGCAGTCAGTGTGGTTGCATTGGGGCCTGTGCCATTCATTGGTATATTGGCCAATATGTATGTTGATGTTGCTGTCCAATGTCGAGTCTCTATTTGATCATGTGACGAGACAAGTTGATGGTGTGTGTGTGTGTGTGTGTGTTTATACTTCAAAACAAGTAGCTAATGTGCACTGGGGCCTGTCATATCTATCGTATGCCGCTGTCGGGACGCAGTCGTCTCAAAGACATTACTGAAGAGGCATTGTTGTTGCTGCACAGGTCTGAATGCAGCCTTGGGGTATGAGTCTGCTTCAAATGAAATGCTTGTCAGTACGTGAAAGGGTTCGCACTTTTCTCTCAAGATCTCTTTTTAAATTCTTCACACAACTACTTGAGGTCACATTTCGTTTTTACCACCACGTACAACAAGCATACGCAAAATGCACAGAATTCTTCAATGAAGCAGTGGAATGCAGCCATGACAAGGCTAGCATGGCAGGCTCCTCCCCTTTCAGACAGGTTTAAACAACTTTGCCTCCAGAAGGGTTCGGGGGACATTCCGTCCAAACTAGTTTGGACACAGAAAATCATGTCTGGCTGGTCCAGGACAGCGCTTCCACCAGTGGAGAAGCCAAATGTTAGTTTCCCCACCATCCGCATATGAAAGACGGGAGGAGGGAAACATCTGATACAGAGGACTGGATGGACAGCAGAACAGTACATACTTGTTCTAAGCCACAGTCACTCCTTTTCATTAGCTTTCTTTCTAACCGCATGCAAAGTGGTTGTTGTTCAGTACACTTGATGTATGAAATGTTGAGAAAGGAGGACAGTGAAAGTGTGCAGAGAGTCTTATCCTGTTCCTTGTGCTTCTCTGGATATCATGTTTGCTTTGAGCACAGGGAAACTTCCTTCATCTGTATACATCTGTATACATGATTATAACATTACCCATGACTCCGGTTTCTGATCACTATCTCTGCTATCTTTGCAAGCGAGTTTTTGACTCTTCCACTTCCAATACCAGGATTTCTGTGAAATCCATCTATCAGTTGAGCATTGACCGACTTTGGTTAACGACTGTGTTTGGGATATCTTATCAGAAGTATAATGTGAGATGGAAGCAAGACAAGTGAGTTCATCATGACAATATTGTTTCTGTGTAATCTCTGTGTGGGTAGTGCCCCAGATACACCAGCCTAGATAACAGATAGTAAGGAGAAACCTGGATTGGATGTTGACATGTCACAAGACTAAATACAATAGGAGCATAATAGGAGTAACTGGAGTAGCCCAGCAAGCTCATTTAGCTTCCTCTCAAAACTAGGCTAAGATCTCCAACTCCCTGATATGACATTTTCAAGTGCAATACAATCCGTAGTCACTGTAATCATACACCCCAAAGTAATGTTTATGTTAACATGCTTTTATTTAATTTGCACATATATACGCGCTTTTACCCTGATACGCTTTGGAGGAAATGTAATGCTTACTAGATTATGTTTACTAATTAAATGTTATTCTTGGTCCACAAAGCACTTCAGTCTTGTGGCTACAAAGCTTTGACACCAGAGAGGGTTCTGTTTCCTGTGAACCACATGTAGTTCGGTTTAGATGGACACTTTGGTTAAAGCTCCAGAAAGATCATGGTTTGGTGAGAGTGAACCAAAACAGCTAAACAATGAGGTCAATTACTGTAATTACCTTTCAGGCACCTCGAGTGATCATCACTATTCACACATACACTACATTCAGGAACATTTCAGTTTTTTTGCGTTTTGACACATGCCATGGCAACGTCTCAATAGATGGGGCAAGGAACGGAAATGAAACTCAACAGAAGAAGAAGAAGGTGATGCTGGGGCAAGGCAGTGGTGTACTGGCCAGCTGGCCGCCGCATCAATGGGCCGATGGACCACCATGAGAGATGCGTGTGTGCTCACTGGCCAATCAGATCCTGGTGCTTACCTCATAGGCTAGATGACCCAGCGAAATGACTCGTTTCATTATCTGAAGAAACAAAACACAGGACGTCCAGGAGACCTCCGATTGTGTCCCATGCGTCACTAAAAGTAAACGTTGGCAGTTCGTTACGTGAGTCACCGTCACTCGACTCGTTCGTCGCTGGCTGCTCACGTGAGTCGTTATTCACTCGGCAGTGATGTGATTCGTTGGTCAGTCAAGTTAACATCAACCACGCTCTTCTCCTTAACCTAACTAATTGTTTATTGTGATAACTAAAAGTTTATTTTAAAAAGACACAAAAATGTGCTCATGAAACAAAGGATCATACCATTCTGGCTATATGGTGATGCTGAATGGCAGATTTAACATAGAATTGCTTGGTTTTCACACCAAATCAGAATATATATCTGTATATATTTTAGTTTAATTATCAGCCGATCAATAATACTGTAAATAAAATAAAAAACACTTGTGCTTAGTGTGTGTGAGTAAATCGCCATGTAGACTAAGTTGCACTATCCGGATTAGCGGGACCATTGGAGCAGCATCTTGGCGATCGCCTCAGAAAGGCTAAATAACAACAACATAAGGCTACGCTTTCAAAATCATTATGAATCATAGCACAAATGGGGCACTGGGGCAGGCGTGTAGAAACAGCTGTTTATGGCTTGTGTCTCTCTTTCTTTCTCTCTCTCTCTTTCTCTCGTTGACTGTCCCTTTGCTTCCCTGTCATGATTTGTGCAAGTGGACACAAATTTTCACTCAGCCCAACTTTCAAACAAGCGTTAGGTTTAGGCAACAAAGCCACTTCATCAGGATTAGGACACAGAAGCACCGGTCTCACACGCCGATCTCCTGGTTGAAAGTCCTGTGCTTGTTTGACCCATCCACCTCCAATCCTGCTCAAGTCGTTAAATTTGTGTGTCCACCCCGAAAAAAGGATCTTAATTGATTTTTCATTGGCATCGTTTGTGTCGTTTGCTGACACGTCATTTGAACCCATTTCGTGCCCACGACTATGTGTCCCTGCAATGTCTCTGCTTTTATTCACAAACAGCTACTGGCTTTTCCCCTGGAATGTTACGAGGTCTTGAGATAGGTGGATATCGATCCCCACTCCCACTCACTCATGAGCCCAAGAAGGAAATGTTCCTGAACATTTCAGAGATAATGTGTGGAAGAGGCTTATGTTTTTCATTACAAGAGACCTCCTTCACATCACATTTAAAACACTGTTATTGCAAAAAAATATATAGATCATAGCCCCTTTAAGGTTTGGGAAATATGATTTCGTATTATGTTGATCAAAAACATAATCCATAATCATTGTGACAGAGAGCAAAGGTTGCATTGCTGTGGAAATGGCTTTGCAAAATGTCCACTGTTACTGCAAAGGGGGGGATTACCGAGCCTTTCTTAAGCTTGCTTTCATGTTGGAGTCTCAGTGTGGTATCATTAGGCCAGTGCGTACTGTTGCCTCCATAGTTACGCCAGAAGCTCTCGACGCACATGTTTGAATTAAGCTTAAACCTGAAACCTGATTGTATGCTAAGGTAGAGAGCATAGAGCTCTGAAACGAAGGATCTGTTGGGGAATGTGGTGCCTATGTTCCCATCTCTCCCAAACACTGGTACTAAGTTGACCAGTTGGACAAATTGACTTATTCTTTAAAGGTCTTCTTATCAGGCAGCTTTCAGCAACAGGTTTAGCGGGTGCCAAGAACAAATAGACAAAGGATCAGCATGGCACGCTTACAAATGTAGAGTTGAGAAAAATCACACTGAAGACATTTAAATACATGTGAGGTGGTCTGTGAAGTTGAGACAGTTTGGAGCAGCTACGCCTTAGTCAAAACAGATTAAAGGTCAGGAAACACTTACACAGAGGGTAAGAACATGAACGTGAAATACGGTGTATAGTGTCACAAATACATGTAGTGTGTGTTTAACTTGATGAGGCGAAGGGGGGGGGGGGGGTGGGTGGGGCTGGTGCGTCCAAGCCTGGCATCCTGTTTCTCCAGCGAGGTGTTAACCGAGTGAGAAACGTGGCGCCCAATAGGACGGCTGGCTCGCCTCCACCTCCTCTCACCCTCTTCTTCATCTGATGTGTCAAAAAAAATAAAAAATGAAGTGAGGAGCGGCTAGACGGGGTCACCGGGGAGTACAGACAGACACGGAGGATTTACACAGTGTTACTGGAGGGAATAAACACACTGTGCATTTCTATGCATGTGTTCATGTACAGATATCCTGATTTTCTGCAAAAATACTCTCTTCTCTTGGGAGGGTGCGTAGGTACTCTTGTTTGGACCACTGAAGTGAGGATACCTTGGTCTGTGCTCATTCCTGCAAGATATCACCTATTAGACGCTGCTTTTGCTCTTAAATTTAACATGAACTAATTTGGAATTATGTAGTTCCAGTACTTAATTGAAGTCATACATCGCCTGTAATTGAGAGGAACATTAAAATAAATATTATAGGTGTCCTCTGCAGAATCTGCCTTTGTATGATTTGAGAAGGATTTAAATCATTTAAAACATTAAAGATTTAAATATGAGCCCATCAAATGTATTATCATTAATATTATTTTTGTTAAAGTTAATAAAAAATTGTAATATCAATCCCAATATTTGGATTTTAAATTAAATGTGTCTTCCTATAAAGGATGAAGTCACAGAATTCCCATATTAATCTCCGAGCTGTGAGATAAAACTCAGTTTGGATTGTTTTCCAGTCATAATTTAGAGGTCAATCGGAGAAGTATTTTTTTCTAATGTGGTGCTATTTAAGTGCTTAAAATTAAAGCGTAGCACTCACTGGCTATGAGCATTGTGTCATTTGACGAGCATGAATTAATGCTTGTAGCACACAGCGCACGCTCACTCAGACGGAAGAAGTAGTCAGGGTACAGCCATGACAGTGGTTTATATCTCAGTGCATCTAAACCTGTGATGACGAATGGGGTTAAGGTCTGAACTAAATGCTAATGATGTCTTAACATACTCTACTAATGTAGCTCCACGGGTTTCTATGTACAACTACACAAGAGCACAGCCAGAGAGTGGTCCTACTTTGGTCAGAGCTGACCGATGCTACGTTATGATTGGCCAGTCTCTATTTGAGGGGTGGGACTTAGCAAAAGGGTAAATTCTAGACACAACAAGATTGCAAAAAGCCAATCACAGACAGGAGCAGGAATGAACAGAGGTCAATTCACTCTGGCTGGTGAAAAAGTGTCCACTCGAGCAAAAGCTTTCCACTTACTCCTGAGGGTTTATAACTCAAATGTTTCCCTCCTTCTTTAATCTCAGTATTCTGACTTCATTTATTTTTGTTGTTGTTTGAATTCCAACTCATAGAAATCACAGTTGAGTCTCAGAATCTTGACTTCATTCTATGTTCCCTCAGAGGCCTGAGAGGAATCTGAGAGCGGCCCCGATACTCTCTAGTAAAGCTTGAGTAGAACTTGAAGCTACAACAACTTCTGTTCATGGTTAAACAATGCTTAGCCACATAGCATGCAATTGAAACGATGGAGCAAAATATCTCCGGTAGTCTCAGACCAACGTCATCTAACTAATCTTATCTAACTCTAACTCTAGCTAGGGACTAAAGATCAGGATATCAGTCCCCTGATTTGACTTTTGAATGACTGTGTTGTGAATCCCTGGAGTGGCCCTTTAAGACTATGATCAGTATAACGTTAACATTGAGAAACCTGAGCTTGGTGCATGCCCAGCATGTATGTCGAGTCAAAGATGTGTGTGAGTGTGTTTGCTGGTCTGCTGATGATATCCTGTGTGTACTGTACTGGCATCACAGCAGCTCCCTACACTCCCTCACTCACTCCACTCTTCTGCTTGTCACTGGACACCGGCCTTCACCAAGGGCACCGTGGCAACGAGATCCACGCCAACTACCCCACCCTCCCCCAGCCCACGGCCCGGAGCCCAGACGAGTGTTCAGGGGCAAAGCTGATCGATAAGGAGAGGCTGAGATATGCCATTACAGGTGAAGCCGGCCCCTGTGCCATCCTAGCTGCTCCTCACCACGGCTCCCTGCCCATTCAGCAATATCTGCACATATTGGGGAGGCGGTAAAACGAGATGGGTCATTTATTCTTTCAAGTGTTTTTGAGGTCCTGGGAGGATTTAGGGATCGTTAGGGCATCTATCGTCGGTCTACCACACCCTGCCTTGACATTGTCTGTGGCTTGGTCAAATGAAATTGCATATCAAACTCAATAATCCCAAATTCCTCACTGCTACTTTACAGCTGCACTCCTATTGACTCCTACAAGGAGCGATGCTTCACTGTTGAGCAGTGTCAAACTGAAGTTTCCTGGTGGATAACGAGAAAAAGGTCAAGATAGTTCTCATCACTAAGTCTGTTCTCTCGGTGTCTGTTCTTCCCACACAAACACCTTCCTTCCCTCTCCATTACCATGCCAAGGCTAAACAGCGAAGCATCCCCTCCTCTTCTATCTGCTCTCCCCCATTTCCCTTCCAGAGCAGCAGCCAAACACACGGTAGCAGCGCCTGTCAAACGTCCCCATGTCCTTTCAGGTTTGACTCAGAATAATAACGGTAATGACGGGTGACGTGGGAGCAGGTAGTTAATGCTGTTAAGGCAAATGATAGCTCTTAATGCCAGCGCTAATGGGCAAAAAATAGATTCCCCTTTTATCCAACGGAAGGAGAGCGGTTAAGAGCACTTGTGTGGAGTCTCGGTAAAGAGCCCAGACTGGGTGCCACAACTAATGGCGTAAGCATCGCTGTCGACTAAGTGGCTACTGTCCGTTTTGTCTACAAGTTATGCTGAATTTAGGTGAACAAGGTTCATTACTTATTTGAAGGGCAGTAACCGAGCTGAGACAAGTGATACAGGTCCATGCAGAATGTCAACTACAGAAGGTGACGAATCCTGAACAGGAATAATGTTTGATAACTCAAAAGAAATCTCCAAAGATTCTGAGTGAGGCCTATTTGGTCCTTCTTTTAGGACCTTGTTGACTTCCTCAGCTGAGGAAATGACTCCTACCTGTGCTGATATTTAGGAGGGCTCCAGAGATGAGGTTGTAAGTAGCTGCAGAAGATGGAGTACAGACAGATTCAGCAGGAAGAGAGATGGTATTTTTATTGTTTTTGGGGGGCTTATCGTGTGTGGAATGCAAACAAGACCGCATGCGATCTGAACAAATATAAAAACTATGGTCATTGAAACAGTGATGATTTGGGTCTGTCATTACCTACTTCACCTGTTTAAGGACACATGAGGATGAATTGGACAGTGCAACGGAAGATTAGCTGTTCTCCATGCAGAGGTGCACCACAGCACACCGAGGATTTGCAATATCTTACAATATATGCAAGAGGCAATTCATTGTTTTTACAATTATTAGCATAGTAAATTGATCTGAGCTACACATCTGGTGATGTCTGGGAGATTTCGAATTGTATGTGAATTGTATTTACTTTGCAAGTGTCTTCCCAATATTTTGTCTACTAAGCAAAACAGTAAAACTACACTGTAGTAGTTCTAATATCAGCATTTTGAATTTCACCACTGTTTAACTGTTAGAGAACACGTCATGATAAGGACTCTAAAGTCCTCCTCTGAGGTACGACTGGTTTTAGTCCTTGTTTGATTCATAGAGGGGATTCTGAGACACTTAGAAGCTCACCGTTATTATAAAGTATACACATATGCAGACAATATGGATTTATGCAGTTTGAAAAATGACACAAAATATATCTGTCTACCTATATCTTGGTGTGTCACTTCCAAAGTCAACCGTTTTGTTTCCAAATGTCTACTGGCTGGCTGCTCCTGCCCAGCCTGCCTCCTCTTGTCCTTGGCTGGCGGGTAACAGAGGACATGTGGCAGACCAGGTCAGCTTTCAGGGGCTAGTGGCTGGAACTTGAACTTGTAACATTCTTTAGTCGCAGGAGAGCCCCTCAGGGAGGCTCATATCTAAGGGGGGGCTCCTTTTACTCTTCCTTCCCCTTTCACTAAAGGGGGGGGTGGGGGCGGGGGGGGGGCTCTCTGTTCTCCTCCTGAGGAATAGGTAAGGGATGGGTCACCAAACAGTGGCGAGCTGAGGTCTGGTCAATGTGATCTACAGCAGTGTACATGACATATGCATATAGATAGAGACATGCCGAGTGCAAAATACTGCATGCCAATCAATACTGAAGAAATGTGCCAAGGTCAGAATCGCTGACATACTACAGTATGTCTGTCCTTCAGTTGTTAACCCATCAATCATACTGCAAACACAAGATATGACTGTAGACAATGCAAGGAGTTATGTTCATCTTGCACGGTTCTACAGCACACATTTACATCTAATGCAAAAGTTCAATACCAATGCAATAAATAGTGTGCTTTTTGTATAGCGAGGCAGAAAGTGAAACATTTTCTTTGATTATTATTACGTATTCTAATTCATTGCTGTTTTAGCATTCTATCATAAGAGATATGACACCCACTGAAAATCTTATTTTTTTGCTGGCCTCTAGTGGTTTAGCTCCTTATCTTGCTGCTGTGTACTCCAGGACCCCGTGACATCACCGTAGGGTGTGGTTACACTTCTGACCACACCCAACCAGAGGTGGCACAAGCTTGAACTGTTAAACACTGCCTTCCAGCCTGCTGTTATAGGTTACTCTTTACACAAACACCAATTCCTTCAAGCCCAAGACGATGAGCGATCAACTTCACTAGCTTGACAGACTACGTCCGGTCTATTGCCCTGCAATGAGTATGGACGGTAACGTTGTCAACAGTTTTAGAGAGCAGAGGATTCTACAATGATGACAGAAGATATGAGAGTAAACAGCAGTTATGAGGATGTGCTCCCAAGTATATCGACAGCATTAGGACACGGTCACACATTTGCGAATGCGGGCAAGTGACCATACCAGCGATCTCCATGCTGAATGTGGGCGGTGCTAAGTGGGGTCAATCACACACACTTATTTGCTATTGGTTGAGGCTGTGACTTTGCCAGTCAAAGTTCACCAAAGTTAAACTCCACCCAATACAAATGTTTTAATCACCCTTTGCTCGCATAGAATGGAAGTGACCGGAGGTGGAATATTCACAGTGAAGCAGGAGTCAGAGCGCCTTTAGCTTCAACCATGTGACATGTCCACATGAAGGAAGCGAGGAGAAGCTCGGATAACAACACACACAGAGGGAGACGTATATCTTGACATAGCAAATACGTTAAATTACCAGCATTTGTTCATTTTTCTGTGTTTGTAAATGCTCCTTTTACAGACAGATGTGTTCTTTAACAGCATTTTGAGAGATTGAAGTAACAGTCTTTCCAAACATTATTTCTGTGCCTCATTACCTGAACTCTGAACTCACTAAATAGTGTTACTCTCCTCATGTTCTGACCCCCCCATCCCCTCTGTGTCTCAGTCAGTTGTGACCGTCGTTCTAGCTCCAACCCTTCCATGAAGTCACTTCCAGACAGAGAGCATCTCTCTGAGGCCCTGAAGAGCTCTCTTTTCTTCCACACCACTATCAAAATTCCACATCTGTCCTCCTCTCCCTCATCATCATTTACATTTTCAAATCTGCATTTTTTCATATAGATCCCACCTTACTCTAATTTTAATATCACTGTTATTTCCCATGACACCTTTTGTTTTATTATACATTATGAATTTCCCCCTCTCTCTCTGTCTCTCTCTCCTCAATGTTACTTTCTCCTGCCCCCCCCCCCCTTTCCCTCTCCCTTTCCTCGTCTAATCCCTGTGCCCACACCGCGCTTATGAGCTGAAATATTTTATCAGGAACCCTCAGTCAAACTTATCATTTTAATCTTATTTCAATAAAAAAAATAATCTCTCTTCTTGGCTGTTTGACAGCAGTTAATGGTTTTTCGTTATCGTAAAAGAAACTTTGAGGACTGAGATAGACTGCCAAAAAAATGCAAAAAAGCCCTTGTATATTCCTCCCCAGATGATTCATAAAGCATGCACTAAGAACAGGTAACATATGAGGCGAGAGGACAAAAGCCTGCCGAGTAGATTCATGCATGCGTGCAGATTTACATATTCCTGCAGCCTTTGAAGCTCATCAGTACGGCTGTTTTGGAAGCCTGTATTGTTATTCATTGTTTGTTCTTGGCGTTCGCACATTCTCACAGCACAGCTACAATGCTAAGTTCTATTGCACGTGTCACTTTATGTCCTCTACTTTAATCAAAATGGCATGAACTTATTTTGAAAGCCATGAAAGGCAAACATAGCCACATGACACTTGGAGTTCCCTCCATCTCAGCGGCAGTGTGGGCTGCTGTTTCTCTTCTTCGACTAGGTTCTTTGTCTTAAAGAATAGGTCTGCATTTGTTTCCAGTCTGTCTCAAAGCCGTACTCTTACAGCCATGTATTCTGAAGCACTTTGTGTTTGCTGTGAAGTCAACCCGTCCACGCCGGCCACTAATGTGATGAGAATGAGTGTACGGATTACGGACAAAATCCACATTTCCAAATGTAATTTCATCTGATCACAGATCAGAGAACAGGATTGTTTTATAATGCACGTTCATTTACGTCCAATAACAATGTATATTTACAGGGTGTTAGACTTCTAATGCATCATTTTGTATATCGCGCAAACGATATTAAACACTTGATTGGTGGCTGCATGTCTGTTAAAATGGTATGACGTTGTTGTTTTGTGGTTGTATGATGTGTGTGGAGGGAGCACCCTTGCCTTTTTAAAGTCAGGGATAATGTTAGAGCTGAGCTCAATATTAAACCATTTAACAAGACCCCAAACATAACGCTTGACTTGAGGCAGTGACTCATTCCGAAACCTTAGAATGCTCAGAATGTAGTGTGATGAGGAGAGGACTGTGGCTCCACACACACCTCCACATCGCTATCAGTTGCAGACTGATTGGTGGATGGATGTCATCATATTATTGGTTGGTACTAGCACTTACTTACAGGAGGAAAAGATTATTCGATTTTGACATACAAGTACAAAGATTCATATATTGTTAAATGTGATCGGGTATGGTATCATCTACACTTTGAGCAAAAGCAGGATTACAGCAAAGCATCCACAAACAAAACAAAACATCACTTCCTGTTCACCGGATCACTTTCCTCATGATCTTCAAGACTCTAGAAATGTAGAACAGCAAAATGCAAAAAGCTCTGAATTGGCTAGTGGTTGAATCACTACTGTGCAATTCAAATCAGTGACGGAGTGAAGAAAAACACGTTCATTGATATAAAAGTGTCACAGTTTATCACTTTACAGCTTTGTCACTTGCTCATACACCTCAGGGAAGCTGCAGCTTAGAAAGGCGGAGAGGGAAGAGGAGGAGGAAGAAGAGGGGGGGCAGGGACTAGAAATGCCCTCCACCCAACGTCCTCCTCCTGTTTCTCCTTCACTCAGCGTCCATCCCTGTCGCCCGTCCTCCCTGTCCACCTCCTGGCTGTCCATTAGAGGCACTGGGGGCACATTCCCTGACAGATAATTTGTTAAGTAAATGAAACAGATGTCTTGTTGTGAGTTGTTTTTCTCCCTCTGTTTTTTTTTTTTTTGGTTCAGGGGGGGGGGGTTGCTCCCGTGGGAGGAGAGCGGATGGGGATGGGTGGCAGCAGGGACGTCCAGGGGGTCACACTGACTTCGCCCCAGGGGTGGTTGGAAGGAAGAGGAATAACAAGGCCCTGGTGGAGTGCCCGGGGACACGCAAACATCATTCACATCTCCCCATAATCATCAAGGCCATGCTAGGATGCCTTCTTAATTTACATAATACCGTCCCGACGCTTTTACTCCTGCTATCCATCACGGCCGGGATGAGGGGATGAGGCCCTCTTCTCCTCTGTTCTCCTTCTCCCTCCGTCTTTCTTCCTCCCTCTGATTGTGTCTTGTGTTTATCTGCCCAAGCACAAAAGATTGATTCCCCACTGTTTCTCCCCCTTATGTTCAGCAGATATGAATTTTCACGGGATGATGAAGCACCAAGTCAGCTAATAATAAACAGAAAACACATATTCAAAAACAAAGGGAAGAAAGGGAGAGAGGAGGGGAGGCGTCTGTCTGTGTTTGGCTGATGAGGAGAGATGGATGTTGCAGGGTAAGAGACTCAGGAAGGTTCTCTCAAGAAAGTTGAATTAGAAATGCTCTTCTTTTTTCTCCTCCCTGACACTCCTTTAAAATGTCATTGTTTCATGGGGAGAGGAGGGGCGGAGGAAATGTGACAGAGGGGAGACTGCAGAGACACACAGTGCTGTTTGTTTCATTGTTGTTGATCCTGCGTAGACAGAAGAAGCAGACAGATCTGCACCAGGTCAGTGATGTCGTGGAGAACTACACCGTGATAATGCTAATCTGGTGCTGTGATAGAGGAATTAGGGATTCGTATTAGATTGAAATAAGTGGCGGGAACGCACATATGGTTTGAAGTAAAAGAAGGATCAACTATGACAGCTGAGCAAGCGTCATCTGCTGAAGAAGATCATGACTTTGGTGAAACTATGTTTCCACAGTCAAGAATGAACTTTCATGCAGATATATTATTTTCTAACTTGATATCTTCAGCCTCACTAATATGTTCTTCCAAAGAGACATTTAAACAAAACACTTGCAGCACACTGCTTTTTGAACTTTTAAGCCATCATGGAACAAGAAGTCCTTTGAACTGGATTATTTAATATTTGCGTAAAGCTTCACTTTTTACACTATTTCTATATTAACAATGACTTTTTAATGTAAAAGTGTAGATAAAACAAACCTACCGTGAAATTCCACCCGACATTGCAGTTGACATTGCAGTTGCTCTGAGCTCTGTGGAGCTTTTGAGCATCTTTTAGCTCGTTGTTTTGGTTTGTGGCCCACAGACCGATGCTTTAATTGACCTTCATCGTTTCCAGGACCAGCAGTTAAACTAATTAGTGATAGAGGAGCAATTTTCAGCTTAAAGGTGTTTTCAGACAAAACGTAAATAATACATGTGGAAAAACTACACCTCAATAAAGGAATGTGATCCCATTAATCTCTATGGTGAAGGTGTCCTGAAGAGCCTGGTAAGGACCAAGACAGAGCTAAAGTGGAATGAATACTGGACTAAAGGGCATCAGGTGGACACAAACACGACTCTTAATGATCGTTAATGTTGCTTTGTGTCTTCTGGATGTCTTAACAAGCAACTGTTTGCTATTTTAAGATGATTTTTTACTTTTTTAAACATCTTTACAAAGCCCAAATGTTCAGTCATGGACGGATGAGACCATCTCATTGACAGGGCTGCAGAATTTGAAATTTAAAATCTCAATATCCAGCAGCGCAGGCCTTTAACTTGTGTGGTGTTAAATCAGAGCGGTGTCGGGGAGCTATGTGCTGCGTCTATGAGCGCACAGGGCCATGTCTGGTTCACGGAGGACATTACCATAAGTACCATTACTGTCAGAAAGCATGAGATCAGTATCAGTGAAATATACTACTGCCGATGCTACGGCATCTGCCTTGACTTACAGCGTCCCTGCCCTAATGCTGACATTTCTAGCACCGACACCCACAATGCAGTTTGCTACCAGAAGTAATGTGGCAATATGTTGAATACCATGCCATGTTGTCAATTCAGTCACAAACCCTCGAAAAAGAAGGAGGACCAATGCTGGGATTTGAGGACATTGTCCTTAGTTCAGCTACATTCATATTCCAGCGTTTCACCCATACTTTTTTGGCGACATTCATCTTCTGGCTTGTTTTTTTCTCTGGACGCATTAGATACAATTCCCAAACTGCAAATAGCAGATAGCAAATTTACATTTTATATGATTTATGTAATGTTTTTGAACAATATACGGCATAAATGCAGTACAGGCTAATGGGAACCAATTGTTAGCACATGGCCAGCTGAAGCATCATTGTCAGGAAAACAGCCAGCTCAACTCTGCCTTCCCCGAGGGGGGGGGGGGGGGTGGATAAAATAACAAAAACATCTCGAGGTAGTTAGAACGGAGAAACATTAATGTAGTGTGTTTAACAGCTGGCAACAGTCTTTCTTCATTTATAAAGCTGTCTGGATAAAATAAAAAACTCATGGCACCAGATTACTCTTGTCTCGTTTTTAGACCTTCAAGTCTTTTGCCTCATACAAGTCATGCGTGACCTTACATATACATGTCATAAAGTAAACATCTTTTAAACATGCATGTTTGCCGTTAGCTAACCAGGGGTGCACGCTCACATGCACTAAACATACACCACCGAATTAGGCATCTTTAAGAAAGTTTAAATTGTATGTCCCCCCCGACGCTTGCAAGTGGCAACCGACAGGGCTCCATCCACTGGAACGGGAACACCAAAACTCTGACAGAATGAATATGTAGCAGAAAAGCGCTGGGCAGAGGTTGTGTATGGACAAACACACAATGCGTGCGACAAAGTGCAATGGAAATAGACTTGGTGAATAAATTATGATGTAAATAAAACATGTGTCTTCGATGTCACTCAAGCATCCACTGAAGAGCTGAAAGCTTCAGATATGTGAGGAGCGACGAGGAGACTATAACCTTCCTCACATCGATACATAAAACAAATGGAAACGTTCCATCGTATCGTCCACATGGTTTTCTATCGTCTGAGCTTGGACTGGAGTTGTTTTAACGACGTCGTCTCATTGTGTCCTCTTCTTCTTCTGTGGTGGTTTTATCGCACTGACTGGATAATTAGCTCCAGCTGTTTGTCTCCAATGACCTAATATCCTCACAACAGCAGCGGATATTCTTCTGCTGATATTCTGTAAATTCATTTGAAATTTGGATGGAAACTTGCCTATTGCCTACCTCGCCAGGCAAATTAAGTCTGCAAGGGGAAGCTAGGAAATATTCTATGTGCAAGTTACACGCAAGCAGGAAATTGACAGGAAATCATGTGACA
>JAVDOI010000003.1:4801693-4899193 GCA_032191485.1 Leptoclinus maculatus | reverse complement strand
GTGGTTCAGACTGCACACTGCTTTTCAGCAGTTAACTGAGTGTTTGTGTGGGAACACACTTTGTTCCATTGTTGACTGGCTCTGACTTTGTTAAAGACACATTATTTGGTAGGTCCTTCCTTCCTCAGATACAAATACTGAATCTAAACCCCCAGTTTGACACTGTGTTTAAGTTAGCCAGTGTGTGACTGGAAGGAGAGCCTATTTTCTTGTGTTATGCAGTAGCTAGTACTGTTTCCTGCCCTTATTGTAATTTTCAGTTAACAGAGAAATACGGTTCATTACAATCAAAGACGTATTTAAGAGAGAACATGTACGGCTGTCTTTTGGAACAGTTTTCTTCGGTTGCTATTTATGGATGTAGACAGGTAGGTAGCTATCTCTGTAGCAAGATGACACCCCGGTCTTAATTGAGCCTTCAAAGCTCTAAAGATCAATTGTTCCTCCAAGCAGCTGCCAATGACCAAACCACCAAACCTCTTTGCATGGCTGAACAAAGGTGTTGAAACGGGCTAAGGAATAACGAGAATGAGGAGGCTGCACCTAATCATTTCTGTAACTTTCAGAAACAGATAATAGAAGCTACTTCTTCTGATCAGAAATAATCACTATGATGGAACAAACGTCCCATCAGTTTACATACAGTGAGTGGGTAGATATTAAACGATGCCCCACCCACACACCGTGTGATCAATAGGTGAACTCTCAACCCATTCATCTCTATAAACAGATACCCGCATACAGTGTTGGGGGTAACGAGTTACAAAGTAACGGATTACAGTAACGATATTACTATTATAGGTAACGAAGTAAAGTAACGCATTACACTCAAAATATTGGTGACTACACTACTTTACTAGACCTCAGGAACACGCTTTCCTGCGTTACCCAAGACATTTTTGCCAGTCCTCAAAGTTCTCTTTTAGTGGTGCGTGCATGTTTCCTGCCTGTGTGCTTGTCTGGGCACCGTTGCCACAGAGACCGATTTGAGTGACGTAGCTGCTGGTGCGTAGAAGGAGGGAAGCGGGAAAATGGATGAGACGGAGACGGAGACAGGAGGGTTCAGCCGGTGGCGATAAACTTGTGGCGAAAGATCCCGCTAGCCTGTCAAGTTGAAGACGCTCATCACCAACCGACCCCGCCTGAACAAGCTCAGATTTTCCAGCATCTTGCTCTTGGAGCGCAGAAGGTAACACAAAAGGAAATTAACAAACTAGTTGCCGGGTACATCGTGGAAGACATGCTTCCCCTGTCCACTATCGAATCGCCAAGGTTTAGAAAAATACTAGATAAAATACCGAGCACTCGCATGCCAACGTCAGACAGGAAAACATTTTCCCAACATGTTCAGCCTGGGCAGTATTGTTCTGACCCCAAGGAGGAACAGGCTGTCGGATAAAAGATTCAAGAGACTTTTACTCATGCGATACAATCGCTATTTTGAAGAATAGAGAAAAATTATAAACTTCATGGGATAAAGTGCACTTTCTGTTGATTTAGGCAATGATGAAGTGGATTTTCTGTTTATTTAATTGCATTTTCTGTTTCTATTTTTTGGGTTAAGTGCATTTCTGTTTCTATTTTATGGGAAAAAGTGCCATTTATTTTTCTATTTTTCTTAAACCACTACAATGATTCCTATAACAAGCTGGTTTTGTTCTCAGGAGTCGGCCCCCATTTGGTTTAGTGGGGTCTCATGTTTTGAATGTGTTACTGCTGATTGACCCACCTGAATGTCCCCACCATACACAGCCTCTTGTGTCCTGTTGTTTGTGGATTTTAAAGTGAGGCATATTTCTTTGGTCAGACAGTGTGGACAGGGTTAATGTTCGTTCAAGTGAATGGCTGAGTTTTATATGTTTACAATTACAATACACTATGTGGAAAGGCTAAGAGATGCCCTTTATTGAACATTGAAAATAAAGTGATGAAAGGGCCATGATGTTTGTCCGTGATGTTTGTCCGTGATGTTTGTCCGTGATGTTTGTCCGTGATGTTTGTCCGTGATGTTTGTCCGTGATGTTTGTCCGTGATGTTTGTCCGTGATGTTTGTCCGTGATGTTTGTCCGTGATGTTTGTCCATGATGTTTGTCCATGTATCTTTGCGGTAAATTTGGACATTTGCTTAAAAAAATGGAAAGTAAAGTAACTAGTAGTGAAGTTACTTTTCAAATGCAGTAACTAGTAAAGTAATCTAGTTACAATTTTCAGAAGTAACTAGTAACTAGTAACTAGTTACTTTTTCTGAGTAACTACCCCAACACTGCCCGCATATTACATTTGCATATGAATGCAGATTCTGCTACGGGACAATATTTTGGTGAAGGAAGTATTCTGTTTCAGTTTGAAGTCCAAGTAGCATTGACCAATCACGTTAGAGCGGGCTTTGGTTGAATGCAGGTAAACAGTCCGTGTGAAGAGCAAACGAGGCTGAACGCATTGGCCGAACCCGGCAGCTATCGATGACTTTAGAAACAATCCGGCCATAGTTGTTGTCTCTCGACTACAACTCCATTCTCGCGTCTCAAGTTGCTCATCGGACTGTAAACAGTTTACGGTCCATCCTAGTGCCTACAAGGTAAGCCTACTATACCTTGTTTAAAGCTTTGGTCTCAGCACTAACTCAAAGCAGAAGCTTTCCTCTCCAGCGCTGTAGTAAAGAGGCTGGTTTCCTTCCAGTATTTCAGCTCTGATGGACTTACCCAGCAGCGAATACTAAAGGTCAGCTTTTGACATTATAAAATTTAATTGTGTCCTCGAGCGTCCGAGTAATTATGGCACTTGAGTGAAAATGATCCTGTCTTGTACAAGTCAAGAAGGTGCAGCATTATTTCAATTGTGTTGACCAATCCCTGATGAAGATGTAATGGCAGGGCATGAAGATCCTCTCCTATTTAGTTTTCAGCTTTATTCGTCATGAGCGCTCCTCGTTCTGTCATCTCTTTATAATACAAGACTAGCTTGCACCTAGCAGCTCCCACAGGATTAGCTCCTTCTTCATGGGCTTTCTTGTTCCCCTTGTGGTTCGTCTGATGCAGACATCAGTCTCACGTAGGACTGGGTGGGCGGACCGAGGTAGATTTTACTGTATGTGGAAAGACTTGTAACAAATTGGGTGCTGAGTGACTCACAGCAGTGAGAGTAGAGGACAGGTGGCAGAGCATACAGGTCTTTGTGAAGAAAGAAGGTCATGAGTAGAAGTGAGCCAATATAGTATAGTTTAAAATATGAAGAAGGCTACATTTCTCTTCGCCATGATTGTTGGTGCTGTTTGATTTCATTTCACAAACCCCACGTTGCATAACATTACTTTACGTTATGGCGTGGCTCCAAAACTAGACTCATCTCACCATCTCTGAAAACTCTGTGTGCGATCGCTTGAAGTCACATCGGAGAGAAAAAGACACGGACAGACGGACAGACAGACAGATGATGGAGAGAGAGACAAGAGACAAGAGAGAGAGTGACAGTAGCAGATGATTGAGAGGTAAACAGTGCACGCACTACACAACATGAACTGTATCTGAAAACGTTGTGTGAGTGAAACCCCTTTAATATTTCAGTAAACCAATGGTAACTGACAGAGAAGAAATGAATACTCTAAATCTCTACTAAGTAGTAGTATTAAGTATTAATACTACAGTGTAAAATACGCTGTTACAAGTAGAAATCCTGGATTCAAAATGATACTGTATTAAAAGAACAAAAGTGTCATTAAAATATACTTAAAAAAACAAAAGTAAAGGTAATAATTATGCAGAATAATACATATCATATTATTGTATTATAATCATTGCATCAATGCATTCATGTGTTCATCCCTTTAATGTTGCAGCTGGTAAAGGTGGAGCTCATCTTAATTACTATATATACGGATAGTATAGTAGTTTCATCTATAATAAATAATGCATCATCATTTAATGCAGTTGATTTTATTTGCTAGTATTAATCTGAATCTGTAAGATACGATAAGGTAAGGTAAGGTAACCCTTTATTAGCCCCACAGCGGGGGAAGTTGCAGGATTACAGCAGCAAATAAAGTAAAGTAATTAAAGCTGTCAGATGAATGTAATGCAATAAACAATATTTCCTTGTAATATGTAGTGGAAAAGAAGTCACAATGCATGATTAATGTGGACAGTAAACTGTAGTTTTCAAAATAAACACTTCATTGTTTTATGATTAAGGTAGTGCATAACAAAAAGCATTCAAATAGAGCTGGTTCCCACCCAGGGGAGAATCCCGGCAGAACCCCCACACGGAGGTTGGGTCTGGAAACGCCCCTAGAGAAGGTATAAGTGGGTACTGAGATAAGCATAGACGGATGGAGGACCATGGTGGAGGATGCCGTTGGACGGGTCTAGAGACGATGTGGAAACATGGACTAACTAAGTGTATTTGACATTACCCATGTGTTTAAATCTGTGGTCTCGGTGAAAGCTACATGTGACTCAAAGTACAGATTTCATCAAAGGAGAGGAAAACGGGGTGCCGCTATGGTGGGATGATGAAGTAGCAAGGCTGTCTTTGATAGGCTGACACAGCTTTCAATAGAGCACATCAGACACATCCCAAAACTACCTGACTGGACTGACACCTCCTCAGAAAAGTGCATCTTTTCTTAAATATATCACCAACAGAAAAGTGCTGAAATACATTAGAAGAAGTTATTATGTCAGGCATAGCCTTCATTACAGTTCCCAATGGCTTCACCATTAAGGCTCAGTATGGTTGGAGCCAAGGGGGAGATGGGGAGAGAGATCTTGTACGAGTAGCGGAGGTCAACTGAGGGTTGGTCCAGTAGAGGTAGATACATAGACATGATATGAATGGGTTGACACATGTAGGTGAAGAGACGGGGCCAGGTGGAGACAGTTGGTTGGGTTAGGCAGAGTAATGCAGAGATGAGAGGGGATAGGTGGAGGTACGCAGGGATACAATGGATGCAGATATGGAAAGGGAATGAGGTGTGATGAATGGGAGAGCAAGTATATTGAGTGTAAGGTAGAGTGACAGGGATGGGAGACGGAGTGAGAGACCTTCACAAGAAGGGAGACAAGAGAGAGAGAGAGAGGAAAGTCCAGTCACAGCCGAGACACTAATAACCCTCTCTCCATAACCCAACTCTGCCCTTCCATGTTAACATACTGTGAACTGAGCACAAGTGACAAAATCAATCCATCATGGCTGCCCGCCGACCGGCACAGAAAGGGACAGAGAAGCTAACAGAAATTGATGACATCCCCGCTCGAATTTTACACCGTTTCGGCCACAGCGGCGATTGAAACAGACAGAGATTTATAGTCCAGCCGGGGACTGCAGCTATCCTTGATTGCCTCTTTTTTTTTCCTCTCCCTTCTTTCTCCACCAGGAAGCCCCCTTTTTTGCATATTTATTCCCGAGCTCATCAAGAGTGAAGCGGACGCATCGGAGTGACAGTCTTATTTCACCTTTGGGGAGGAGAAGGGTGGTGGTGGCTGGGCGGGAGGTTTACATCCTACACTTTAGATAAAAGCAGATCAGCCCATCCTGCCGTCTAAAAATAGGATTTGGTGTGATTTTGATGAGACTGAGCTGCTTTTGAGTTCACACTGAGCCCAAGCAGCCCAGCCCCTCCTGAGACTGTGTGATGAAGACAGGGGTCACTCTCTGTCTTTGGAGCTGGACTGTGTCCAGACCATGTCCAATTTAGATCAAAGCCTGAACCTGAGCGCCTCCACATCACGTTTTAATGGAGTGATTGAGATATAAGAAGACGTTTTTCCTTTTTCCTGCTAAAGGACTAGATTGAGGACTAGCTGAAAGCAACAAAGACTGGACAACCGGTCCACAGCTCGGTGACCACTGGAGCTCTGAAATCAATCAACATTGTTTTTTTTTTACCACTTAAAAAAGTTTGTCAAAATGATTATAATGTCTTTGTGGGTACGGGATGATAATTCTGTGGTATTAGTTGTTCGTAGGAAGAGGGACAAAGAGCAAGATGTGCATTTAATACCCTTCTGCTGATTAATTAGGAGCCTTAAGAGCAGCAGGGACGAGCCAACAGAGACCCGCAGCAACCAGCTGTGTTCTTTTTGGACACAAAGTAAATAGAATTGATGAGTCATTATGTTTGCATTAACGACATAACATCTTACAGTGTAAACACGTACAGGTTTATTTCTGTATATAATGTCTACTAGCATTTACACATACGCAATATATTTGATACTGTATACCGTATATATCTTAGTACATTCATTACACACTGTTAATGCTGTTCATTGGATATAAAAAAAGCTTACATCTCTTCTCTCCCTTAAACATCTCTACGTTGAATGAGATCTGAGGGAGCACATTGGACAAAAAAGTGCTGCTGCCTTTATGTTACAGTTGATTTGTGATTTCTTACACACTTTTTTTTGGCTCATTGTGTCAAAACTCTACACACAAGCCAAATGACACACAGCACTTAGAGATGAACATCTCACTTCTACATCAAATGAAACAATGCAATAACAATTGTTTGCCACACATGCAACACTTTAATTACTCTTTGAAAGCAGCAACAACACACTGCTGTCTTATGTACTTTGTGCACCTTTTTGATTTTCTCATACAGGCTTCTGTGAAAGATTGTCCCAGTACAGTAGATCTAGTCACATTTCAATCAACACAAACATAATAAATGAATCATATATATATATATATATATATATATATATACAGTCATTCTTTGCTGGTTTAAAAAAAAAAAAAAAAAAAAGAACAATTAAGGTAAGCCAATGTGTTACCATTAACTCACTAAAGAAAAACAATGACAGTAAAGTTACAGTGCAATAGTAAACAAAAAGAATAATCTGAGTGTTTGGGGTCTGAGCACATCTCCTCAAACCCGTCTTTGTCCTCTTCCTCTTCCTCTTCCCTCTTCCTCGTCCCCTCACTGCCTCCACGTTTGCAAAGTTCTCACAAAAGAGGTGAGCTTGAGAACTACCTGAGGTCTATTGGTGCTCAGGCTCTGACTGGTGTGTCCGTGTGTCGATTTCAGTGCGTCAGCAATTGCAAAAAAAAAAATGTAATTTGAAAGCATTCCACTCAGACTTGAACTGTGTTGGAAGTGTTACAGAAGTGTTACCAGCTTCACCCGTGTAAGAATGTGGCTTCATTTGGAAAAGTAACTGGCACTTGTTCATACATGAGACCATTAGACATGCAAATGTGTCACCCACAGTTAATAGTGACTCATGTCATAAGGGGGCTCTGGACCTCTCACTTAATGCATGATCAGATGGTAAAAGCCACACTGCGTTCTCCGTGGGCCTCTGGCCCAGCTGGAAGCTGTGGTTTTCCATATTCACTGGGTGATTACAGCGTTCATGGTGGGTTGTTTTGGGTTAAGCAGCTTTTATACTGGATGTAGGAAGTTACTCAGGGTATCCGATGCTTTCGGCGGTTATGAGCGAGGCCTGTGTGAGGAACAACCTCGCGTCACATTGTAATCGGCCACCGAGATCTCGTTCTCCAGCGTCTTTATTTGTGTGCTGGAAAAGGAGAAATGATGCCTACTGCTCTTTATTGTGTTTGCAAGCTGTTTCCCTGCTACTGCAGAGCTCTGTACATAATTCTGCCTATTTGTCTGTGAGTGACTTTGTTGTCTGCAGCTGTCGTCTTGACTAGGATGTCTGGGCGGGGGTGGTGTCGGGGTGGGGTGGCTCTCCCCGCTCAGTCATGCTTTGAAGGTTTTACGAGTACTTATGGAAAGTATAAATTTCACGGGCAGCGCCAAGCTGCAACCAAACGGTGCTTGACGGCGGCGTCACTGTGACGGCCACAGCAGTTAGCCTGACAGCAAATTGATTAGAATAATTCAAATGTGATGAATAACTTTCATCATGTAACCACATAGTCCGGTGAGTGCGCCATTCGTTAGGGCCGCTGGGGTTTCTGATAGGACTGTGCACTGGAGAGAGACAACATATCAACGATATGCATTACACCAAACATCTTTGTCGCAAATGGAAATGGCCCCACACACTCTGTGTGACAATTGTCATGAAAAAGTGGAGCTGTTAGGAATTAGAGTCCTGTCAAAGCTGTACTTTTGTCTTTTCAATTTGTGTCTCGACATTACAGTAAATGGGAATGATATTCAGGCTCTTTAACCGTGGCATGGCGGCGGACATGATGGATGGTGATTGAAGAACAGATGAGTGTACAGTTATGTACGTGAGAGTTATGTACGCACACAACCGGATATATGCGGACAAGAAGGTCAAAGGTCAAATATATAGAAACATATTCAGTCTTGAATAGAAAACACATACAAATCTAATATCACTATAATAAAAATGAGCTAATCTGAATATAATGTACATTAGCATTCCATACCGTAATGTTTGTCACCAAAAGTAATTATTTGACACGTTGTTTATGCTTAAGTTGACAATATTTAAAGGCACTGAAAACTTGGTTACAAATCTGACATATTCATCAATTATTGACTAAATAAAGTTGGAAAAGTTTGAGGAATAAAAACCTTCAGTGTCATTAATCAAGAGTTTAACGTTGAGAGTTCAACAAAGCATCTTTAGCTCGCTGCTCATCTCTGCTATTGTGGTTTTGCTGCAATTCATTTTTTTTTAATTCACTTTTTTAAACGGTCCATCATGAGTCTGACAGTGTTCTCTGTTCAAACTATGTGCTGTGTGTGGTGTGTGTGGTGTTAAGATAAGATAATCCTTTACAAAATGTACAGGATCACAGCAGCAAGTGGACAGTGCACACAAGATACATGGGCGGGGGGGGCGACTGTGGCTAAGTGGAGAGCAGGCCCGTCCTTCAATCAAAGGGGCGGCGGTTCGATGCCCGACTCCGGCATCATGCCGATGTGTCCTTGAGCAAGACACTTAACCCCAAAAGTACTCCCGTAGCTGTGCCTACGGTGTATAAATGTGATAGAATCTGAATTGTAAGTCGCTTTGGATAAAAGCATCTGCTAAATGACTGTAATGTTAGTGCATGTGAGCGTGCTCTAGCTGAACGTCGGTGCTCTGTGCTCATGCAGTGGGTTACAGTCCTGACCATAGGCGTTGTTTACCCCGCAGGTTAGCTCTGACAGCACTGTAGCACTGTTAGCACCATTAGCCGTGAGCCTCCGGCTCATATTGGGAGCCGTCGGGAGGCAATCCCTCTTACACCTTTAAAGTGCAAAACACAAAATCACAAAATCTGTTATCAGAATGCAGAAAAATACATGACCTCAAAACAGCACAACCGTTAGTAATAATTGAGCCAAAGCCATTATAGATACTTTATTCGTAGCCTAATTGAATTAATTTAAAAGATATTCACCCCTGATACCTTCCAAACTGTACAGATCATTTATGGACAAAGGTCCGGAACGAGCAGTGTTGTGACTGAACCGGACACACAGCTGCACACTCAACTTCTTTAATTAAAGGAAACATACAATGGCCAAGGCAGGAGCCCTACATTAGCAAAGGAACTGAGTAATAATTGCACAGTTTGACAGAAACCACACACTGGTGAGTTCTGGTTATTAACATTGAATCATATAATTCATTGTGACCGTGAGAGAGGTGGATCTCCTGTGAGTTGCATCACTTTAAATCCCATCTAAGGACGTACATTTGACAGTGGCAGGTGTTTCCTTGAGTTTGGTTGATAAATTGCTCAGAACAGAAGCAACTAAGCAACTAAAGTGCATAGTAAAATGAGTAATTCCATTGCACTGGCTGCAACCTCAAAGTCTCAGAAAGGCAGAGAAAAGTGGTCGACAAATCCTTCAGTGATGTTATTGAAGGCTGCTGTCGATTCACCGAGGCACCTACACGCTCACGTGTTCGTCTGTGAGTTGTTATCCCTGTGGCCGCATTTCCAGCAACGTTTAAAGTAATAATCAGTGACATTTTCATGAATAAATGTCAGTGTTGCTGCTTTTCTGTCACTGATTGCTATAACACAGCAGGAAATCAACCTATAGCCAGTTCATGAAAGCTTTTACATCTGCTGGTGTAAAGTCTTTCCTGGAGAAAAAAATATAAAATCTACTGAAGTGCACATTAAGCAGTGATGTGTTTAATGTTTTATCTCTGCTGTTTATTTGAAATGAAAAGAAGAAAGGCATTTTGTAAGTCAGATTGCGTTCAGGTTTATGGCTGGATTAGAATGCAGATGTTTCAGGGCAGTGGTGGCCACTGGTTTGAACTGTGACCCCATAGAGTGAAGGAGCATCACAGCTTGTCAACAGCCACAGAAGTTAGATTTTTAACTTCTTCGTCTCAATGTTTAATTTGGATAATTGTTACATGTAAATCCAATATTTGACCAACAAATTAGATAAATAAAAGAACATTCAAATTCAAACCTGTGTAGCAGAACAATGATTTTCTTTCTTCTTTTCTGTCAACGTGTGAGCCTGCTAGCTTGGTAACCACTGGGTCAGGGCAGATGTTTAAAGCTGATGTTATGGAATGAATGCTGCTCATGAATACTGATACAATAAAGCAAAGGGAATGTCTCCACATCTCAGCACCTCACTCACAGGCACTTTTAGTCACCCCTCCTTTTCCCGACGCCACTCAAACGCAGCAGCCCGCCGTCACGCGCATCTGCATCTTGTGCGATTTGTCACCGCCGTATCTCACGCCGCCATTGGCTGTTGCCAAGCAACCTTTGTGTCTAACAGACTATTTCCCATGATAAATTAGCTGGGCTGTTACTATGCCAACAGAATTTGTTTCTTAATTAAACAGATTTGGATCGCAATTGGCTGGAGGGGAGGGGAGGGAGGGGGGGGAGGGGAGGGTAGGAGAGAGAGGGAGGGAGGCCATGACACACACACACACACACACACACACAGACATGCGCTGGGGCCAAGGAAGTGAGATGAGACAGAGAGAATCCACAGAGGAATGACTGTTATTAGATAGGCTGAGATATTGAAATGGTCAGGCTTTGCAGACGAGGTTCAACAAAAGAAAGGTGGGAAAAGAAAATCCCCCCAAAAAGCAGGACCCATCTGGAATTAACGGCTTGACGCCTTCAGAGGTGATTCATTTTTTTTTTCCTCTATGCGCTTAAGAGAAATGCATTTTCCCTGACAACAAATGTGCTTTTTTTTTCCTATTCTACTTCTATTCAAATGAGCAGCCGCCAGGTCAGACTGCTCAGGTGGTGTGAAACTCTCACCGCCGCGTTTCAACGTTAGAAAATCTGCTCCAGGAGACAAACACAAGGCCTTTGCGCTTTATGTGACTTGAACGTTAAAGGTCAAACGTGATTCATAATTCCTCTATCTGTCAAACAATAACTGTTGATGCCTAATTCCAGAGGTAGGCCCTGTAATGTCTGGTAGCAGGAGACCACCTTCTACTTTTTTTTTCCCACTGTATTGCTCCTGCAGCTGAAGTGGTCCAGGCAATTGCATTGTGTAGCGTAGCGTATGCCGCCGCCACTGGGCTTTGACCGCTAAGCAAAGAAAAGAAAGAATGGCAGAACAATTTGGGCGTCGGAGCAGGACCAAACGACGGGGAGCGGCGAGCATGTAATCTCCTAATTTGGAGCATCACGGCGTCAGATCCCCGCCTGCTCGCCGCGTTCTCTCGGCCTTACCTATAGTTATTTCCATAACTTCCTGACAAAACCATTTTGTCCTGCCTGATTGGTCCCATTTGCATCGGACACCTCTTCTGCATATAGATTGATGGGTTTAATCAGCGAATCAGGGAGAGCGCTCAGACATCAATCACTGTCACAGCGCTCTGTCTTGCCTTCAGTAGTAGTAGTAGCCTGTTTTTCCCCCCTTTTTGGTCACTCTTTGGTTCTCTTTCTCTCCTGATGTTCTGCTCACATTCATCAGGGAAGGGGAGAGGAAGAGATAGAGAGGACCCCCCCGTCGCTCTCCCCTTTTTGTTACAGTCTCTAATGTGAGCTCTGATGCTGCTTCAGTCTTTACAGACAACATCCATGGCCTTCAAATTGCCGGCTATGCCACTACCACCTAAAACTTCGATCTTATTTCTTCATGAATTCATCGATATTCTGCAATTCTCTTATCATCCTCAAGACTTTTGACAAGTAGATCTCTTCCATCTCAGAGGCATTTGTGCTGCTTATCCTACCTCTGCCGAGATTTACGATTTTAAACAATTTTATTGTAAAGTTTTTTTTTTTGTTTTAGTTTTTTTCCTTTTTGAGCAAAGTGACTTGTCAAACTGTAGTTGAGACGGGCAGAGAAAGAAAGATCACGGTTGAGTTGGCATTAACAAGACGGCGGGAGGAGAACAGCATGACGATGCTACAGCTTCTAAACAACATAATGACATATACTGTAGGTTCAAAAATACTCAAAGACTAATCAATACTCAAATATAGACTGACATTTAAAATGAGGCAAACAATATATAATAGCGATGGGGTTAATAATAACAGGTTGTGTTCAGCACTAACAAATTAAAGTTAAATATTTCGCTAAATATTTCCAATCACTTCGACTCTGCCCTTTTTTTGATCAGTGTTAAGCTATCGGACATTTCACATTACAAGTCTACTAGGGACGGATTGTGACATGTTTTCTACGGGAAGGCTTTTTATGTGAAGTTCTTGAGTTTTGTTGACAGAAAACAAATGAAAAATCAGTAGAATGAACCTCAGAGCAGCAGAGTGGTTTGACATGGATCTGTTGTTGACTTGATGGAATTATGCATCATTTGTGCTGTGAAAATCCATCAAGGTTTCAGGTAAAACATGGGGAAATGAAGAGGAAAGAGCATTGACAGCAAACAGATCAGAAAAAAGACATCTTACTAAAATATGATTAAACATACCTGTCTCTAATGTATACAAGCCTGTGTAAATGACAGGCATGGTTCCCTCTGCAGTATCAAAATGAATAGTACTTAACGAATAAATAAACGGACTGTGAGAGTTCAACACACTTCCACACAGTGGTGCCGTCAGGGCCTGCAAGGCCTTCTCTGCTGGCCTAGACAGAATCACAAAGTTATAGCTATTTTATAATTTTTCTTAAATACACTACATGTATTCTAATTTATAAAAATATTTTTTCCATTATCTTATTTTCTCATTGCACAGCTACTGTCTTCCTCAGTTGCTCTGCTTCCAGTGCAGCTTGTTTTAAGTAGAGCTTTTATCCAATCAGATTTCACCTCTGTGTCTCTAGGTAAGAAGACAGGCCCGAGGCCTGCAGACTCACAAGTGAATCCATGTGCAGTTTAAGTGAATGAGGACGATATTGTTGATTGTCATCGTGTTCAACCAGTCAGATCTTTAGTTTGAGATGTTGGGCGTATTCTTTGATGTGCCAGAGCCTGCTAGCTGGCCTAGCCATACGTGATTGGTCAGTGGGCTAGCCTGACATGTTGGGCGGTGACAATCCCAATATCTGCTGCCTCTGTCGAGCGGATATTTTCAGCCCTCAAACGCATTAAAACGTATTCAAGAAATACAACTGGGGAGGCTCGACTGTCTTCATGGCGTCCATGAATCGAGAAGGACTTCTTACTGGAACTAAAACGCACGGATTTACTGAACAACCGTGAGATTAAACTCTTTATTAACAAAGAAAGGAGGATGGACTTTGTCTTTAAATAGTGAACAGCAGCTCTGGTAAGTTAAATGCGTTTGTTTTTACATCTGCAGTAGCTTTAATAAGCTTGTTTGTATATTATTATTTGTAGAACTTTTTGATTTTTGTTTGGTTTTATATGTGATAGGAACTATTGTTACGTCCTATGTTGCTCTGGGGACATATTTAGTGGTGCCAGTGTTGCCAACTTGCCGACTTTCTCGCTAAATCTGGCGACTTTCCAAACCCTCTTGGCGACTTTTTTTGTCAAAAGCTACTAGCGACAAATCTAGCGACTTTTTCCGGTGTTATTGGAGACTTTGCTGGTGTTTTGACTCGATAACGTTAAAGCACTACCGTTCTACAGTTACTGTCGTGAACGAGCAGCGGGTGCTGCCGTGAGCCCCTCCACTGCCCAAAAGCTCTCACAGAAGCCTCGCGCAGCAGTCGGAGCAGAGAGGAGACGCACTCTCGGCGTATTCTCTACAGTTAGTGTATTTATAGGTATTGAGCTTAATTTTTACACAAAACAAATAATAACCGTAGCTGTGTTTCAGCTGCAGGACAGCAGTGAAGGCCCAGGTATAAAATGCACGGCCCGCCACTGCTTCCACATATTTCAAAACGACTGACCATACAACACACTTCCCCTTATCTGTTTTCTATATCCCATGTATATGCAGCACACAGGCTGCGTGAGCTATGGGGATACTTGTCTTGTCTGTGGAGGTGTGTGTGTGTGTGTGTGTGTGTGTGTGTGTGTGTGTGTGTGTGTAGATGCAGGAATATGAAACCTAACAATAAACTGACTGGACGGCCAGGCCCTGGGGACAGCAGGCTGGCCTGGAGGAGCGGCCTGCGACACAACCTTCCACATCAAGAGGATGAGGCAGCTCATTAAAAATCCCTCTGATATAGATTGATGTGTCTGGGATGTCCATTTGCTGCAGCTGGCTGAGGTGCATGCTGGGTAACTGTGACAACATTGGGGTCAAATCTGGCCTGGGACCTCAGTTATATGGGATTTCACAGTGTCTGTAGCATCTCTCTGTTTTTGCCCACTGTCCTGTGCAGTAGTAGGACAGTAGTACTTGTAGCTGTCTGTTGTATTGTAACTGATAGTCTCCAGTATAGTGATAGCAGGCCAAGCTGGTGCTTCATATGTATAATCTACCACATGGTCTATAATTTACAGTTAAAAATCCAATCAGTACAGTTGTGTAAAGCATTTTTGATAAAGTATGTTCTATCTTGCGTAATTGTATTAATTATTACAAGGAAAACATACTATAATATAGAGATATATGTCATAAGTCGTACTGTTCTTCTGTGGTTACGTTATCTGTCACTTTGCTGTAGAGCAACATCCTGAACCCACGAACAGGCCAAAGTTTTCCCTTGTACACAATAAATCCACGGATTGCTACGAAACATTCAGAGGACCTTAATGGTGCATGAACTGTTTTCATTTTGAGATTTGCTCTTGCACCACCTTTCAAGCAGCACTACTCAATATTTGTATATTAACAATAGGTCTGTCGCCCACCAGGGCCTCAATTATTTGGGGAGTCAGACATTCTCCCATCAAACATCCCCGACGAAGGCCTAGCTTGTACTTCTCTTCGACTCTCTCGCTCTCTCCTTTCCCCCTACTGACAAATCTGGAAACCAACTCCCCCCTGATATTCACCAGGAACTGCTCTACCACCTCTCCGATACGCCTCCTCGTGTCTCAGACCACATATTCACTTCCAATGTTCAATACCAATGTGAAATCATCCGTGGCAGCATCAGACGCTCAGACCAACTACACCGGTCGCCGGCGTAGGGAGGAGGTCGGGTTGGATAGATGAGTCAAACAAACACAAGACCGACATGACTCATGTTAGAATACGGTGACGGTAATTTGTTGCTCGGTCCTAGTTTTGATTGGAATGACAGTAGAAATGTTCGTGTCTCTTGTGTCGCAGGCTGGTCTATCTGACAAAAACACCAGACAAACAGCTATAGTAACAAATAAATGTTATAGCTCATTTCATTATAGCAGAGGAATGCATTTCATGAAGTCACCTTCTCATCATTATTACTATTTGTGGCGGCTGAAACTACCAGCCGCACCATCAACCAGGGCCAATGGAGGTGACGTGCTTCGGATCTAGAGCAGTTCTGTTGAGTTGATATGGTTATTCTAATTTATCACTTTTGCTTGATTTTGTTACCCATCTTCATTTTTTGTAAATGCTTTGGGTTTATACAATTGTATTTGTACCCTGTTCCGTTACACTATTCATTATTATTTATATTTCTTACTAGCCTACCTTTTGGTAAAAAGGCCTCTTTAGCTCTCTGAATGGCTTGTTATAGATCAATGACCAAGTTTAGTTACAGGTCAGAGCATTATATGTCATCAGCAACTTGAAGATGGAAGTACACATTGTTGCATTCACACTAACTCTGTAATGATGATGCATGTTACTCACCCAATTACACTAATCTCCTCAGATTAAAACGAGCCTGTGAATTGGTGTTAGTACCATGTCAGTTGAACTGCCTTAAATATGGCCTGAACCTGCTTTTTATTTTGTCCAACAACATCCATGTGAGTTGTCTAATTATATCAGTATGGGCTGTAATATATGCTGTACGAAGATAACACCCAGGGCTTCCATAATGCATGTTGGTGGTTATAGAACATTTGACTGCTTGATAATCTTACATTTTGAAAATTAGCTGAGAAAACAGGTCCTATATATTTGTCATTGTTAATTTTAGCCTACATTACTATAAAGGTTCTGCAAAACAGGAAACTGACCATCAACAGTTTTGTGTATTCATGTAGCCAATTGAGTTATTCTCTAGCCTATTAGTGGAATATGAATGTAAAGTTAACAACTTTAACAGGCTGCACGCACACACTCATCACACGTCATCACGTCATGGCCAGTGGACATCCCTTCACCACCCCATTTAAAAATGTTTAAATCAGCCACTGGTGACTATGGCTCAATACTTTACACCTACAGCAAATAAGCTTTATTTGTCAGTCCAGTCACGTTTGTGCACATAGTTTACATGCAGTGTCCCTGTCTGTGTTTGCTTCTTTCAGTCTAAACACCACTCTAGACCACAAGGGGCTGGTGACTTAGGTCTCAATTAACAGTGTGCGCCTCTGAGGAGCTCTCAACTCTTAGTTTAGTTTTTGGTGGACAGGTTTCAGATTCTTATTTTCCTCAATGAAAAATATTCATCATGAGCCAAAATGCTGAAAAATGATCTCTCTCTCTCTCTCTCTCTCTCTTTATATATATATATATATATATATCGTAATAGATATGTATCATGTGTGCAACATTTATTTTTGTAAATCTGAGTTTCTTCAGGTTCTTCAATCCATTTCCCGCACAGCCAAGTGTCTGCATCTTTTCATATTTCATATTGCCTGATCCTAGCTGATCCTTACTTTTCAAAACACTTGTCCTTCTAAAAAAAATAATGTCCATGGTTCTCTACCTGAAATAATAATAACCCTTTAAATGGTCTGCTCTCTGCACAACGTCAGGCCAGGCAGCAAGAAGCGACGTCCGTGTTCTCAGCTTAGCACAAGCAGCGGTAAGAGATTTAACAATAGTTGCTGTGTGCCAGCTTTTTACAGTCCACACACTCAACTAGCATCATGTCATGTGGAGACTATCTGAGCTGAAAAACTCTCCACACACACACACGTGGAGCGTTTTGAGAAACAAAACCTGGCATTTGAGTATGGAGGTCCATAAATGATAGAGATTTGCAAATGGATGCTGTTCTCTCCTCCCGGTCACCCCTCCTCACATCCTCAGGCCTGCCTCTGAATTATGGAGCAAAACACTTTTCCTTTGAAAATATATATCAATCAAACATTCATGGCTGAGGAAGTCTCCAGACAATGGCACTGTGAAACCAACCCCATGATACACTCAGTGTGTGTGTACAGAAACAAACTGGTTTGCCAATTAGAGCAGAAGTTGACCATCCTGTAAATATTTAAATGGGCATCACATATCATATACATGAGGCAGCAAAGCAGCCGAGCACACGGCTGAACTCTGCAGAGGTCATGGACATCATCCTTAAGCACCGCTTTCATACACACTGAACATGTCTACTTAGGAGACGTGTGGCATAAGGAGGATCACTGGACAGCCTGGATTGAAGGTACATTACGCCTGGCAGCCAGTCGAAAGATTACACGAGAAATAATGTTGAAAGAAGTCGACAATCTCTTGATCATTTGATATCAAGAACTATGAGACAGTTTAAGAAGAAGAAGGTAGCCAGGGCACGGAGGTGAGGAATGACAGTCCCAGGTCAGAGGGGGGCATTCGTCCCCTCCAGCTGTACCCACAGTGCCTTTAATCCAGGAGTCCACCTCACAACGTCCGACAGAAACTATCCCTGTGGTGTCGCTTAAGAGCAGGCCCTGGCAAATGTGTCCTCAGGCTACCAATGCATTTTTAAGACGGTGCACTTTAAACTCACTTTAGCGCCCGCCTTTTTGGGTCTCTGTCTCCATTTCCCTCATTATGGCACTGGCCTCTTCATCATCACATGTAGACCTAAAATAAAAACACAACCCACATACTTTCGTCTGATTATATTAGGCAGGTACATACAATGTATGGTGTCTCATGGGGTCTGGGGACCCTTTGATTGACACTTGAGACCACCTTAAAGCCTCAACAGCAAAATGTTGAGGGGCCTCATGAACAATAAAAAAAGGATTGATCACACACAGAACACAGAGATCAAATGTTTTGATCTCAGTCGTATGTACAGCTGTGTGTGTGTGTGTGTTGGGTTAGAGAGAGAGGTGTGTGTGTTGTGTTGATTCTGTTGCAGGACATAGCTGTTGAGTGGACCTTGGTGATGTATGTGCAAAGTGTGTATAGCCCGTTAGTGTATGAAGAGAACTGGATACAGCATTACTGGCGAGCATGAATGTTCATTTATATGAAAGTTGTTCAGCAGCAATGAAGCAAAAGAAGTTTGACTTCCAAGTACAGAAACAGATAACCCGGATCTTCTGCAACCAGAGGCCCATTAGAGCATTAGCTCCTAGTGCATTTGATAACTTGTATGACCTTATTACAGGCTGTTTAAGTGTTCATAATGGGAAGTGGATTTACCTAAAGACGTCTCTTTCCCTATGTAATTCTATGGGGATGCCAATGGCATCGCGGGAAAGACCCAGAAGTTGTAATTCCACGTTTTGACCAATGTGTGAAATTAGCCTAAAAGCCCGGCTCTCTTCCTTTGTGACCCAATTGGTCACCTATGTTCACCGAGTTGCATCATACGTGTGTGGGGAGATGTAGCTGATGTATGTAATATGTGGCAAGCAAGAGGTAAAGAGTACATGCATCTGTGTGTGTGATGGAATTTGTGTTTGTGCATGAATGTCCTTGTGTGTGTGTGTGTGTGTGTGTGTGTGTGTGTGTGTGTGTGTGTGTGTGGTTAGTGAGGCTGCAGGCTTGATGAGTATCAGCGCTGCTGTTGGCTAACGTCCTCTTTGTGGTATTAGCAGGTGACAAAATGACTCTGCCTGTGTATGCATGTGTGTGTGTCGGTGTGTGAGAGTGCTGGGAGGGGTTAGGTGCTGATTAGGGTTTACATCGCTAAGTGGGTGGTTACTAAGTGGGCCCCAAGGTGCGAAAGCAAATCTGATGATTGTGGCGAAAGCAAGCCGGTGACAATGTTTCCAAAACGTCAGTTGAGATAAAAACCAGGGTGAAGGTAAGGAGTCAGTTGAAGAGGAGCAGCAAAGAGAGAAAAAAGGTGTCAAACTCTGAAGTGGCTCACACCACAGACGTTACGGTGGAAGAGTATGTAGAGCATCATTAGTCAGTGGCCTGTTTAAGGTCACAGACTGATGACACAGGATGTGTGCAGTAAAAGGTGTTTAGATTCATTCGCACAGCTCCTCGGGCCATGCTTGAAACTGTGAGACTTGCAGGAGCTGCTAACTGAACCAGACATTTTAGAAAATGTTTGAACTTTCTTAGTGAGAAGAGATTTTACAAGTTAGTGTTGGCCAGACTAACAGAACTTGAGGATTGGGAGGACAGCATCTTCAGCAAAATTTCAAGCTGCAATTAAAATTCCTGAATATTTTAGGGTCATTCTGAGAAGATAACGTATGAACCTCTCGCCATTGGCATTTGGTAAAGCTCATGGTTGGTTTACACTTTAGATTGATCCCTTCATTTTGCTATTGCCCACATCGATATCCTGTTTCAACAGGAAATGCATCACATTAAAGGAAGTACTGACATCATTTCTTTGGACCTTTAAACTGCTAGAAACTGGGCGTATACATGTCTTGTGGGAAGCAAAAGGTCATGCGCCATACATCATCCATCTAGAGTTGTTTTGAATTTCACACCATGTGTTCTGGTACGAGCTATATAAGGATGCAGCGGTGTGTTGCATACAAGTTCAGCCGTAGACAATATGATGTAGACAACTGAATGAAACCCGTATCTGTCCAGAGTGCTATTGACAGCCTTTCACATGAGCCGCTCTCAAAAGCCATTCACACCTGGCGCGTGCGAGACGCTTTTTCTGTGCGTCGCCTTTGTTGCTTGTTGAAAATGTCAGAATACCGTGATTGCATGGCCTTGCCCTTGAGTGTGAAGAGCTGTTTGCTTGATTACTCCAGAAGTCATCCATTCAATGGCTTTAGCTTTTGTTTTCAGTGGAAACTTTAGCGTGGTGCCAGCATCCAGGCTCATGGTCATGTTTGCTGTGGTTCATTACCGACCGCAAGAAGCGAAGGGAAGAGAGGAACTCGTCGAAAACGCATTCTTTCTTCCATTCTTTTTCAACCAAGGTTTCTCGGATGAGCCCTATGTTATCAGCTCTGCGATGCACAAAAACACACACAACAGTCATGTCATCAGGGCCGAGCACGCCGCGCTTTGTGACAGCGTGTGCGCTATTGTCACCACTGCTGTGGTTTCCACCCGATGGATGGAGTTGAAGGGGTAGTGTTGTTTCACAAGGAGAGGCCAGCACAGATGTCTCATTATCAGCAGGCCCGGCTCTAGACAACAGGGGGCCCAAGGCCAGCTTTGGAGGCCCCTCATACTTTCCATGTGCGTTTGTGGGAAAAAGAGACACAGACTTTAGCCAACCAAATGAAATGATAATCTGGTAAGCCTTGTTGATATATTATCTCTGTTTCCTTGATATTTTCTTTTTATTTCACTTCTCTCTCTCTCTCTCTCAAATTGTGCTGCTCATTTCCTTTCAGCTCATTTATATCAAATATGAACGTCCACTGCCATTGGTTGACTCTGTGTCTCCAAGCAATTTCCCTTTTATCAAAAAAAAAAAAAGGATTTTCAGGGTGCTACGCAATTGTATAGGCCGCGCTGGCACTGAAGTACCACCGGTGAGGTGTTGTGCTTGATCAGGATAGCGCTTGATGTGGTCAAGACTACATGGAATCCACCTCCCGGAGTGTTTGTGAAGAGGCTGAAAATAAGAGCTGGCATTAGTGACAGCGCATACCTGCCGTCATCTCACACCAGCTCTCTGATTTGATTTATAGAGGACAAACAAGCTCTACAATAATGAAAGTGCCGCATGAAAAGAAGTCAAGGTAAGAGTGATCGTCGCAATTCAATGCAATTCAATTGTGATATGGATAAGAAATATGAACAATTTGTGTTAAATTAGCAATAAGCACAAAGTATAGCTGAGGTTGATGGGGATGGGAACTGAACCTGGACCAAAGTCCATGCTAATCCACCCAATAGGTGTTGAGACATTTCCAACTGAAACAAATGGGCCGACAGTTGTAGAAACAGAAGCTTAACTTTCCAGTTAGATAAACAAATGAAGACCATTTTAGATGTTTCAGAAAACAGTGTAGATTGCCCTTAACAATGGTACAATCATTAGTATGTTGTGTGTTCCATCCATGAAGGGAACACTGGAGCCATCAGCAGCATAAGGATGATCAGGGATTCTGACATCAAGTTCATATATCTGGCACACACGGACGCAGGCTTTTCCTTTCAATCATTTCACTTGATGTAGCCTGCAGTCTCCTCCGCACACTCTCCCACAGTCCCCAAACATTCCTCTCAGTTAGCCCATTCATCCAAGCTGTCATCAGTTGAGTGGAACATTTTTTAGCATGAATTATGCCTGAATATCCTTTTATTCTAGCACTTTTGTCTTCTGACTCTTAAATCCGAAACAGTCAGCAAGAGACGTCCAGCACGCTCAAATGCTTTTAATAGAGCTAGCTGTGGAGAGGAACGGCTTCAACTTTTCATTGCAGTTTGGGGGTAAAATTTACAAGGAGTTTGGAGTGTAAGAGGCAACCCTCAGACCACACGTGTACACGTGTCACGTACACAAAGAGAGACACCGAGTCGTGACAAAACATAAGTGTCTGTTACAAAGTAAAATGATGACAAAAGTTTGGGTACCAGAGACAGATCTGTCTGAAGTGTTTCCCTGGAGAGTGCCCTACATCATCTCTTAAATATTTCAATCCCTGTGTTCATGTCGGGGAGGCAAGTCTCACAGACTCCCCGCCGTTCTCTGTTAATGAATATTAAGAGGGACATTTTCCTGAGGGTGAGGCCCCTTTTATTTATTCCCTTTATTGTTTTAAACTCTCTTCTCTCCACTGCTCTTGGTTCTATCTGCCTCTAATTTAATTGTGCGTTCATCAGCTTGCGTCGAGCTTGCATCATTACACCGTGTTGACCTGGCTGTGATAAATACAGAGGAAATGACGAATGTGCTGTGCAACACAATTACAGGAGAGGATGAGGGAAAGGATGAAGCCAGCTGTTTGAGTTGTGCATCAACGTATGTCAGTGTATAGCTGTGTGGATGCTAAGAGAGGAAAATAGACTATTTTGCGTGTGTTTTGTAGCCTTAGTGGCTTCAATCTAGAAATGGCAATATTGGTTGACTGGGCCACAACATCGCTGAAAGGATCCCCATGATATTTGGACTAGCGGAGCAGGGGATTGGACCACCGATTCTCTGATTGGAGGACTACCCTGCTCTACCACTGAGCCACCATCACCCCTAAAGAATCCGCCTACTTCCTTTTACTTGCAAGAGTCCTTTGTTCTTTCAGGTACATAGAGAAAATAGAGTAGCAGTGGTAGTTCTTGAAGTAGTAGGACCCATTTTTGATGCAACAACTCTCGTCAGATGCTTTCTTTTGTAAATATTGCCTCAGAGTTGTTTAGCACTCAGTTTCCACACACACACACACACACACACACACACTCTCTGTGAGGCAGCTGTTGTGAGTGCAGATTATTCTATCAATGTCAAACTTCAATGACGCTTGTCATCTGATAAGGTTTGGTTTTAATAAATGAGGGATGGGCAGCGAAGCTGAATGCAGCAGTTTAACCCCCTGTATTCACGGCACAGCATGGCGTCAGACCGACAACTCCTTCATCACCCACACAGCGTTCATGGTCAGAAAAAGCACTATCCTCACATTTATCATTAGTCACAGCAGTTCAGAGTTTCGTGACTGAGCTTTGCCTGCTGGTGGTGGCTGAATAGAAAACGGTAGTCCGGATGCCGGAAGGCAGCATATCCATAACTAATATTTCCTGTTAAAGTAAAACATGAATCGCCTTAAACTTTGGCAAATGTATAGAACCTGGAGGTACGGTCTCTCTATTATAGATGTTGGCTTATTCCCACAGTTATTCCCAAGCAAAAATGACAAAAATATATTTGCTGGAGTTGACTATCTATACTGATGATTCACTAATAACTTTGGAGCTTTTAAATATTGTCATTGTCTGTCTTCAACGATGGACGACGGTCATACGACAGAGTGTCAAAACAAATTAATTTCAACATGAAATAGGCAGAGACAAATACTTGCGGATTGTGCAGTGGCTCCGCTGGTTGTGTCTATTATTTTTCTTGGCAAAATGGAAATGAGAACATTTTAATTGATGTTTCTTCTTTATCGTCGGAGCATAGTCGTACAAAATTGATGATGGTGTTTTCTATGTTGGGCACTTTGATTCTGTCTGTTATGTCACGTTTGCAGTTGGTCAAAGGCCCACATTGGTCTGCAAGTTCACTAAAGTTGATTATTACGATGCTAATCCACTTGACTTCCAAAGGCCAATCCACTGCTTGTGGTGATTCCATTAAATTCATTACTTTCTGTGACTGATTTTGTTGTTACTTTCCTAACTGTCCAAACCTCTCACAAGTTTAACCACAATGATTTGAGACAAACAGCCTGGTTCCAGACCTCTGAATCATCACCTACCTCTGGGTCTGAAAAGTGAAGCCGATGTGGAAGTGTCTTAAAGCTGCATTCTCTCTAATGTCCACCAGGGGGCGACTCCTCTGATTGTATAGAAGTCTATGAGAATATGACTCTACTTCTCTCTTGATTTATTACCTCAGTAAACATTGCAAACATGAGTTTATGGTCTCAATCTCTAGTTTCAAGTCTTCTTCAATACAGCATGATGTTTATTTAGTAAATGATGGTCCATTTAGAGTCAAATAGACCATAAAGCAGGGTATGCTTTAGGGCGGGGCTACACAGTGATTGAAGGGTTCGCTACTGCAGCTTTCACCAGTCTGGGAGTTGTCTGTGCATTTTTCTAGCAACTTTAACCCTTTCACAGTTTGTTTTCAGTTTATGAAAGTTGATTGTAACTTGAAACAAGTCATATTTATCTTACTTAGCTCCACAAACCAATGGGTGACTACGTCCACTTCTTACTACAGTCAGTGAGATTGACGCAGCTGTATATGTTGTTCTATGTCGACTTGGAGAAATGACTCTTAAATCTGTAAATGTCTTTGTGAGTTGCTCTGCCACCCTTACCACCGCTTCAACCGAAAAAAAAAAACCATTGGCTGGACAGATACATGACTCTCTCCACTCCCAAACTGAAAGTATCTCGTACGAAAAGACAATATCATTATCCATTCTCATTTACAGTGTGGAACAAAATCGATTGTGAGTTACGTGCAAAGGATATGTAGATACATTATGCTTCAACGCTGCTGGTCCTACTTTCATATTCACATAATAAGGTAGTTCAAACAACTATATTTAAAATTCTAATCAGGATATTTCCAGTTGATCTAATAGTGATCACTGTGATGATGTCATGCAGCAACTTTTCACTTTGAAGCTCATTTCTCATTTGGTGGTGACAGCAGAAAGACATATGATAACTCATGATAGCCCTCAGCTTTTATGAACCAGCGTTACTCAGTGCTCTGACTATCTGTGTAATGTCTCTTGTGTTTATTAAGCCCTCCCAGATTACCTTCTCTTTCCCCTGGTGCTTAACCTGCTTCTTTTATATATTGTGACCATGAAAACAGTTTCCCTTTTCTCTTCACTCTCTGCACTGTATAATGATTATTGAGGCCTGCGAGCTGCTGGAATTTAATTTCTCCACATAAATCTCCACAATAGGAAAAGGAAATTAAAGTTGCCATTACTGTCGGCTGTATTATCGTATCCTCACTTAACCTGCCATTCAGGAGGAATGAAACATTTATACTGCAGCCCCTCCTTCCTCCTTGGCCCTCGTGTATCGTCTGTGATCTCAGCGTCTGTGTGTGTGAGAGAGAGTAGAAGGATCAATAAAGGGATATAGATATTTGAGAAGTTCATATTTCAGCCAAGGCGACACGTTTTCTGTCCGCGCCTTAACGTATTCCAAATAAGAATCTGTACTGTACACATGCATATCATGTGAGAAAAGGTTTAAATTGTTGCTGAAAAGCCTAATTACGTTTCTATATATTTATAAATATAGATAGATTTAGATTTTTGCATCAGTTGTCGGAGTATTTGCAATCTTTGTTTCGCTTTTGTTTCTGCATCACTCATTCCCACCAGCTAATCTCCTCAGTAATCCCTGGCCAGCTAATAATAACGATACCTTGAACACACACACATGCGCACACACACACATGAACAAAAGAAGAAAAAAAAATCAATTATGCTGGCCCTGACCAGGAGTGTCTCATTATTTCATAGGCAATAACCTGAATGATAGAGTAATAAAGAGCAATTTATTTGGAGAGGGGGAAGCGAGGGAGGAGGGATGAGCAGATGATGGATGTGTTCAGATAGACAGATCTAATTAGCCTCATCCAAGCTGCAGCTAGCCGCTCTGCTCAGGCTAATCCTGGGCTACAGCTAATGACCTGCAGCTCCTCCTCCTCCTCCATCAGCCTCGGGCTGCCTTAGTTCTGCTTCATGTGATGTGAGGACGGACGGACGGAGAGACCAACGGTGACCACAAATCAGTACATCATGTTTCTATAGGTCCCTGCTCCGTGTCTGTGGTACCAAACAGTGACTTCAGGGGTTCATATACTGCAGTTTATAGCATTAATGGTGTCATTATATTCTGTTAGTAGTAGAAAGTATTTACATAATATTTCAGATTCTTTATTTGTTTTGGGAAATGGTCTCTGTGACACACAATAGTACATTTATAGTGACCTTCTGCTATTTATTTTTTTTCTTTTGAACTTTTTATTTAATTTTGGTTTGCACCAGAACAGGTGATTCCTATAACCTAGGATAATCAAATAAAGATGATCACATTGAATATGACATCATTTTACTATTGTGAAACATAGTGTGACTTAACACGCTACAAACGTTTTGTTTCCTGGTAGATACAGACATGTGAAAGGCTCTCGGGACCGTGTGGGGCGGACCGGGTGTCCGTTTGGCTCAAGTACTGCGGTCTTGAGACTCTGTGCCCATCTGGGATCACCTACATGACGTTTAAAGCAACATGTCACTAATCCTGAAGTACTGTGTCGGTGTTGATATTTCATTTTGAAAGTATTGCTTTTAAGATGAATGGTTTATGTAGGTTGTGTTTTCATGTTATGTATGGCAATTTGACTTGAAATGTCTGTCTGGTGTCTTTGAGTTCTTTACAGCCAGGGAATCAAGTGAAGCTACTGTTGAAATATAGCTTATACATTTTTAAATCTTAAATTATAGATGTATTTATATTTAGTTGTATTAAGTTTTAATGAATCCTAAATAAAGGATGAGGTATTAATGCCTAAATGTGTTCAGGGAATATGTGTCATCGTCTGTGGGAAATGGTCGGCATTTTGGAATCAAGGCAATGATTTTAAAAGATAATTTAATAATCCAAAAATTGTTGCCGATTCATATCTTGTCGATCATCAAACGGATTGATTATTCACAGCAGCAGCATCATCACCGGAGCCACTACTGGTTCTAGTGATGAGTGAAGACATGTGCTGTAAGTATACATCCTGTGTAGGAGGTAGAGATAGTTAGTAATGCAAAATACAAATAGATATTTAGAGGATTCATTAATATGGAATAGTGAGTTCACCAGGACCCTGGAGTATATGTTATAATTATGTCAGAGTAATATTTCTATAATTTCCCCATAGGGGCTTAAGTGGTGTTACTTCACCTCTACATGTACAGTGTGCCTGTAGTGTGAATCCTGAGGTTGGGCAGTCTGTCTCATGCAAAGTGTGAGCTGTGAAATGGAAACTGTACACCAGCAAGTGCAGCCATACGCACGGCAATGTATGCATAAAGCAGTCACATTCCTAATATGATTGGCTTTATTGTTTGTTTGTCACGACCTCTCTGTTCATTTACACACTGAGCATGTTCAGATGTTTGCACTGTGCATTTGACATTGCACAAAACCATTCGGCATGAGTATGCATGTAATTAATATGGCTGATTTAGATTAAAGAGATAACAGTCAACATCTCAACCTTAAGGGAGAGCGAGGGGAAATGAAGACGAGAGAGGAAGAACATTGGCCTTTAGACTGCTGCCATCATCCAATTTACATCTGTTTACTCTCTCTGTGACGTGTCTGTCATTCCTGGGTAGCCGAGGTTCGCTGACCCCTCACTCTCACCTTGTATCACCCCCGAACTACTGCAATATCTCCGTTCTTCTCCTCTCACCGGAATTAGCATCTCCCTCCTTGATTCTCTTCTTATTCGTGGGAGCTAACGAGTGAGTAGACAGGGTTCAGGGAACTTCTTTTGCTGGCAACATGTCTTAAATTAAACATAACGCCACATCCAGGCCCACTGGGGATTATTGTGAGGGAAGATCTGCCATGTCTTTTCTAGCAGCAGCTGCATTTGAATAGTGTTTGGACTCAGAAGCCTTCGCCTCTCTTTCTGCCGCCGCACCTTCCTCTTTTTTCCTCCGCTGTGAATCTGTCCCTCGACAAACGCCACGTTAGCCCGACATCCAAATTAATTTGCTGGAGATTGTAGCGCAGTGGCTAATTCAGCTCCTTTTAAATGCTAATGCACACACTCCTGCTATCGCGTCGGAAACTCCTCTTTTATTGCTCAACATCCCCATTACAATGGAGGGGAGAGTGTGTGTAAAAACCTGCTTGTGTCTATGCAAGTCTACCTATGTGTGTGTGTGTGTGTGTGTGTGTGTGTGTGTGTGTGTGTGTAGGTGTGTGTGTGTGTGTAATGAATGAGAGCAGCGCCACAAGGGGGAGTTGAGAGGTGATGATTTGACTCTCTCTCTAAAACACACATCCAAGAGGGAAAAAAAGGGGAAGAGGAAAAGGAGATGGAAGTGGGAGAGGAAGCAAGGGAGGAGGTGGAGGAAGCTGCAGAGGATTAGGGTGAGACAGGGGAGAAGAAAAAAAGTCAACCAGGATGGTGGAAAAGACAAAGTGCAGAGGTAAAAAAAAAGAGGGGACAGGGAGGGACAAAATGAAGAGAAGGATGAAGAGATGAGATACATAAATGTATAGGAGCAAAGGGAAATGTTGAAAGAAGAGTAGAGGGTGGAGACACACACACACACATCACAGAGACCTGTAGTTGAGAGGCTGAGGATGTTCTATCCTTTTTTGCAAAATGTTTAAAAATAATAAACCTAAAGGCAAACTTCTGTATTTTTCAACCTGAACCCTGTCCTCCCATGTTTTTGTGTCTAAGTGACTACTGGGGAAAGCAACTTTTGCAATTGGTCCAGTATTGAGGGGGGAATGCTGCAGACGGCAGACGCTAAACGGACTGCAATGTAATCCTTTTGGACAGTTCCGTACCATCGATGTTCTGTTGTTTTTGCCACTGACATGTTCAGATTGTTATTGTCTGACAACATTATTGAAAGGACCCAACAGAGAAAACCTTTTTCTTTATCTTTCGCTTGATCCAGTCTGTCTTTTCGCTCAGAGGAGTCTAGTTCTGAAATCCTGCGTCGCAGCCACTGTGTTGAATTCATCTATATATTTAGCCATGACATTGGAAATCTTGTTCTCTGTACTCCAACAGTCTCTGGCACACTGGCACTCCTCTCTCCAACTCTCACTCACATTTCCACCATTGTCTTCCGGCAGGTCTATGTCTTTGAGTAAAGCGTGTGTTTTGATGCCTTACAGCCCATTGGATCAAGATGGGGGGGTTAACCAATTGTGGCTTGTATTCATTCAATCACACAGAAATATCAAAACCATATCTATGTACACACATTAACAATGTATTCAACCTCTACGGAGTGAAAATATTAAACAAATTAGTCTATCCTCACAAACTGTCCAAAATGCACTTATGAATGCTCTATGTGACCCGAGGGCTGAAACTGCCCAGTATTACCAAAAGCATAGAAAGAATCGAAATATAGACAGGAGACAATGTGAAAGATAAGTCATACAATCACTACATCATAGAAAGATTTAATGTTTTATGGATGAATAGCATGTAACGGAAGCTGCTATTACTTATATTTAATTATTATTTATTATAATACACATATTATAACAATCTGCGCCTGTCAGTGGCAAAAGCAAGCACTTTTATTGGATGTACAATGACGTTGCAGAATTGGCCCGAGCAGCAGTCCGTTTAGCAGATGCCGTCTGCAGTGTTCTCCTGAATACTGGACCAGTTTCGAACTCATTGTCCCCTGTAGTCACAAAACAAAAAAACACGGGAGAACAGGGTTCAGGTTAAAAATACAGAAGTAAACCTTTAAGTGAAGGTCTACTTAGTGATCTTGCCCAAAGCTTACAACAGCATCCCAGTGGGTGGACTTTTCTTAGTTGTCATTGAGTTAGCACTATATAGCTATATAGATTAACCTCTCTATAACCCCAAAACATGCATAGATGAAACTACTGATAATGAACACAGTAACTAATGGAGTCCGGTGGCCTCGTGGATAACCAGCTCATTCCACATAACCACAACAATCCATATTCCACCCCGACAGGGATCTTTGATGCAATCCATACACCTCTCTCTCTCTCTCTCTTTCTCTCTCTCTCTCTCTCTCTCTCAATACTTCTAAAAATAACATAAAACTTGATCTAAGAGCTCTATTACCTAAAAATATTTAGATTTAGCTAAGCTATTGTGTGTTCAGTCTCACTTATTTAAGAGGCATGCAGTAGTTCATTTGTAGAACTGTCCACACATCATGAAATATATTACAGGACAGTGATTTAGTGTTTCACTTCCCTGAGTTTTTGGACTTTGGACTTAGTAAGTGCTTGAGGTCAAAGTTAAAGCAGCCGCGGCCAAGACATTCATCAGTCCCCATGGATTAAAGCCCGACAACCCTGGGTCCTGCATTTCTCATAACTTGCTTTTATTAGAACTTCCCCCCAGTTGAAGTTGCACAGGTGATTTCACGTCTAATGATGAGTAAATTGACTTTGACATGGAACATTGTTGCGTGAGTGTCTGTCTAATAACTGGAATTAGGCAAATTGTTTTGCTGGTGACCCAATACGGGTCCCCCAGCCTGTGTATACCTACACTACAGTTCTGCTAGTTGAGCCACCTGTACTGTTTTAACATAACATCAGGGTTTAGGTTGGTTTGGGGCTATTTTGTAGCTAAAACTTCAAGTAGTGTAATTTTGGCATATAGTTGGGTTCCGTTAGATCCCGTCTTTAGGGCTCAGGTGCGGTTAGGGTTAGGCATGTCATTTTGGCGGTAACAATTGGATTCAGTTAGAATGGTCTGTTGGGCTCAGATGCAGGTTGGGTTTGGGTCTTAAGACAGTTGGGTTCAGTTAGATCGGGTCTTTAGAGCTCAGGTGCAGTTTAAGTTCATTAAACTCCCCTTTATAAAAGTCATACTTAATGTGCAGTGGCCATTAGGGGCAATCCACCAACTGAAACCCTTACACTCTTTACAGATTTCACATTAATTTAGAATGAAAGTCACCCAAAAAAGTGCACTCTAAGGCTGGATTGTAATGAGTAGGCATGTGTGTTTAAGATCATGTAGTTCCACCTGAACGATAACATCCTGGCCCTATGGTACATTAATCATCTCTCCTACCCGGAAAATTCCAAATGTGATAATATATTCCCTCTCGAATAGTCTGAAAAAAACCTGAATGCAACATTGGCACCTTGAAGTTAATTATATCTCCAGTCCACAGCTCTTGTGTTAGCACCTAGCTTTAGCACTATAGACGCCCCCCCCCACCCCCTTAGGACACTCTGTAGCTCCCCGCCACTATCACCCCCCATCACAGCGGATTAGGCGCTAACTAACCCTCCTTTAATTAACTCGTGATTAGGTATTAATATCTGGCGCAGGTTCCGGGCTTGCAGTTGTTGCCTTAATAAGTGGATTAGTGTTAGCCTCTCGCTGCTCCCTCTCTCACTGGCTAAGAGATATCCTCCACTCCGTTTCACCCTCCTTTTACATCCACCCCTCTTGGCTTTCTCTGGCATCTGCTCGAAAGCAGACTTTTCCTGCTAATAAGTTTATTATTGTGGTCAGAGCAGGGCATTGATTTTTACATAACCAACACCCCAAAAAGAAGGTCAAGGGTTGGGGTCCTTTTTCTCCCCCGCTAGCTAGTAGCACAGTAGCTACTTCCTCCTCATTGTGAAAGAAGAAAAGACATGCAGAGCTGAAGTGGAGCTGAAGTGGTTTGGCTTAAAGAAGATGGCTCAATCTGAAACTGAGTATGTCGCTAAGAGTACGTGTTTCTCTCATGTGTAAGATATTAGTGGCGTTTTAACTACAATTTGATAGATTTTGTGTGATAATATAAACAAGACATTACTGTTTCTATGATCGAGTTAAGAATGCATCCTAAAATCTATATGAGGAATTGTTTTGATTTGAATGTGTTTGTGTGTGTGTGTGTGTGTGTGTGTGTGTGTGTCAGAGGGATTTATTGAAACAAATTTTCCAGTCACCATTAAGTAAAATATAATGTAAATAGCCCACCGTCAGACTTATTTCAATACAGTAATTTCAATAGCATTGGGTCAAACACAAGCCCAGAGGTGATGTAGGCTTATTGTAGTGATTGTCATTAGGTCTTCTACCCTCCCCAGGGGTGAACAGGCGTCAGAGAACAGGGCTGGCTACAGCCACACGTCATACAGCTAATTAGTGTATGATCCAGCTGTGTGTGCTGGGATGGGATGCTCCTCTAAGCAAATACCTCACACCACAGTAAAAATGATCAATAGGCATTTGCAATGCTTGCTGTTAGAATAGCTTTTGTTTTTTAGAGGTTACTTGGATGTGCAAGTTGTTACAGTGGAAGCGGTCAGCAGGTGATTTTCTTCATTATCCTGAAAGAGCAATTAAACAAACTGCACCACGGTGGAGACCGAAACTTGAAATTAAGAAAATAAACAATAGGCTTTCTACATTTTGGTAAAGCATAGTGTCAAGAGAGGGTCACTCACTTTATGATATGAATAATTTTAAAGGAAGGAAGTACTTCATGATACTTTATTTCTCTGCATCACTACAGATATTATTACTTTCCTCTACTACATTTATTTGACAACATTAGTGTCTTTGCAGATTTAGATTTTTAATATAAAACATAAATCAGCTAATAGATCATGAACTTTTGTTGTATATTAATTTACCCAGAAGCATAGAAAGTAGTTGAAATGAGCACCCGTATGTATGTGGTGATTGCAATAAAGTTTTGTTCAAAGTTTTTAAAATGACCCATTTTACATAATGGGTACTTTAAGAATATTTTGATGCAAAATCTTTTGGACTTAAGTGAGATTTTTAATAGACCATTCTTCTTTTTTCAAACTAATATTATTAAGAAAATATGAGCCAGTTGTTTTGTTTTTTGTTTTGTTTCTTATTTCTTTTATATATATTTTTTTATATATATATATTTATACTAAACTATAGCTGTGTCTCAATTCAGGGGCTGCATCCTTCGGAGGCTGCGTTCGTAGACCGGTTGCGTCACAGCGCTGCGACTAGGCTGTCCCAATTTGCATGTTTGTTGAAGACTCCTTCAAATGCAGCCGACGAATGCAGCCTTCTGGTCCCAGATTCGGAGGACACATCTGATGGATCCTTCGCGGCCCAGCATATCCCGAGATGCATTGTGTGCCAATGTAAATTTTATTTGAACCAACATGGCGGCGATTGATGCGGGAGCTGGAGAAGCGGCAGCTTTCACTTTTAAATTTAAGTATTGGGTTTCAACTCACTCGAATGTCACCGATACTAATGTTAAAGCAAAATAATAGATCTTATAACATCACATGTGTGTTAAAATGATCGGTTAAGTTACGTGACGAAAATGCCAGTTAATAGTGATTTGTCATCTCAATATGGTGAGTTAGTTGATTTCCTGTCAGAAGCGCAAGGAGTCTTAACTCTTTGGACCCTGTCCTCCCTAGGACTTTTTTTTGGCTTCTGCTCGAAAATACTATACCCATACTCAAAGGGGCCTTACTCTCTAACTACAAGGTCTATTTGGTTAATACTGGTTAATAGCAAATGAAGATGGAACACAGCTCCACTTTTGAAAATGTCAGGTTCATATGTTGAAAAAGCACTATTATACATAATACTATATTAAATGAGGCTCAGTAAAGCCTAAAAACCACCCACAATCATAGAAAACGATGGCAGTAGTCACACACAAAAGAATTGGAGTGAATAGAGTGAAGTAGGCCAGAGAAAGAGACATAAACGTACGAGAGGTCACGAGAGGTCGTCATTTGAGAAACAGCCTCTCCAGCTGTTCCATTGTACTTTTACAACCTAAATAACTATATATTTAACTTCCTTTATCCTTGTACATGCACAATCTATCACATACAGCAGTTTGGAATCATTTTGGAGAGCTAGAACCGTCTCCAAAGCCTCTCTGTACCGGCGACCTACGGCAGAATGCGCCATAGCGGGTGTTTGAGTGGCCTTTGTACAGCCTCTGGTTGGTCGATTTCTTCGTATGACATGTCTATGCACGTGTCTGGATCTGGCCAATGGAGTGGTGTCAATGGAATTTCCAGGAAGTCTTTAGTTTTCTGGAAAATGCCGATTTAAGCCGGAGGACCGGTTCGTAAACACCCGAGTGTACCTAATGTGAAACGTGATCCCCCGGGCTTATTTGACCAACCCTTCTTTAAAAAAAAGACTGTAGACTGTAAACAGATGGCAAATGGCAATTCAGCTGTCGAACTGGATTTTTGAGGACTTCTTTAATCATTTTGCATCGAAATGGTGAGTGCAGAACCAGAATTCTTTAGCGTGTCACTGGCTGCCGGGGGTGCTCTTCCCCGGGTAACGTTTGAACTGTTTGCCGGAGAGTAAATCCGAAATTTACATTCGAAGCCGGGTCGGAAGCTAATGTTGCTAAGTATGTAGCTTTAGCTTGGACGGCAAAGGAACGTCTTTCGCTGGACTTTTTCGGTTGCGTATCTTGGAAAAATGAACGTGAAATGAACGTGAAAAAGACGATATTTAGCACGAGGCTAGGAATGTTGTCGAAGATCGTGTTTTATTGTGTTTTGAGTGTGTAAAGTGTTATACATGATTCTGTTCATGAGAAGTTGTTCGTTAAAACGGTATGCTACATTTTTGTAGATTCATTATATTTGTTACTGAAAATTGCTTTCTTCGGTACTGGCTCGGTTCTGCTCAGCCCACTAGAGGACCAATTGGTCCTCGCTCGGGCTCAACTCTGAGACTGATGCAGCAGAGAAAGAAAAGACAGAGAGTAATGTAAAAGATCATTATGCTAAAACTGAGACATCTGAAACAATGCCGAAGGAGCTTAATTCAGCTGCATCAAAGATAGGAGGAACAAGAGATACATGCAAAAGATATTTAACACCCAAAATGCTGAAGCTGAAAGAGCAAGAGCTCAAGGAGATAGGAAGTTCAAGTCAGCATATGACAAAGGGAAAACCCATGTTAGGGACGTCCGTAATAAATTAAAACACAAGTGCCCTGAGAGTGATTTGTACGACACGATTGGATGTGGTTGAGAAGCTTGAGTCCGAATTGAAGCAGTTATACGACAACACACGACTCCAAACAGTACCAAGCCAAGAAATTCTGAGAAAAATGGATGCATGCTCAGCTGTATCAGCAGATTTATTGGGACTAATGAAAGTACGCCTGATTGAAGAAGCAGAAGAATTTGATCCTGAGGTGGAAAAATCAAGGTTACGGATGCTGCTCGACAGTGAACACGCTAGGTCCATATATGGGTCCACAGCTTCCAGAGTCACTGTACTCAGCCACCGTTCCAACCATCTCTCAGAGTCACCAAGTATTTCGGCTAAGAGAGCAGATACAGCTGCACAGTTAGCTGCGAAAAGAGCTGAAATTGAAATGGAAGCTGTCATTGAAGCACAATGTCAGCAACTGAAAAGGCTTGAAAATCAAAGAGACATTGAGGTCATTGAAGCAAAGCTTAGAGTGTATACTGAGGAGGAGTCAAAGGAAAAAAGTGAGAAATACAGTCCCGTGGGCAGCCCTGTGTACAGTCAAGTGAACGATACAACTCCACATGCTCCCTATGCAGGATGTCAGGGAGGGCAACTTACAAAAGATGAAGTATCCTTAGTGCAGACATTACAGGAGTCAATGGCCCTCTCTCGACTTCCAGTTCCCGAACCCTATTCTCTGGAGATCCACTGAACTTCACAGAATGGAGCACAAGCTTCAAGGCTCTCATAGAGAGACAATGCTCAAATCCTGCCGATAGGTTGTTCTACTTACAAAAGTACATCGGTGGGGAGGCAAGGTCAGCTCTTGAAGGCAGCTTCTACAGAAAGGACGATGAGGCCTATCAACAAGCATGGGATAAGCTGAATGCCAGATACGGTCAGTCCTTTGTGGTGCAACGGGCCTTCAGAGATAAACTTAACAGGTGGCCAAAGATAAGTGGGAAAGAGTATGTTAAGCTAAGAGAATTCAGTGATTTCTTGCAAACATGTAGCAACGCTATGCCCTATATCAAGGGTCTCCAGGTACTGAACGACTGTGAAGAGAATCAGAAGATGTTGCTCAAACTCCCTGATTGGGTAATGTCCAGGTGGAATCGTTATGTCACGGAACAGCTGGATCAAGCCAAGGACTATCCAAACTTTAGAGAGTTTGCTTTGTTCATCTCAAGGGAAGCACGCATAGCGTGCAATCCGGTGTCATCGTTGCATGCATTAAAGCCCTCTGAAGAAAAGCCATTTAGAGAAACAAACCGCTCAAAGGCAAACGCCTTTGCCACAAATGTGAAGGACTCGGATGCATCAAGTATCATAATCGAATCCTATAATGTAGAAGAGCTCAAGCTGGAAGATTCCAATAAACCAAATAAATGGAACTCAGTAAAAGTACTAATACCATACTGATGAAACAATCCACGACGAGTAAAAGTCCTGCATTCAAAACCTTAGTCAAGTATGTTATAATCAGCAAGATGTACTTAAAGTACCAAAAGTAGAAGTACCCGTGCAGTAAAATGTACCCCGTCAGTGTTTTACCATTATATCTGATGTTTTAGGATATATATTGCTGCATTAACGTGTATGCTGCATGTTTTTAACTCCTTTATATACTGTTGGTTAGTTTAATCTTCAGCAATGCATCATATTCTATAAGATCATGTTTGTAGTGTCAGTACAGTACATTATTTACCTCTGAAAATTGCCCCATAGCGCGGGTCCTCTACGAACGCACGGATCTCATTTACGGATTTTGACAGTGATTTGCCTTCATATTAGGGTTGTGTGTTCATTAGTTATTGTGTCTTTGTGAGGACTAGTTTCGCAATAGGGAGCCGGGCATTAGAAGAGTTTGAACAATTTTTTCTTCTTCTTCTGCTTGCTGGTGATCTGGCTCTGAAGATCTTTTTCGGTGGCCTGGAGGGAAGACTTCTCCTGCTGCCAAAGGAAACGCTCAGTTTCTAACAGATCTTCTGTCTTTTTCCGGGCTGCTTTGATCCTGTTTGTCTCCACTCTCTGCTCCTCCAGCTGGGCTTGGGACGCCTGGTCTCTTTTGGACATCTGCGTAGCTTCCTCCTCCAATGTTTGAAGAGTAGCTATGTTCTTCAGCTGGGCATGATCGAGGTCCCTGCAGGTTTTTTCCAGGTGTGCCGTGAGGGATGACTGTTCCTGGAAATGGAGACGCTCAGCTTCTAACAGATCTTCAGTCTTTTTCAGAACTGCCAAGATCTTGCTGGTCTCTGCTCTCTGTTCGTCCATCTGGGCTTGATATAAAGCCTGGGCTTTTTCCAGAGTCTGCTTTGCTGCTTCCTGCTCTTGTGCTCGAGTATGATAAAGTTTGGTAAAGAGGCTTTTTCATTCTGGTCTACGAAGGAAGACTTCTCTTTCCACAGTAGATGTTTATTCTTCGGCTCCTGCTTAGCCTTACGAAGAGCCGCCCTGAGCTTATTTTTGACATCTAACAGTTCATCAAGTCTCCGACAGAGGTTCTCAGATATCTCCAGCAGGTCCTGTGTTTCTTTCAGAGCTGCTGCGATCCTGTTCGTCTCCGCTCTCTGTTCGTCCATCTGGCCTTGATATAAAGCCTGGACTTTTTCCAGAGTCTGCTTTGCTGCTTCCTGCTCTTGTGCTCGAACGAAAGCGATGACCTGCACCTGGGGGTGAAAGTGGTCAGAGTCTTTTGGCTGGTGTTCGAGGGAAGGCTTCTTGTCTTGCCATTGTAGACTTAAATTGTTCACCTTCTGCTTGGCCTTATTAAGAGCCTGCTTGTGCTTACTGCTGACATCTAACTGTTCATCAACTGTAGCCTGACAGAAGTTCTTAGATATCTCCATCTCCTCCTCGGTGGAAGTTTTAGGCTGAACGTGACGCTCAGTCTCCAGCAGGTCCTGTGTTTCTTCCAGAGCTGCTGCGATCCTGTTTGTCTCCGCTCTCTGTTCGTCCATCTGGGCTTGATATAAAGCCTGGGCTTTATCCAGAGTCTGCTTAGCTGCTTCCTGCTCTTGTGCTCGAACGAAAGATATCTCCATCGCCCCCTCAGTGGTAGTTTTAGGCTGAACGTGACGCTTAGTCTCCAGCAGGTCCTGTGTTTCTTCCAGAACTGCTGCGATCCTATTTGTGGTTTTGTTCTTTTCGTGGACAACATATAGAAAATGTTGCAGACGGTCTTCATCAATTTCTAGGAGGACTCTTCCCTCAGCTTTTGTTTGGGTGAGCCTCGCCACGCTATCCAACAGTTCCTCGAGTGAACTTAGGTAAAAATCCATTGGAGGTTCAACCTCTTTGGAATTTAATTCCATCTCCTTCAGCGCTTTTTGGGGTTTTTTCCTGCTCAGTAATCTTGCCATTGCAATTGTCAAATGTGTTTCTGAACAAATTTGATGTCTGTATGAAGATGTGTGAGCAAAGGTACAGATATGTAAGCTAAATATTAATTCCGGAACTTCCAAGAGTTCCAAACTAATATGTAGCACCAAATGTAGGTGCATTAATGTCACTGTTCAAGGGGTATCATTTCGATCTGAATGTCTGCAGTAACTCCGCACAAAGGTACGGTCATCGGGCACATTCATCTTCCAACTGCTACTGCTCACATATGCAGCTGTACATGGAAGTCCGAACTGAAAGCACTGGCACCTCCCATGGAAACTTTTCTTACAGGAACACTTGGCCAGTTCCTGACAGCTGGCTGCGATGAGGGGTAACGTCGACCAACATACCTGCCATTTCTCTCCTTTCTGTGTCCATCCCCAATCAGTAGGACTGCCGATGTCTGGCCTGGAGATAGTTGTCTGGCCCCAGATGATCCCAGCCTGATAAGCAGCACGCTTTGCATGTTCTCTCAGGGCTGCCTGAGTTGGTGGAATCGAGTTGTAGGGCCTTTGTTTGCGGGCAAAGAGATCCAGTCTTAAAGTTAAAGTTAGGATTTTATTGTCATATACACGTATATACGAAATTTGACTTCTGCATTTAACCCATCCCTAGCTTATTGGGAGCAGTGGGCTGCTGAGAAGCGCCCGGGAAGCAGTTAGGGGTTCAGTGTCTTGCTCAGGGACACTTCGGCATAGGACATGTAGCAGCCAAGGATCGAACCGACCTTGCGATTACCGGACGACATAATGAGTACTTTAAGAATATTTTGATCTCTGTCTGTCTCTCTCTCCTCTCTTTCTGTCTGTCTCTCTCTATCATACAGTCATTCAGGTCTTAGATATTTTTAGAGGACTTTTCCCCTTTCACCCCCCCCCCATTTCAAAATAAAAGCCCCACAGAATGAATTCTAACTGGAATGCTTGTGATGAAGCCTGTCATTTTAGTGTCAAACATTATGATTCTGTCTCCTCTAACCCTCTCACCCACCCGGTCCCACCCTTTCAAAATAAAAGCCCCACAAATACAAGATTCAATCTAAGTGTATGAATCTAAAATGCAGAAAAGAGTAATATCTCAATTTAATCTCAACGATACTACCGGTAATATCGGCGTGTAGCCTATATATGTATTGCAACGTCTTCGGGCAGTAGAAGCCACACTGTCAAAATGTATTGCGAAATTTTCTAGTTCAATCTTTATTATTAAACATTTTGCATGGCCAAATTGCACCTTTTGTGAAAAAGCATCTATGGAGTCCCCAGCAATACAACCGCCTTGTGAAGTAGACCGGATGAATGGTTCAACAGATATGCGAAGAACACACACACACAGACACACAGACAGACGATTAGTTAGATGGTTATTTGGACATACTGCTCAGGCAAAGAAACATGTTTAAACCCGTATTAAAGTGATCATCTGGCATCACTTAGATTTATGGACTGACCTTGATTAAAACAGACTTGGTCTAATCCGTCATAATGTCCAAATCCTAATATAATCACAATGTGTGGCTGCCATATAAACAAGTCAGAAGATTCATTTTCTATGAAGAGAATTCCCAATCTGAAGTACACAGCTTTGACATAACTTTCCATAATATCCTGTGGTCAGTAGGAAGCATGCACTGAAAACGTACAGATAAGTGGTACAGGTTCTTTACTGTAGAGAAAAAAGGAATGAAAGAATCAGCATCTCTATGCAACAATGACTTTGAGGGCAGTGTTTCATAAAACACCCGAGATAACTTTTTCAGCAGCACACGAAGGAGGCAGGCAAATGTTAAGATAAAACACTTGTAATATTTAGCGGGTGTTAAAAAGGATTTACAGGAGAAAAAAAATGTCAGCATATTAAAGCAAGCCACCTGCATCACTTAGCAGGTCCAAGGAGCAGCTTTCAGGGAGCACACTCCAGTTTAATGAGTATGCTTGAGAAAGGCACTCCCAACCGGTATCAGAGCAGACCACAACAAAGGCTGTGTGCTTATTCAAGTATTTACAGCTGGCCTGCAGCAGGAAGCTCTTTATATGTGACCTTATGGCAAAGGATCAAATAGATGTAATGTGGAAGGAATGAGTGAAGGAGGAGTGATAAACAGCAAATTGAATCTGCCTTAATGGTGTGTTCACATTAAGCGTCAAGCGATTCATTTTGAGTTTGATTATTGGTCATTTATTTTTGTTCACGTCACATGGTGATCGGGGGACTCACCTCCATGTCAGAGGAGACAAAATTAAAACAAAAGAGTAATTGGTTGAAATGATCTATTACCAAATCTAATTTATATATATATTTATATTCTCATAATTTGTAAAATTATGTTTCTCTCTTGAAAAAAATCCATCATTGAAATTCTCCAACTTTACTTTTTTAAATTTTACGTTCGCCTTTTTTTTCAATCGAGCACTTGCTAACGTTAGCTACTTGTATTAGCCAAGCCTTGTGTTAACAGTTAGCACAAGTTAGCATAGTGTAGCAGTCCTGAAGGACCTGTGCAGCAGTCTGTCGCTCATACCGGGATTCAGGCCCAGGAGCAGCAGCACGTCGGGTCATCAAACACCACCCCATTCAGCCCAGTCACTCAGCTGTCCGGGCTGGATATGGACTGATGGGGGGGCGGTCTACTGACAGGCTTCTAGTGACACACTACAAACACAGGGTTCATTTTCACCAAGCGCCTGCAGTTAAGTAGTCCTGTAAGCCATTGTTTTACTGCTTATTTTTTCATTAAACATAAGAAAGTAGAGATAAGTACCAAATAGTGTAGTAATAATAATAAATGTAATTCATATAGCACATTACATGCTTATGCACAAGGTATTTTCCAGCTTCAACGATTTACAGAATAAAAATCGGAAACCAACTTGAGCCAACCCTATATGACATGCACACATTGGTAACATGAGAGCACATATCAAGCACGGTGCAGAATAAGAGAAATAACTAAATAAATGAACATCATGGCGTGGGTTGGTTTATCCTCCTGTACTCCTTAGCTTATAGGTCACCACTGCTTTATGTAGATAACAATGTTTCATCAAACATGGCCATTACATACTTATTTTAAACCAAACCAAGATGTTTTGTCCCCTTCATCTTTATTTTTTCCTAAACCTTACGATATTTTTTTTGTGTAATGTCATCCTGACTGCAAAAACGTGTTACAGGCACAAAATAAACTTCCATTTGAAACACATTGGTTTGAAAGTCCAGCTGAGCAACTTTTAAATTTGTGTCCATGCACATGGAATTCTCCCCTATTGCCAGTGAGTCCAGCATAGGTTGGAGTGTTGGTGAACGCAGCCCTAAGGCTGGCTCCTCCCACAACCACTTCCCTAATCAGGGCCAGATTATAAAAGACGCCCGTTGGCCCAAGCTCCTTCTTTTGGACTCTGTGGTGGTTAGTAGTGTTTGGTGTTACAGATATGTAGTCAAAATGATCAGCCAACATGGCAACCTTTTTGAAATGCACCTTTAGTTGACTGCCTTCTATTCTAGCTCTGTTCTGATATGTTGGCTGGAAATATTGTTTTAGAACACCATTATTACTGCCTACCATGAGTGCTTCCATGTGTAAATACCCAATATGAGAGGTGGTGAGTACAGTCACGACATCAAAGTTGTATTATTTTGCAGCAATCCCCGTTTTCCCTTTGTAGGTTCACCTGCTGCGGTTTTGACATTGTTCTTTTGCACCTTGTTTTGTTTGAGTTACATTGTTGAACCTACTAGGTTTGTTTGTTACTGTTGTTACAATCCGGCTTAAAGGCTACAACATGAATGGGAGACCAGACGAGTTTAAAGTAATAAATAAGCACATTTATGTAAAGCTAAACTAAACACGGAGTCAGTTATCAGTAATGTCAGCATGTGTGGAAATGTCTGAACTGAACTAAACAAAACAGCAGCCGTGTCAGCTATAGAGACAGTCAATGTTCAGGTGGAGAGACTTTAAAGCTGGAACCACACCAGGCTCAGTAGTGGCTCATTAGCTGACGATGAACATCCTGAAAGACATGAGACGGCAAACAGAACACAGACCCCAAGTGGGAGGGAGGGGTTGTCGCGCTGTATTTTATTTTGTACTAGTTCTGCTTTCTTTTGGTGAAGTAGAGCGCTATTGTTGGGAGAGGCACCCATGGCGAGGTCCGTTCAACTTATGCATGCATGTCCAAGCACTGGGGTAACGGGGTAGACTGCACCATTTTTGTTGTGAGGTTTGCTGTGTGAGTGAGGGGTAGCACCCCTGGGTGCTCAGTGTGGTCTGCCTCCCCACCAGTGGCCTTCCACAGTTTTGTTACAGTTTCTTCCACAATATTTGATCAATCCATGTCGTTTCACCCCCATGTTAAGCAGATGTATCGTATCTCTTCACTGGCTCACTATAGCATATAGGATCCCCTTTATGATTCTCACTTACAGAGCACTACACGGTCAGACTCCTGCATATGTGGCTGAACTACTTCTCCCTTATTTAACAGTCTCAGGTCAAACATGTAAAATGTTCTGTCTGTCCCATGCACTCACCTTAATACCCGTGGTGACCAAGCTTTTGAGGCAGTAGCACTAAAGCTATGGAATGCTCTGCCTCCACCCCTACGCTTTTAATGTTTTAAAAACTGTTCTTGTAAATTAGTGGACCTTGTATGGTTATGTAAAAGTGCTATATAAATACATTTTACCTACTTAAGTCCCCCGGCAGTCTAGGCCTAGAGCAGCTTATCTAGGGGCTGGTCCAAGGCAAACCTGAGCCAGCCCTAACCATAAACCTGAGCCAGCCCTAACTATAAACCTGAGCCAGCCCTAACCATAAACCTGAGCCAGTCCTAACCATAAACCTGAGCCAGCCCTAACTATACACCTGAGCCAGCCCTAACTATAAACCTGAGCCAGCCCAAACTATAAACCTGAGCCAGCCCTAACTATAAACCTGAGCCAGCCCAAACTATAAACCTGAGCCAGCCCTAACCATAAACCTGAGCCAGCCCTAACTATAAACCTGAGCCAGCCCAAACCATAAACCTGAGCCAGCCCTAACCATAAACCTGAGCCAGCCCAAACTATAAACCTGAGCCAGCCCTAACCATAAACCTGAGCCAGCCCTAACTATAAACCTGAGCCAGCCCTAACTATAAACCTGAGCCAGCCCTAACTATAAACCTGAGCCAGCCCTAACTATAAACCTGAGCCAGCCCTAACTATAAACCTGAGCCAGCCCTAACTATAAGCATTATCAAAGAGGAAAGTCGTAGATGTGGTGAGTGTGTCTGCTTCCTCGACTAAAGCTGGAAGCTGGTTCCACAGAAGAGGAGCCAGGTCGCTGAAGGCTCTGGCTCCCATTCTACTGTTGGAGACTCTAGGAACCACAAGTAACCCCACATTCAGGGAGCGCAGCTCTTTAGTGGGGATCTCTGAGATCCCTCTGATACAGGAGTAATATGATCACTTTTCTTAGTTTTTGTCAGTACACGTGCCGCATTCTGGATTCTGGAGAGACTTATTAGAGCAGCCTGATAATAAATAAGGCCTTGCAGTTATCTAGTCTAGAAGTAACAAATGCATGGACACATTTCTCTGCATCGTTTTGAGACGAGATGTTCCTGATTGTTATATAGGTGAAAAAAGAAAATCCTTGAAATGTGACCAAAATCCTGCAGGAATCACTGGAAGCATCATCATCATCGTTCTACACTGTAGTGGGGGGGAAAAAGAAAATCACCTTTACTCTGCCCTTTTTTGGCTGTTCGTTGATTAGGACTAGATCTACAAAGCCCTTCATATCTCTCTCTGTCTCTCTCTCTGTCTCTCTCTCTCTGTCTCCCTCTCTCTGTCTCTCTCTCTCTCTCTCTGTCTCTCTCTCTCTCTCTCTGTCTCTCTCTCTCGGTCTCTCTCTCGGTCTCTCTCTCTCGGTCTCTCTCTCGTCTTGCATAAATGCCAGCTCCCCTACCTGAAAGCCTTTTGCGCTGATTTACGAGGGAGTTTGTACCGTTCGCTCACATTATAAATCTCTCGCCCCTGTGACACTCCGCTGCTGGTATCCATCCACCATTTTTTATTTTGTCTGTTTTGTTGCAGAGGGCTTGGACCGGGGCCAAGGAAAGGCACTCTGGGATTATCGAGAGGTTTAACAGGAATGAAGGGTGAATTACAACAGGGAGGCTTCTGCACCTCTGCCGACCTTAGCGAACCTGCCCCCATGTCTCTTTGTTTTCTGTCTCAGACCTCTCAGATCATTTCTCAGCTGATATTAAAATGCCAGATGAGAAATGATTCAAACCACCATCATCAGAAAGGCCTCAAAGCCAGTCAGTTAGTGCTTCAAGACTCAAACAAAAATAAATTCGAAAGCTGAGATAAAGGGAAAGAAATTAACACTTTCTGAGCACCTGGCCTTTTTAGATGTCTGATATACATGTAAGATCATTTCTATTCACTTTTAATGCGTCAGTGTACTCAAAGTGATCATTACTAGCTACATCTATTGGTAGCACTTTATAACTACACACTATGAAGCATTAGTTAAGCATGAGTAAACACTTAATTCATAATTTATAAAGCATTGTTCCTACATTAATAATTCATTAGTATGCAGTTCATAACAACAGTTATAAATGTTTTATTCTTGATTAATAAGCTCGTCTATTATGTGTTTCATTATTGTGTTTTCATTCTTTATAAACGATGGATTCCCCATTTGTAAATGAAGTATTATATATTTTACAAACCAATTATTGAGGAGTTGTAGATGATTAATAAGATCATTTATAATGTGTTAGTAAATGATTAATAACTTATTTAGATGTACATTATTCATGCATTTATATATATATATAATGATTTAGATATGCACTAATGGTTAGGGACTATGCTAATATATGCTTTATAAATGCGTATTAATACTGCAAGTCATGATTAATTCATGATTAATTAAGGTAGTTACTAGTCCTTAGTAAAGTATTTTGTGTGACCTCATCTAAAGTGAGGACTATTTATGCCTTATAAAGCATTTATAAATGACATTGAAAGGCCAGCAGTGCCTCAAAACCCATAGTTTTTTAACAGAAAAGGCAAATAGACACAACACAAAGTGATCAAGAACATATCAATATTTATTGCAAGATGCAAACAATATACTATTAAATACAAACCTCTCAGGCATTCATTCATGTAAGAAACAAACAAACAAAGACATTCTCCTTCAGGAGAACATGGCTGGATATAACACATTTGTAAATATACAACTGGAGCTAACCAGGAGCTTTGCATATTAGTTTACATTTACTTATTTAATTATTCATTTCATACCAAGCATATCGATCTCATTCACATCCACTCCACATATAACAGCTAGTTAGCTATCTGTCACCTGGATCGCTCTATTTACAACGGAGGTGACGCGTTAGCGTGCGCCTGTCTCAGGACCTCTAGTGCTAGCTGGAAGGCTAGCTGGATACTCATCCTCCATAATGTGTAACGTTACGTTCCAGCAAACTAAGAAACATACAGACGGGCATTGGAGGCCCGTCAGCAGTCATTCTTTCTGGCGGAGGTCCGCGCGCCCTTTCAGCTTAGGTCGGAGTTTACCATCGCATAAGTGCAAAAGAAATTAAATAATAAATTCAGTTGAATTTCTGCCACCATGAACAGACTTCTGTTATCATGTCTTAACAGTTTGTCATGCCGAAAATAAACAAAAATCTCCCCTTGCAAATTCCACCCCGGCATACCAAAACCTATGGCCATATAACATAAACATGAAATCATTAAAAATGTGTGTACACATATGAAGAAATATTTTGTATCCAATATTTTAAATATGGCTCAGGTGATGAGCAATGAGTGCAGTGGCAGACTGTGCAAAGGCAGGTAGCTAGGCAGGAATACATACTATCTTACTATCTTACATACTATATAAGTTTATTTTACACATAATCATAGAATAGAATGATGTAGAATAAAAGTAACCTCAATAATCTCTACAGTTTTCCCTGGTCAAACCTGGAGTGCTGAGTAACATTGCTGCAGACAACACCAGCCCAGTATCAAAGACATGTATTCACTCTTTCAGATGAGGAATGGTTACCTGAATGCTTATATGTGGTGGTGGCGTGCTGGAAACCGATGGATGGAAATGGCGGTGGGATCCGAGCTGCGGGAGGGGATCTCCTCTCTCTCCCCATCTGGGCGCCTTTATTTCCGCGCTCCTGACAATCTGTGTTGAGGTTTTGCTTTAATCACTCAGCAAGGGGCTGTCTGCAAAGGTCAGCTCCATTGATAAAGTGCGGAAAGGGAGAGTTGTCATCTTTTATGCCGGGCCTGGTGATATCTCTATAATTCTCTGTTGGAGACTTGGTTGTTTCGGGGGGGCTTCACGCATACAGAGACATAGGAGGAGATGTCCTCTCTCTCTCCTCTGTTAAATCATGCTGGAACACCACTTACAGCATAAATCAGTCCAGCTTTAAAGTCAAAATCCACCAGGTTTGAATACTACGTTGCCATCTATGATGGTCACTCCAAGAGATCACCTGGCAGTCAAATTGTTTGCCCACCATGGTCTGTCAGACCATTTTAAGTTTGATGTTCAGTATTGTAGTGTACACAACAGTTGTTTATTTTGGTATAATAGGTTCATTTTTCCTCACATGAATTCAACCAGTTCTCACTCCCAACCTGTCACCGTGGCTTTGCTCTGGCTCTTCTGACCCATAATCCTCTGCACAGCTGATGTATGAGCAAGAGGGTAACAGTTCAAGGTGCAATGTCCCAGTTAAATGCGTGCAGCATGCAACAGTACGTACTTTGTAAGCACGGCTTCAATGTGTGCTAAAAGTAACAAGATCTGGAAACTCAGTGACTTCGGTAAATCTTTTGGTTATTTTCAGGTAAATCTGCGGAGTAGTTTAGGCGGAGGCTAACAAGTTAAACTACCAGTTACAAATAATAATGCTGGTGTGAAAATGTGGGGAACAAGAGTAAAAGTGTACTCGCATCCATCGCAGCTGATAGTTTGAGAAACATGTAATTCAATGAATTATTTATAGCCACCACGGTTTGGTATGGCAGATCATCAGACATCCTGAGAGAGTGAGCAACATAGGGAATTAGAGAGTGGGACAGAGAAGAGAGACAGATAACAAGGATGTCAACTACACACAGGCTTCATACGCTGGGACAGAATGGTAGACTTGGAGTTGACCTGCTGCTGACGGTGGAGTGTGTTTGTATGTTGGAGTGTGCAACATAAAGAGAGTGAGGGAGAAAATGATGAAAAGAAACACTAATAAGGATACTCGTATGAGTGTAGAGAAAATCAGTTGTGGATGTGTGTGTGTGTGTGTTTACAGAAAAATAATTAAATTTGTTTTTAAAAATGAAGCCTTTGTGTGTTTGCATGTTTAATGAACCTACAAAGGGCATCTCAGAAGCCTTGCCTCCAGTGTTGTGAAGATTGATTGGTCACCATAAGAGCATGGCTGAGATCAATGTGTTTATAGCATGCAACATATGGCCATTATGTTAACAACAAGCACATAACACATTCACAAGATCTCCTTCTGAAGGGGGAGGAAAGACCTGTATTAGGGTCAACCTGCTGAAGCCTGAAGCTGGATTGTGAAATCTATTCACTTTATTTCAACATAATCCATTCATGATAGTCCGATCAAAAAGGGTGTATTTGAAAGTGCGTAGACTAGTCTGTTCTGTGTTGTGCAAGCTTTTGTTTCTTTCTTTTAAACGGGTCGGATGCTATGGTCAGTCTTTAAGACTTAGCACCACCAGAGACAGCAGCTTCACACCAGAGGCCAAATACCTTGACTCCATGACTCCACCATTATACTGTTACTTTACTTCTATAGACTTTACTTACTGTTTCACAAACGGTTTACACCTCTGTGTGTGTGTGAAAATGAAGAAAACAAGTAAACTAAATGTGGTACAGGACCACTGCAGCATGTTGGTGTTATCGTGGTTATACCTGGACCCTGGTCTTGCCTCCTGCCGTGGTTCTGTCATATGCATTGAATGTGTTGTTACTCTGTCGTATGTGTACAGATTGTAAAGCCCTCTGAGGCAAATTTGTGATTTTGGGCTATACAAATTTAATTTAATTGAATTGTGTGTGTGGACCTACAATTGAAGCTAAATGCATTATTAGCGCAACATGCTAATGTTACTTGCTTCATAGTTTGCTAGATAAACAGACCCTACAACAACATAAAATAGCAGAACTTACAGCTTCCAAGTTTAAAGTTGACTAACAGACGGTTTAAGAGGACATTTTTGTCAAAAATCCTAAAAAAACAACTAACAAAGGTTATTCCACTGGGTGTTCACGTCCTCAGATGTTGGAGGTAAGTTGCATGAGGACTTTTCTGTTGGTTCAAGCAGCCAATAACAGAACAAGTAGCGTTCTTTGCCTGAGCTGAGTTAGCAGGTCTGTGATAGCAGAAGGTGGTTCTACTGTTCCACCAGGAAACCCGTATACGGCATAGGGCCTCAAATGACGTCAATTCAGTGCCCTGTTTTGATCAGCTCGTTTTTACACAGGTTTTCAGATAGATGGAGCGGGAGAAAAAGAGAGGGGTGGTTCTTTTCTGACACTTTGGGGGTCTGTAGACACACTGGGGACACATTCATTTATGTCTTTTGCTAACCCTAACCCAAACCCTTTGCATAATATGTGAACTCTAATCTTGTAAAATGTAAAACCATGCTTGTATTAAAACTAATCAAATCAATTCTGTGCCAAAACGTTTTCTTCTTTCTTCCACCACACTCTTCAGTTCTGTAAAATGCACCGACAATTGTTTCATTTGGTCTTTCTACAGGAGGAGATGTTGATCAATCTCGTTCTGGAATGTGACTCCCAGGATGTAGTCTGGTCCGGCCCTGTCAGACGAACTTCTACGAAAGAGCTTAGAGGTCAGGGGCCTCAGCCAATGGGCTCTAAATCAGTTTTGACAAATTGGTGACCATTAACCCCTACATTCCTATTTGCTGCCCAATTGGTTTAAATGGTGTGTCACAATAAATAACCCCCACCAACCAGCTATCATTTCCTTTCTTCTTCTTCCTTTGAATGTCTCTACTCCTCCCACCTCTCTCCAGCTTCCTCTCCTCTTTCAACTTTGAGTCATGTACAAGCTGTGTTCATAGGGCTCAAGCACAGTCATGTTCTGGTTTTATTTCCACTGTTAAAGTCACGTCGGAGATGATTCGATGTACCAGTTTGTCAATGAATACATTTATCACTTCCTCTGCAAAAGAGTGTTGATTTATTTAACACTAAGGGTCATTTAAAATAAAAAAATACCTTTTTTCTTTCATCCTGCACTGATTTAGTTTTTCTTAATTACATTTTGAGATCATGCTGGTTTTCTATATCAGTTATTTATCACAAACCTTCTGTTTGTGTGTATAATCATTTTTAAAAATGACAAACCATTGCAACCAAATTCACAATAGGCCTTATTTATAGATGGTGAGAAGACCAAACTTGTGCATGAATAAACGTTACTGACCATTTGACTGCCCTATCCACATCACCTTATGTTATTGAAAACATATACACATGTTAAATACTTTATAAATGAGACCACAGGGCGACAGTGTCTTAACCCCAAATTGGTGTGTGAATGGTTAGTTAGAGTCCTGATGGGCAGGTGGCACCTTGCATGGTAGCCCCTACCATCAGGGTGTGAATGGGTGTGAATGGATGAATGATGACATACTTGTACAGCACTTTTCTAGTCTTTCCGACCACTCAAAGCTCTTTAACACTACATGTCATCATTCACACACATGCATACACTGATGGCAGGGGCTACCATGCAAGGTGCCACCTGCCCATCAGGACTAACTAACCACACCGTAGGCGTTCATCACTACGGGAGCAACTGTGGGGTTAAGTGTCTTGCCCAAGGACACATGGACTAGCGGAGCCGGGGATCAAACCGCCGATCCTCTGATTGAAGGACGACTCTGCTCTCCACTGATCCTGGTCGTAGGCTCCGACTGCCATTATATCTGGATTGAATTGCGTTATGATTGTGTCAACTATGGGCTGCACAATTTGAGGAACATTTGAGACATATATGCTGTTGAATTTGGTGACAGCGATATTACTCGCAATAATATATACATATACATATTAAAGTGTACTTAGTTCTTGTCAGTACAGTCAGGAACTTTTTCCATATGGTACCAATCACATGGTAGGATATTCAGGGTCCTTCACTTTCCCACAGCGAGCCTGTCCTGACATGCTCATTGTCCTACCTTTCAAACACAGTTTTAGTCTTGAAAGGGCTGAGAGGAGAGTTGTACTATTCTATTAGAACTGCTGAACATAAAACTACAGACAATGTGTTTTATAATGTATATGTTATCATATAAAGGCCTTTACAAAGTACATTTTAGCTTCTAATTTGAAACCAAGGCTACTTTAGAGCAACATGTTCAGTATATTTTCGCTAAATGTCGACACCGGAGCACATCAGTGAGTGAGCGATCCAACCTAAAGTGAAAACTTCAAAAGAATCTGCAATATCCTTTCTGGTGCTTGGATTAGTTTTTGAGACATCTGAAACACATTGTTCTGATCATGAAATTAATTATTTCTGTACACAGTAGACGTCTTGACATTAACACATCTGAAAACTGTCAGAGGCCACTGGCGAAGAGCTGAGCACACAGCGCCGCTGACACGGCTGCTGTCTGAATGAACGGCTATTTCTCTGTTTTAACATGACAATTTGAAAGGCCTCTATGACATCTCTGTCAGAGAAAGCAGTGGGGTTAAATGTAATACAGTAAATGCTGTATATGTTAGTGTTCGGGACGGATGGATGGATCTCAAATGTTTCTCTGATTGTCTGTAATGAAATCTAATAGTCCAATGCATCAACCTGCCATACAAACAACGTCATTAGGCTATGAGCAGTGGTTCTGAATAATATATAATAATCATTTTAAAAACTTCCCAGTGCTCTGATCCAGCTGACACAGCATGTGCACAAAGAACTCCTTGGAGAAAGTTTAAAGTCCTTTATTTTAATGCAGTTAAATACCAGCAACCAGCACAGCAGGTATGCGCTGCCGTTGGGAAGTTCGGGAAGACTCCTGAACGACTGATCCATTCGGTCTTGTTTTGATTGAGTGCAGTGGTGAGGTGCTTATACATACTGAGGAGCCATATGTCTTAAAGGTCTTCAGGGTCATCATATTCTCTTTATATCACAAACACTGTAATTGTGTAAAAATAACCTCTCCTCTCAAATGCTCGACTGACTTTCCGTCCCAGTACGGCTCTGGGTGTGTTGTATCTGCAGTGTTATTATGTGTATGAACATTATGTAATTGATGAAAACCCACGTGTTGACTTTCTTTGAGCTGTTTCCAAGTTTATACAGTGAGATTATTTGAAGTATAGCAGGTGAGTTTGTTTTTTTTACTGGGGAAAAACGCCATATGGTGGGTGATGTACACAGCAAGACAATTGCTTCTATCTCTGACTGTTACTGATAAATTCACACTGGTAAAGATAAAGAAAATTAGACATTAGTTTTATGTTTTTCTTTTTTTGTAGTCGTTCCTTTCCTTTCATGAATTCACCCATAGCCTGCCCATATATACATTCATTTCAAACCTATCCTGTATTTTTTGACCTGTTACTGCACTTGTCGCTGGTAACTGAAGCAGAGCAGGACTCTGAGATCCACGGGAAGATATTTCCAGTATAGATTTTCTACAGAGCAGAGCTGTATCCAGAATGCAATGCAATTGTAAGATTAACTGCCAAACAGATCAGGCATGTTGGTGCAACGAGTGCAACAAATGATTGGACACCTACAACATTTCATCATAAGATCTCTCCCGGCCGCAGAGAGGAGCAACAGTGCGTTCTGTGTTGTGTTTCGGGCAGCTTCCATGTGCAGGTAGAAGCGGAGGTGTAGCTCTACTAAACAAACATTTGAATTTCTGTCTTCACCTCCTCTTCGCTCCACGCCGCTCCATTAATCCCCACATTCCTCCACCCTTTCTGACCCACCCGAGGGAGGGGTCAAAGGTTAAGATCACCATAGGACATTCCCAAGAGCCCCAAACTCCCAGGGGAGGGAGCAGCCTCGGTTTGACCCCTGACCTCTGACCGTTTCACCCAGAAGACAGAGAGGCAGGAGGGTCACGGTCAAGGACTGTCTGCTCAGTGTCAGGAACACACACACACACACTGGCTGTCGTCATCCATCACCTGGGTGTGTTCAGGACTCAGGCTGCTTCCGTATGTGAACACAGACACTATTGATTTCGAAGAGATAGAGAAGAAACTAAAGGAATGTAGGAGAGGAGGGGGGAGACATAGGGAACAGGGGAAATGACAATTGAAAGTTGGGGAGGGTAGGTGGGAAAAGAGAAAGAAAACAAGGAGAGCACAAGAAACAAAAAGAGAAGAAGAGAAGAAAGAAAGGGGAGGATGACAAAAGAGGAAAAAAGGAGAAAAATTGACAAGGAAGGAAAGGAAAGGAGGTAAGATGAGGATATTAAGGAAGGAGATGAGCAGGTTCAGGGATGACAGCACAGGGAAGAAATGGAAAGAAAAGAAAATGAGGAGAATAAGGTGAGTAGATGAGAGAAAAAATAAAAGAGGAAGGGTTTGCCTTGGACCAGCCCCTAGATGAGCTGCTATAGGCCTAGACTGCCGGGGGACTTCCTAGGATACACTGAGCTCCTCTCTCCTCTTCTCTCTCTCCTTCTGAATGAATTTATGTCCCATTAATGTACATTACTAACGTTGCTTCTTCCCCGGAGTCTTTGTGCTTTCTCGCCTCACAGGTTTCCGTGGAGCGTGGTTATACCTGGATATTGGTTGTGTCTACTGACACCCACCACTGCATAACTATGCATCATATGCATTGACTATGTTGTAATTCTTTTATGTTGTTCATTCTGTACATGACATCTATTGCACTTCTGTTGATCCTGAAAGAGAGATCCCTCTGTTGCTCTCCCTGAGGTTTCTTCCTTTTCTGCCCCTTTAAAAAGGAGTTTTTCCTTTTCTGATGCGAGGGTCCTGGGACAGGATGCACTGCGCTCCGCTCTCCCCCTCTCCCTCTCCATCTGTATATATTCTTGTCCCATAATACACATTCGTAACTTTGCTTCTTCCCCGGAGTCTTTGTGCTTTCTCGCCTTGTAGGTTTCCATGGATCATGGTTATATCTGGACCATGGTCCTTCCTCCTGCCGTTGCCTTGCTTGACACCAACTGCTACTATCTTAAGCACTTTGAGTGGTCGGAAGACTAGAAAAGCCTATTTACCATTTACCATCATTATTCTTATTAGTCACATTTATATCGCTTTATATATTTATTACTGTTTTTATCACTGCTTTTATCATTATTGTTCTAGAATATCCACGGCTGTTAATATTAGTAGTCATAATTTTTCTATTATTATTCTGCTATTATTTGTGCTGCGACTGCTTTTACTATGATGAAGCTTCTAGAATGTGTGACATCATTCGGGATATCCAGTGACCTGGACAAAAGAGACATTTTAGGGAGATTATGCTGAATCTAATATACTGGGTGTACCTTAGTATGTGAAATAATTGTTCCATACATAAATATTCCGGTTACTTTAATATGGTGTTTATTTTGTCTCAAAACTTGTTCAAATAAAAACACCATGCTTTGAAGAACATTTTACTTAGTTGCCAGACGATGGAATTACATCTTCTAGGTCCATCACTGGGCTCAAAAACATTTTTTCCCATATACGTCTATAATTAACCGGATATTTTCTTTTGAGATAAATCAACTTCCCAAAATAGTCTTTTTTTAAATCAACGCACTAATAGCAAAATCCAGAGTTATTTTCCTTCATGTGAATGAGCCCAAGACTGAGCGGCTGGGTTAAAGGAAACCCTAGTGCGCTTGCTTTTTTTCTAGTTTTAAGTTACAAAGCCACTTTGGCTTTATGCGCCACTGAGCATCCTACATAGGATTGAATGGGGCCATCCAGTTCTCTTTATAAATAATAACACCTCGCAGTGGAGCAGAAATGTGATGGAGGATGGTTTTCCTCTCGCGGATAATGTTCTGTGCGTTAGTATCACGTGCATGCTCCTGGTTTTTATATGCATAGGACTAATCAAACGGCATATTAACGTAACCGGAATAATTATGTATGGAACAATTATTTCACATAATAAGAATCACTCAGTATATTAGATTCAACATATTTTCCTTACAGGTTCTCATTTTTCCAGGTTACTGGATATCTTGTAGTGTTGAATTTTGTCACACATCCAAGAGGCTTTACTACTTTGGAATTGATGAAATTGTCCAGACAGACAAAGTCCAGTTGCTTTAAATTGAGGACTACACTTGTGTCATGGACTAGAAGGGTTCCAATGCATTATTAGTCCACTATGCGCTGAATTTATTACATTATTCAAAATAGTTTTGCTCAGTTTACAATATATACATTTTCTAATAATGTAATAACTACAGCGAGGAGAGGTAGCTTTAGATTTGAGGATGAAATGAAAGTGGGAGTGTGACTGCTAAATCTTGGTTTAATGAAATAGGAGGTTCAGACATTTTGTTGCTATTCTGCAAGTTTTTCACAGTGGAGATATTCTAAGGAACTATAGTGTTGATTCACACTAGGTTTTCCACAGTATTGTATTGCAAATGATTTCCCTAAGTATATTGTCATAGTATTGGATCTCAATGTAATACCAGAGAAAAGAAGAGGGAATGCGTTGTGTTGCGTTCTGATCTCTTCACTGACCTTCAGCCCAAGGCTGTCAGTGTAATTGCCATTGTAGACTGCACGGTCCTCCAGCCATACAGCCACTCCCTCCACATCTACCACACTGAAGAGTGTCAATTCAAGAAGAAATCAGAGGTTGTGTTTATGAATATGCAGATAGTTGTAGTGAAGAACACAGCAATTAGTCACTCAGTACAACAGTCCCTATGATTCTTGATTGGTACTGAAAAGAGTGCTGGATTACTTTCCAACAAGCTGGGTTCCCACTAGACAATAAAGCCCGATTCCAACTTGTTATAAGCTTATTGCAGATGACGTCACACATCGACGTGCTTCCCAGATAGAGGGCAGGCAACTGGGGGCAGGTTCAATATTGCACCATGCCTATGGTTTGCGATGTTTATGGCTGTTCCAACCAATACAATTTGGGAAAAAACAAGGGCTACTTTCGAGTCCTGAGAATAGTTGTACACAAAGGTGAGAAGTTTAAAAAACTCACAAAGAAAGGGCAACAGACATATCAAAAACGTCTGTCTTAAGTCGGAGCGGAGTCATTTTGCTAACTACATAGCTACCTAAAACTGACGAAAAACACAGACTATGTTGGTGATATTGCCGGAAAGATAGACAGACACATCTGCGAAATTATCACCCTGTTTGTATTTTGCAGTTTCAGCTAGCCAGCTAGTTAGCTGCCGGGATATAGCTAGCTAAAACTGCAAAACACTAGCTGCAGAACAAACAACCAACGGGTGACAATATCACAGATGTGGCTGGCTATGTTTCCGGCGATATCATCATATCGTGTTTTTTGTCAGTGTTTTTGTCATTGTTTTAATGCGGGAGAAAGATAGTTAGCTATCTACCGGGAGATTTGTTTTTAGCGATGCTAGCTAACCGGGCAAAAGCAAGATGGCAGTCGTTCAATGCTACTTTGGTTCCGAGGTCTTATACTCAACCGCTCACAAAATAGTTGTAAGCTTTTAGACTCTTATATGCCTTCATCTGGCAAGCTGTGTAGTAGGTCTGGAGGACGAGGTAATTTGTAATGTTGATTGCCTCCACAGCGGGCAACTCGGTCAAGTTGAGGGAAAAATCGCTCTTCATTTTGTAGGGTTCACATCCAATATGTGTTTCTATTTTCTGGCGATACCTGCTGCGTGCAGGTTCAACCAACCCTTTTATGTCTTCACTTTCCTCCATTTCCAATTTGCGTAGTATTTAGGTTCTTTACTTCCTGCCCTCCATCTGAATTTCGCGCGTCACAATAGTCACGTGACTGCAAACAAGCTATACTGTCTTATCCTTCTTGGCCCTAGCCGTTTTTTTGGCTTATTCTCGAAAATACTATACCCATACTCAAAGGGGCCTTACTCTCTAACTACAAGGTCTTTTTTAATAATTTCAATGGATTAATAACACTAAGAAGGGTTTGCTCATATGGATTGAGTAAATATTATGTATATGTTACTGGTTAATACCAGCTGAAGATGGAACACAGATTCACTTTGAAAATGTCAGATTCGCCTGCTGAAAAAGCACTATTATTCATAATACTATATTAAATGAGGCTCAGTAAAGCCTAAAAAACCCACCATCATAGCAAACGATGGCAGCAGTCACACACAAAAGAATTGGAGTGAATAGAGTGAAGTAGGCCAGAGAAAGAGACATAAACGTACGAGAGGTCACGAGAGGTCGTCATTTGAGAAACAGACTCTCCAGCTGTTCCATTGTACCTTTACAACCTAAATAACTATATATTTAACTTCCTTTATCCTTGTACATGCACAATCTATCACATACAGTAGTTTGGAATCATTTTGGAGAGCTAGAACCGTCTCCAAAGCGTCTCGGGGCCGCCGACCTACGGGAGAATTGTGCCATAGCATGTGTGTATTGGACCAGTGTTGAGCCTGTGGTTGGTCGATTTCTTCACGTCTATGCACGTGTCTGGATCTACCAAACCAGAATTCTTCTGCAGTGTGATGGCTGCTCGGGGGTGCTCTCCCCCGGGTAACGTTTGAAGTGTTTCCCGGAGAGGAAATCCGAAATGTACATTTGAAGCGTGGTCGAATGCTATTGTTGCTAAGTAGGTGACAAGTGTATAATGACACACCATCCCGATACTAGAGATGAAACCTAGTCCCCAATGCAAATGGCCACTGACCAAACGGTGGTATTGGACGAGGTGGGAGTGAGAATGTGTTGCCCACACTGAGCAGCCGTCCCTGACCCGCTGAGTTCATTATGAGACTGTGGGGAACACTGCCTCAGACGAAGTCCGACGAAATCATCTCGTCACTGTTTACCTTAAGCTCTGCTTTCATGAAAGAGCAGTAAAGAGGGGAGTTACTAGATTAGTCACAAGCTCTTTTTAATACATTTCAGTGGTCAAATATTTGTGAAACCCCCAGAAAGGTAAATGGTGATCTGTAGCATTGATTGATGAACAAAAAAAAGAGAAAACATGGAGACAAAAGGTTTTCTACACCCAGCGACACTGAAGTAGATTGGATGGACTGTTCATGGGGCGACTGTGGCTCAGTGGTAGAGCAGGGTCGTCCTTCAATCAGAGGATCGACGGTTCAATCCCCGGCTCTGCTAGTCCATGTCAATGTGTCCTTGGGCAAGACGATTAACGCCAAATTGCTCCTGCAGGCTGTTCCTACAATATATGAATAGGCTTGTTTGAGATGAGCCAGTCCTGATCAGAATCGATCACTGGCAATTGCCGCACAATTGATGCCGGTTAGATTTGTGTCCGACTTGCTCTGACGTCATGCACAGGTGGGCAACGATAACCTCACGAGAGCAAGGCAGCCACAGTTTTTACAGCCTCTCCACCTACTGCATGACCCAAAGCATGATGGGAAACGCCTGGCTGTCGCCAGATCAAAGAGAGATTTGACAACAAACACTTTTTGTAGAATTGTAATACTTAACGCTAGATGGTTGGCTATTAGTCGCATGTTGTGCAATGAAAGTTTGAACTAAAAACATATATTGTGTAATTGATACAAATAAAGCTTATTTGTACAACACCTATTAAAACGAGCAGCAAAGTGTTTCACAGGCAGACATAAAAAGAACAAAGAATAACATACAATGCCGATACGCGTACATTTCCACATAAATATCTATTTACAAACATATGAATAAATCCGAACGAGGTTTGCAAACTACGAGTAACCTACAGATCGGATCTAACAGGAAGTAACTTTCTTTAAATTCCTGTGTATTCTTTGAAGGCAGCTGAAAACTGTCCGACTTGACAGCTGTTCTTCTGAAACTATCTGTAGGAATCAGGCACTGGCTAAAGCACTGAAAATATTTAAGACCATTTTATAATCAATTGTCCTCTTTTATAGCCTGCCCAGAACACAGTCCTGTACATTTAACAGCCTCTGAATTGTTTCCTGATTCAAAATGACAAAATTCTTATTCCAATAGTTTTATATTTTTTTCCTTTTGCCTGAAGTGTGTGTGCAGTGTTTTTGATACCCTCGCAAGTGTGTATGTGGACTTGTGTGCAGATGCAGGAGGATGGCCTAAGAGAGAGAGAGTGTGTGTGTGTGTGTGTGTGTGTGTGTGTGTGTGTGTGTGTGTGTGTGTGTGTGTGTGTGTGTGTGTGTGTGTGTGTGTGTGTGTGTGTGTGTGTGTGTGTGTGTAAGTGTCCCCAGCCATGCTCTTGCTGTTGCTGCAGCAGGCGTGCGGGCCGGAGGGGTGGGGGCATTTATCAGCCCTTTAAGTGGCTGTAGGAAAAGCAATGCTCGCTGGGAGTCGAGCTGACAGCAGTTTTCCTCGGATCGATCTGCAGCGCTGCTCCAGTTTATGACAAAAGAGTTCACGACACGGCAGTCACAAAGTCAATACCGTGATAAATACTCCCCCTCCACTCGTTCCTGTCCGCCACTTTACCAGGCATTTGGCCTGACAGTTATTACTCCCGCGGTAAATCCACTGACCAGAGGGGAAGAAAAGGCACTCCGCTTCAGGTCTCCAGTCTGGATTTATGGACCCAGGTGGGCCAAGTTTACTTAATTTAAAGAAAAGATATAAACTTGGAGCTGCTCCTTTGGCAGACGAGCCACTGGTGTAGCCCCTGGGAAGTTGAAAAAAAAACTGTGAAATGCACATAATGCTCCCAACGTACTGTGCTATCCATTTGTGTATTTACATCCAAATGAAGAAATTATGAAGCAGTGTTTCCAGCTTTGACCACGAATGTAGATAACTATTAATACACCCAAAATAGATTCATTATATGTTCCTATTTTTTTCGTCTGTGGAAATCTAATTTGAATTATGATTAGTGAAAGTAAATCAGGGATTAAATCAATAAATCATGCGCTTGACCAACAGCCCAAAACTTTCCATCACATGCTTGTTGCATTAATGTGAAAAGACCCACGGTTCAAATTTCCATAAATTAGGAAATATTAGGAAATGTTTTGTAATTTGCCATACACCCTTGCCTTAGCGCTAATCCAACATGTAAATCCCTTTACAGTTAAAAGTAGCCTTATCCTTGCATATGACTGGGATCACAGTAATCAACACAGCCGATTATGCGGATGAAAATTACACTTGTACATATGAATATTTTCAATTATTCTGGTCCAAATAATACGAGTCTGGTGTGAGATTAATATTTTTTTCAGCAATGATTTACAAACAGGACATCTATTGCATGTTGAGTGGCAAGTCATCGTGTTGCAGCATGACTTGTAATCCTGTTAGAGATTGGGAAACACATAAAAAGATCTCATTAAGATTTAAGTTGTTGCGGGATCATCAATAAAACGTTGGCATGGACACCCCGGCACTTTGCATCCCATCATGCAAAGTATCTCTCACAGGCTTGTGACCCACATTGGCACTAAGGCAGCACGGCATAGTGTCAGTTAAACTCAATTTAAATACTGACACTTAGCCAGATTCTCTCCTGTGTTCTGCATGCTGCTCTCTCTTCTCCTGTCTCACAGCCAGGTGGAAAGACATTAAGTACATTTACTTGACTGTACTTCTTAAGAACTGGCATTTCACTTGTATTTCCCGAATATTAGATTCAATATTTTGCTCTATAAATGTTTAAATTTAAGAAGCTTGTACCAGTAAATATTTCGCTTGAAAAATGATTCAAACAAAGAGTCAATTATCAAAACAAATCAATACTGGCAGCTGGTTTTATCTACCAAGCACTGTCCATGTTTTTCATTTGTGGCCTTAAAACGTTCAAGGTGCAGTATGGAGTTAGACCACATACATGCAATTATAACAAATAAATGTGTTCTCTTAGGTCGATTGCAAAATACTCTCACTTTGATACTCGTACATATCACTGCAAATGTGTATTACTTCAGTTATTTATACTTACAGCATGCAAATGTATTAAATATAAAGTACTTAGATTCTTGTCTTACACCAGGTCAGATGAAAATATAAATGTTCCATCTGTGTGTCTCATACAGAGATAGGACTGTGACATGTTCAGCCTAGCTTAGCTCAAGGGCTGGAAGCAGGAGGAAAGTGTCAAAAGTGACAAAATACAACTTCCATCACCTTCAGCTGACCTGTTTACATGTTACATATGAAGCTCTAGTGTAAGTTCAGTCAAGAAGACTATACTCTTGCCTAAGCCCGCAGTTTATTTCTCATACATCAGCCATTCTTTTCTCACGCATGCTCACTCGTAATTTCCTTGCCGTCATTGCTCAGGGCTGTCAATCATGATACCAGCTGTTTAGATCAGCTGGTCTCTTCTATCCAATAGCACAACGAAACAACGACATCGTTAGCCTATCATGTTGCTGCTGTCTCTTTTAAATATGATTGTCTCTCTACTTTCAGTACGTTCATGCTACGCACCCCTCCACCTCCCCATCTCCGCCCAATCTTTGCAGATTCATCATCTTCATCAACTCATCATTCTATCAGCCTCATCAGCCACCATCACCACCAGTGTCTGGACTCCACGGGGGATTTATCTTGCTGCTGCTCAGGGCAGACACCCCTCAATTACAAATCTCCCTGTAGAGTCCAAGCGCCAGAGACTGTCAAAACTTTATCATCACATATCATCTGTTAATAATAAACAATTATCTTTTCTTCATCTGACTTGACTCTCCTGATTGAACTACCGTTCTCACCCAGACAGTGTCCTACTGGTACCTACTTGTGTTGAGACGTCTTATTCTCTGTGTATTTAACCAGCGAGCCTAAACAGAGAAGTACATCATTGGGCTACAATGTGTGTGTGTGTGTGTGTGTGTGTGTGTGTGTGTGTGTGTGTGTGTGTGTGTGTGTGTGTGTGTGTGTGTGTGTGTGTGTGTGTGTGTGTGTGTGTCAGTGTGTGTTTGCTGGCAGCTGGAATGTGAAAGCACAGTAGGCAGGAGGGGATTTTTATAAAAAGGTGGAGGGATGGGTGGTATAGGATGGTGCTGGAATCCTAAAACCTGGAACTAAGTCTCCCTTTTTGTACTTCCGATTCCTTTTCAAAGTCGATGTTTTTTTTTTAATGGGTTTTTGGTTGGATGCCTGAAATAACTTCTGTGGAACACAAGTTAAAAAGATTTGAATGTTTTATCCTACGATATAAAATATGTCAGTAATTTTCATTTATTTTCAAGTTTTTACGTGTCTTAACAGAGGCGGTTGCTAACAAGTGGCTGAATGAGAGTACTAAACCATGACAAGCGATTAGTCTGCCTTTACAGCCTCGATGTGTCTACTCACACTTATGCCGCTTATGGACCACGCCCTGAACACAAGCTCATTTCCTCTGCACAAAGTATTTAAGCACAACGAACCTGTTCACTTCCTCTTCGACTCCGCTTTCACACGACGTACGACAGACGAGCAAAAGCTCTCTGACTCAGCTTCAATACGACGTACAACAGACGAGCAAACGCTCTCTGACTCAGCTTCAATACGACGTACGACAGACGAGCAAACGCTCTCTGACTCAGCTTCAATACGACGTACAACAGACGAGCAAACGCTCTCTGACTCAGCTTCAATACGACGTACAACAGACGAGCAAACGCTCTCTGACTCAGCTTCAATACGACGTACGACAGACGAGCAAACGCTCTCTGACTCAGCTTCAATACGACGTACGACAGACGAGCAAACGCTCTCTGACTCAGCTTCAATACGACGTACAACAGACGAGCAAACGCTCTTCGACTCTTCAACAAACAAACTTCGACTCAGCTTCAACACGACGAACGCAATCAACCCTCTTTTCTCCCCGTTAAAGGTTTTCTTTGGGGGGAGTTCTTCCTGTTCCGATGTGAGGGTTCCGGGACAGAGGATGTCGCATGTGTACAGATTGTAAAGCCCTCTGAGGCAAATTTGTAATTTGTGATTTTTGGCTGTACAAAAATATTGAATTGAATCCAACGCAACATTCCTTTACATCAGTCTGTTAAAAAAGCACAACTTTCCAAACTATTCAAGCACTCGCAGCACAACACCTCTCTCGTTCTTCCATGGCCCAAGCTACATCATTCCACAAAGTTTCATGAACGTAGTTTTTCTCTAATTCTTCTGACACACAGACCAACAAAACTGAAAACATAATCTTCGTGGCGGAGGCAAAAAAAAAAGCTGAACCTTCAGCCAGCAAAACAAATGCAATGATTTGATCCTGGGGGATTTGCCCGACCAGATCTTATGGGAAGGGCGTATAAAGCACCACATTTTCAACATATCCATGTGTCTTTATTACACATTTAAAGCTTTTCAAGTGTCATGTAACAGTCAATGTTTTTATGTTTAGGCAACAAAAACCTCAGGAACAGCCGCAGTTCGGTTTAACCAAACCACTTAGTTAGGTTTAGGAAAAACATCAAGGTTGGCCTTCAAAATAAGTATGTAAAATGATATAGTTAAAATATGCACAGAAACAACATGACAGAAAAGCACATGACAAACGTCAGTAATGTGACAATGCTTTGTGACTCTGGTCTCAAACACCTGTCTCCTGGTTGCAAGTCGTGCGTTTATTTGACCCATCCACCTTCGTTACTTTATATACTACATCACTTGTTCAGAGCATAGCACGTTCACACGGATGGGCCTACATTGCGTTCAGTACAGACTACATGATGTACAGATGGTGTTCTTATTCAACGCAAAATTACTAACAAATTGTTGTGTCGTTCATACGCCAATTGGTAAGAGCAAGTTGATTTGCCTGTGTACTTAAAATCGTTCTCTCATACAGTTATTGTATAATTAATGTTAATGTTAGTTTTTAGAGTTGCCTTTTTCAAGTTTGTCAAATGTCTGCAACCTCTCAAGCTCATAGAAGCCTTGCGGAACCTGTTGGATAGTCTCCAAAATGCAACGTCAACAAAAAAGGCTGCTTGTCTGAATGTGGTTTTAATCTGACACCGGAGTTATGTAATTTCTATCTGCACATTATAAAATGCAGTGTTCACAGTCAAACTCTATAGCCTGTTGTTAACCCTTTAAACTGCCCTGCATCAGTCTGGGGAGCCAGGCACTGACAACCATAGGAAGAGAAAACAGGAGAATTAAAAAAACAAGAGGAGGGGAAGAAGAAAGAGAGACAAGCAGAGATGATGGCACAGATTTTTCTTCCCAAGTTTGACTGGAGGCAATCCAGCAAGCCGCAATTAATTACCACAGACAGGTACGTATTAAAAACAATATTCCATCTCACCGAAGCCTTGGAGGTCTTTGCGCCAATAAAAGGAGGTATTCATCAGATGAGGCCCTGTCCAAGTAAACCTTCATGAAAGGGGACGCTGCCTTGTGTGGTTAATTTATTTCAAAATCCCTGCATAAACTGGGAGGCCGTAAAAAGTCCCAATTAGCCATCTGCGATTGTCTGGAGGAGGTTTGATGTATGAGCCTATCAATACAGCACAACTGCAGGCTGGGCTGTAATATCAAACTATAATCCAGGGTGCACACGGCGAATAAGCACCCATTGACTCTGTATGTGATTTTACAGACCGTTAGGGAGAGCTATTTCAAAATAGGCACAGCAACGGAAAAGCGTTGGATATAAAGCAACAGACGACGTAGGCACAGAGTATGCGTTTATCTGCTGTAAAGTTGGACGTGGATGCTTGGAGTTTTTATAGTCTGGTTGTCAACCGGTTTACAGCTAATGTGTTAAGGTTAAAGGAAAAGCATCCAGCCGTTTCAGAGGGCTGCAGAACATAACTCCTTGCTTTCAAGCTTTCACATGCTACTGATGGAAAAGTGACCAAAAAAAAGTATTGTGTAATTGTGCATACGGGAATATTCATGCATCATTTTTTTAAACAAAAACAATATATCATTTTGTTAGCTGTCATATGACTGAACAGCAACTGAATAGTTTTCATGTACTTCTATTTGCATTTTTTCTTCTGTCTATTTTGTGTTTAATGTCAGCTTGTGAACAAGACAGCTGTTGCTTATAGTCTATGGTAAATGGACTTTATACACCACCTTTTTAGTCTTCCAACCACTCAAAGCGCTGTCCACTAAATGTCAACATTCACCCATTCACACACACATTCAGACTGAAGTAGCTGTGAATCAAACCGGCCACCTACTGGTTAGTGGACAACCAGCTCTACCTCCTGGGCCACAGATGCACTGTACATCTATGGATGTTGGATTTAAACAATGGGAAACTAGTAGAAGCTAGGAAGTCCTGGCTTGCTAAGGACACCTGCTTAGATTTAGCATTGGTGAGTTTCCCGAATGAGCCTGCTGGATAGTTAGCTGGCTAACAGTTTCACTCTTTAGCAACAACTTTTAATGTTTTGGTGGAGAGACTTATGTTTAGAAGGTAATCAAGGAGATATTCTCTAGGCTTGTCGCTGAATCCCACAAAAGAATTAAAACCAACAATGGATTCATGTGTGTATCAAAGCCTGATATGTCTTCTTTGTATTTGCCATAGAGCTCCATTATGGTCCAAAAAACACCTCCCACATCGTGAAAGGGAAACTCAACATCATGATTTGTGACAAAACAACTTAAGGTTAAGGCAGCAAAATGACTTGAGGAAAAGGTCGTGGTTTGGGCTAAAATAAGAATGCTTGTTGTAATGAAGTACATTGACTATGTTTCTACAGGACACAAACAGCGGTCTCCTGGGTGAAAGTCCTCTTGGTTTGATTCATTTCATACTACACCAACTGACTTCCTCCTTTGCACCCGTCATAATCAATATGGCCCTGAGAGGTTTGCGTTTTCATGTAATTCGTATCAGTGATCACACTACCCCTGAATGGGCCAAGATTGAGAATGAGAATGATGGCAAAGAAGAGAGGTAAAAGACGTATTAGCTTCAGGCAGCTTGGCCTGTGAGTCAGCAGAGCAAACAAAGGGCCAAGAAAACACTGTCACTTGACCTGCACACACACACACACACACACACACACCAACAGACCAACACACATCACACACATACCATGAAGCATACACTGATCTGTAAACACTCCGCTGCAACACATACTGAAGCAGTTGTCCATATAGTCCCCAGGTTAATTTGGTGGCAGCTCCTCATCATCATCACACAGATGGCCATGGGAGAACTTAATTCTTCCTCTATTGACTCAGTTTGCGTCGCCAGTCCCTGCTGTAATGACTGATCCATCACCAAACCTACTGGAGGCTCAGGATGAGAGAGGTTCACACTTTAAGAGAGAAAGGGACAATGTAAATCTAGAAAGAGTCTATTGTATATATATTTATATATATATATATATATATTAGTGCGATTAATCGCATTGTTATGCGCAAAGTTCAATAATGAATTCAAAAGTAGTGTATTGCGCACTTTTATTTTAAAAGTACTGCTGTATGAACAAAAGTGCAATAACATTTGGTTTGCAAACACTTTAAACAAATAAGGTGCTTTTTAACAGCAGTATTCCCTTTACACAGTAGCAGTTATAATACAGTTATAATGATTCTGATAATAGATATTCAGTCGTTGTTCACAACTTTATCTTCATGTGTGTAATAGATGCAATTTGAAATATACTTCTTGAAAACTGCAAACCTATCTACGTCATGTTTTTTTCTTGTTCATTTATGTTTGTTAAATTCTCAGTAGCGATAACTAAATGTTATGCTTATTATACATATCCCAAACAAAAACACTTTAAAAACTCTAAAAAAATAATTTAAATGAATCATTTCTTTTTTCTTTTTTTGGTATTTTGGTCAGACACATATGCAACGCTGATTACCGTAATATGTGTGGTATTTGTTATAAATGTACGTTGGTACATAGAGGGTGATAAGAAGCTGTACTTGGAGGGACCTAGGACCCAGGGGACACAAACAGCTGTTCACCGCTCGTTCTTGTGTTAAAAATGTCAGCTTAATAATAAAAAAACAACTGCGTTAAAACGCAGTAAAATAATTGTCGGTGTTAATTAATGAATGTGTTAATAACGCGATAATAACGCGTTAACTTGCCCAGCACTAATATATATATATACACAGTAGCAGTTAAAATACAGTTATAATGATTCTGATAATAGATATTCAGACAGTGTTTTTTTTTTTTTTATGTTTGTTAAATTCTCAGTAGCGATAACTAAATGATATGCTTATTCCAAACAAAAACACTTTAAAAACTCTAAAAAAAAAATATTTAAATGAATCATTTCTAGCCTCCCTGAAGTGCGGGGCCTCAGCTGTTTTTTGTTATTGTTCCGGGTTCAAAAGGTCACAGCCCGTTGTCTGTTACGTGAGCGCAGTCCACCGAAAACATTATATTTCCCACAATTTAAGCTTCTGCATTTTCCAAATGCACTAGTATTATTCAAACGTATTATTCGGTTCTTAAGCCTCGTACCGAACGGTTTAATACGAATACGTGTATTATTACACCAATAGAAACAAATAACCGTAGCTAGCGCGTCATAATGAGCTTATTAGGAGGTGGCTCAAGTGTAGTAGGACAGCTCAGAAGGCCCAGGTATGAAATGCACGGCCCGCCACTGGTACATAGAGGGCGATAAGAAGCTGTACATAGAGGGACTTAGGACCCAGGGGAATGTAGGTGAAGGAAACAGGAAGAGACGGAAGAGACGCCACACAAACAGCTGTTCACCGCTCGCTGCCGGCCGGTTGGCCGGCTGGTCCTGGTGTTAAAAATGTCCACTTCATAATAAAAAAAAAACTGCGTTAACGCGCGATAAAATAATTGTCGGCATTAATTAATACGTTAACGCGATAATAACGCATTAACTTGCCCAGCACTAATATATATATATATTCCACATTGTCATATTTAGCAAATATTTATATTTTTGTATGACACATTTTAGTCCCTCAACTTAATATAACCTTGTGTCTGTATTCATGTGTTCATGCAAAAACAACATTTCGAAAAAATTCCTTGATGTACAAATGAATTGCATGAAAAAAAAAGCACCCAGTGTGTAAAGGCATTTAGAATACTCTTAAAGCCACCTACCAGCAGGAGTTGTATCAGCCAATCAGCTTGCTTGGTGATCAGGTCTGCATGTGTTTGGGAGTTGCAGTGGCTTTTCTTGGACTCTCTGCAACCTACAGTTAGACAGTTAAGTGGTTCCCAACCTTTATTGCTAGTGACCCCTTAATACAAAGCTGTGTCCACATGCAATCTCTTCTCAGTGGGTGCATGTCTTTGAGTTGTGAGCGCTTCATTATTCACTTTAATTTTCACAAATTAGTAAAAGTACACCGCATTTAAAAAGAAAAGAAGTGGAACGTTTTTCATTATTTCCTACCATCTCTCAAGCCCTTAGATTCATTTCACAACCCATTTGGAACCACTGTTACCACTGGTGGACTGAGGGGGCAGCAGTAATGATGATCGCACCTTGAGAAAGTAAAAGTCTGACACCGGTAATGTTGATAAAATACTTTTGTAACTCTTGTCTTCACTGGTGGTCAGATAGAGAGCCCAAATATATCAGCAGCCAGAAACCAAAGATCCTCGACTGTTAAGGTCAATCAGTTATCACAGAGAACGCAGATAGTATCTACAGGTTTATGACGGACTAAGTTTCTCTATTCTCCATGAAACCACTCAAACAGAAAGCAGTATCAGACCAGAAGCCATTTAATAAGATTTAGTCCTCATTGTTGCTGATTTAGTATTTAATTGTAGAATTGTCTGCCTTTAATTCTCTGATGGGGATTATTTCCATTGGATTATTACAGTCAAATTAAACTACTAATTTCATCAGGGACTCATTGGAACCACCCTAAAGGACCCCTGAAACTCTTTAAAGGCCCTTTGAAGTCCACACAGCCAACTCTGGGAAGTAGTGCGGGAGGAAGAGAAGGGTTAACCAGCTGCCAGGGAGGCCTGTCTTGCTGCTTAACTCTCTAAACTTCGACAAGTCCGGACTTCTCAAGCCAATTCCTCCAACATGATGGACGCTCTCTAACAGCTGGCCATTTCCACTTTTCCTTGCAGACTTCCCCCTTACCCCCTCCCTCCTTCCCTCCCTCTGTCACTTCTTTTCTTCTTCTTTTCCTCAAAGATGCCTGTAAGATGAAAGGCTGTGTCCCTCGCCCTCGCCTTATCACTGTCTTTAGAGCTTGAAAAAAACTTGGCGGCACCTCAGCTTTTTTAGAGAGAGAGAGAGAGAGAGAGAAAGAGACAGAGAGAGGAGAAAGGGAGAAAGAGAAAGAGAGACGAGAAATAGCGTTGGGGATTATAGTTCTGAGGACAAACCTGACTATTCACACTTGGCATTAGCAAGACAGCCCGGGTACAAGAAGGATATTTTTTATTCCCTTCAATTTAACTTTAATTACTCAAATCTCGGCGAGGGCACACAAGAAAAGCCCAGGCATTTGTGTCTGGGAGATTAGCAGACTGCCCTGCCAAGTCCTCGCCGGCGCTGCATCGTTAGATAGAATTCAAATTCAAATCCAGGCTAAAGACAGTGCAGCTGTCACCCCCCTGGCCTGAAAACCCCCTGGATCAGGAACGAGCTGTCCTCCCTCCTCCCTGCTTTCCCCAGGAGAAACCTAATCCTGCCTCCCTCTCTTCCTCTCTTTCCATCCTTCTCTCTCTCTCTCTCATGACTGTGACAGCTAAAATAAAGCCATTAAAGCCTCCCTGAAATAATTAGTAATTAAAAATAAAATATTGGGTTGTTTTGTATTTCTTTGGCATCTTTCCTCAGGCTTGGAGTGGAGTTTGGCATTTGTAGGTGTCAGGGGTGATGCATCCTTCACAACTCCACGGATCTTTTTTGAAGTGTGGTTAAAGGAGGGATTTCATCATGGACATATCAGGTTAAACAAACACTTCCGCTTCCACACCTCCTCCCATCTCTCAGGGAAAAAACTTGCTGGGCTTTCCTCTCCTCAGTAAGTTTGACGAAATGTTTCTTGGTGACGTGTGATACCGCAAGTCTTCATTGGGGGCTTGTTTAATCTTGTCAGCGAAGAACTCAATGGGAGAGCGTCTCACACGACACTGAAATCCCCACTAGTTGTTTGCCTTTCACCCGCAATTGACTTTGGGAACACCTGCAATGTCTTCGATAAGTAGCTCGTCTTATCTCCTTTGGAGGAGCAGACCCCATTATCGCGGGTTCGGGGGCAGATACCCCCGTCGAGCCGCAGGCTGCAAATGATAATCCATGCTGCCACACTGCTGAAATCCTGGTAAAATGATCCTAAATTGACAAAACCCTTGGATCCTCTGGACTAGGTTAAGCCTCATCTATTAGTGCTACAGTAGCTTGGGATAACGGTTCGTCAGCCTTGTGCCACTGCTGAGAACGTCATCAGCAATGCCGTCCTTTTGGTTATCTTCCTCTTTTAATCCCCGCAGACACAGCAACGCAAGAGGGGCAAAGAGTTCACCATCCCTCACCCGTTAAAGTCTTTAGGTAATTTCTTCGTAGTCATGTGGTTGGGTCTGTGAAAACACAGTATCGGGCCATAATATCAGAGCACACAGCATTAAGCTTGCGCGCAAAGTGCTGCAACTGGTTATTTCACTGGCCCTGAGTCCATGAGTGCTGTAATTGATTGGCGTGATGGAATTAAGGGGGGACTTGCCGTGCTGAATGGAGAGCTGGCACAGGCGTGATGCATTAAATATCTGGCACGGCCTAGCCAGCCAGGCATCTGATTATGATTTCAAAGGACTCAGACCTGGACTTGATTAAAAACCACGTAGCCCTGCAAGGCCCCCATAGGCATCCACGGAGATGCCAGTAAGGGGAGCCACAGAGAGTAACAGCAGCCATGAATGAAGTCATGGCATGCCAGCCTAATTACAGGTCCATTTAAAGGGGCATGTTTCAACCAGCCAATCAAGTACTGTCAAGAAGGATGGAGGAGGGCTAGGGTTGTATACCTTTTTCAGAGCGTTACACCCTCTTCTGCAAGAACTCTCATGAAATCATGGCATATGAAACTGTGGAAAGCAGAGGCAAAAAGGTCTGGACCTCCTCGAGGAGTTTACTTGCGCCTTCCTTACTGAGTTCTAACAAGCCGCAAGAGCCAAGTTAATAACCCCTATTCCCCCTCCCTTCCATCCTTCAGTCCCTCTTTTCCATCATCCTTTCTCACACCCCTCCCTCATCGTCCTCTCATCCTCTCCCCCAGTCAGCTCTGGCCTTAGGGTGGGAATAGCGATTAATATCTGCCTAACTTGTTACCTAATTCATTATGGAATAGCAGTTAATTTGATTTGATATTATTTTAATAAAATTCTGTAATATATTAGATTGTTCCAGGCTATCAAAATCATTTTCCAATTATTACGGTTACTCAAGCAAGTCCAGCTTTTTCCCCCCTTTGTGGCAAACGGCAGTTGGTCTGACTGTGAATATATTAGCAGCTACGACTCCATCCCGCTGATTGAAGGGAGACTAAAATATATGTGTATGCATGATTACACCCCAAATGTTATTAGTGCTATAGGTCCACACAGCCGCAATAGATTGCAGTGTGACTGGCTCAGCAAGGTGTTTTAAATATGTTTGATTGAGCCCTCGCGAGAAGAGATTAATAAAATAAATCCAGAGAGATCTGATTTCTTTCTATGCTAACCTCTGCACACTAGTGTTTTGGCTCTCCGGTAATTAGTAACACGCTTCAGCAACCCTGGCCTTTCTAAGGCATCAAGGCACAGTGGGCAACGGCTCACACGGACGTGATCTAAGCAACCCCCCCACCCGTTACCCCGTCCCCATACACACACATGCACACCTCACTGCCCCCCGCTGGCCTTTGAAAGCAATCATAGAACAGAGAGATACGGACTCGCCGTCACATCTCAAATACCCTGCCCACAGCTTCAAGGAGAGGGTTTTAAAGGGGAACAACACCTTATAAATGACAGCGTGATGGTCTGCTGTTTGTAAGCTTTTCCTTTCCAGCACCTGTGACCTCACTCATTCCTCCTAGGAGCCAAACTGTGTCCTTACTTCAACCTGTATATGCACAAATTGGGGCAGAGGGAAATAGTTTCAGTCTAAACTGGATCCGCATGGGCAGGTTTGGGTTGGAGTTATCCCTTTGGCTTTTAATGTGCTCAAATTATGCTAGGTTTCTGATCTGATTGACCCAAAGCCATGGGCTCAGTTTGCCCCTTTTGTTGCATAAGTCTCCTATGTGCAAAGAAGAGAATCTTTCACACGTGAAGACATGATCCAGGCTCTTACACAAGTGTGACAGGCTCTTCACTGTCTTCCTTCATATTGTACATACCGTCACATAATGAGTTTCACTCCCTCAGGGGGAAACGTACTGTACTGTATATGCTACCTAAGTATGGGTTCACTCTTATTTATGTATGGACAAATAAATGATCCTCCTGTTAATTGTGTGGTTGCCACAATTTCTAACCACCTGTTCAACCCAATGACTTGATTTAAGGTTAAGATTTACATGTCAAAAAGTAATTTATATCCACATGCAGATTAGTTCCTTGTACATTCAATGGTGGGAATTTCCCAAAGCAGTCTTCCTCTTGGAGAAACGCCTCCACATCTATTACTTGCCACACTCACTTACACCCAGCTGTAACGGCGGAGCCAGGTTGACATTGATGGCTTTTATTTGACCACAGACAGGTTTCCTGTCTCACCACCTTGTCCAGCAGCTCTGATGTCTGTGCCAAGGGGTGCCCCGGGGCCCTCGCTTAGGGCCCAGCCTGTTTCACAAGTTCCACCTTTCTGAAGCTCATAATTCAGCTTTTGACAAGCTGTTGGCACCCTCCCAAAGACATACCTATCTCTTGCCAATGTATGCAAACCGCTCTTGCCTTGAGAGTTTTGCTTTTTTCCCCCATACCATGACAATGGAGTTCACTTTTTTAAACGGCCTACTTCTTTATCTCTTATTGCATTCGCATAAATGGTAAATGGACTGTACTTGTATAACCGCCCCCTTCTTTTTTCTCCCTGCAGTCACAGTGTTATCATGATTTATTGAAGAGTCCATTTTGTTTTCAGTTCCGAGACGCTCAAATCAAAGTACCATTGCAGTACTTTATCTTGGTTTATTGGAAGCTACTGCATACTCCCCTCCTGGTCAGTTAAATGTATTTAAGTGTATATTTAGATAAAAAATAGTCTCTGAGCCACAGATTTCATTGTTTTCCGTGTCAGTGATGAATCTCTCTTTTTTGATAGTTACTCGCAGGGAGAAGAAAAATGCAGGCTTGGCTGCACTATTATTTCCTCTGAAGAAAAAGAAAACAGAGAAGGCACTCGCTTTAAGAAAAGAGGCAGACTCAAAAGAATCTGATTACTCTACCTTGCTTTGAAAGTATGCCATCCGCAGCACATTCACCATTGTGGTTTGACATTTAATTAACATGTCAAAAAATATTTTGGTCATTATTTCAAGTTTTCCCCCCAGGGTATTTGCCCACAAGCCTGGAATGTTCCCATCAATTACCGCCACTCCCTTCTCTCTGGCTGTGAGGACACGAGGAGAGGTCACTGGAAAACTTGTCTTGCAGACTTGAAGGGCATTATAGAACACTCCGTTCAAGGGGTTTATATGCAGAGCTATGTGACGACAAGGCATGCTTATGTTGACTTGGCAGGCGTTTTCAGAATAACACACATGATCTGCGTTTCCTTACTCTCCTGCACACGCAACTCGGCAAACTCAATGAGCGTCCATGTTTTTTCTAGCAGTCAGAGGAAGGGAGAAAAATAAACACAATACACAGAAAACATGAAAACCCACCTTTGTCTAAATCAGGTAACAATGCCTTGCTGTCTGTCAGACTGACACAAAAGCCTTTAAGATGCACCCTGCTGTTCCTAAGATTCTCAGAGAAAGCATCTGCACGGGCAGATGACATCTTATGATTTATGCTGTGAGGACACAGTATAATAGAACAATGGCCAGAGTCCTTCCATAGAACAAAGAGGGCTGCAGGAGAGCGGCTGAGTGGTGAGATGCTGCCATTTATTGCAGGTAATAAAAATGGCGAGACGCCAAATTTGATTTCCAAGGTACAATACCTGTGAGGTGTTTGTTGGTCATCACTGGCAAATCAACACAGCCTTGATTAAGGGCCACAAACACCTCACAGGCAAGGAAAGGATTTGGTGGAAGCTTATTTTGCATGGATACATGTAGTAATACTCATCTTTCCTTATTCCCACTTTATTGCATGTTGTAGCAAACAGAAAGAGGGTATATTAGTTGACTGATTGTTTTATGTTTACAGTGGAAAAGACATGCTTTTCGATGAATAAGACAAGCTGAAAAGACACATATTCAACACACGCTCACACAAAACACAAAGAGCGATGGAGGTGTTGTTTAGGAATTCAGCCCACTTCTTTGGTCATCACAACTTTTGAGTTTAACCTCCATCTGACTTCGACGCATGTCTTTTTAACGGCTCTCTGCCGAGGCGACCAGGGGCACTGTGTGTGCTTCCTTGCACCCTGTGCATTAAAACCTTCCCTCTAATGTTCTGGGAGATTGAAAGTGTCCAGCGTTTTATTCAAATGACACGCTGCCTCACCGGGTGCCTCTTTTCTCTCTCTACCCCCACACTCCTTCACATTATTTTTGAAGACAACTGCAGGCTAGAGGATAAGAATCCCGGTTGCTGTGCTTGCCGGCACTTCTTACTCGGCCCTGATTTGAATAAAGAGCTTTGAAATTAAGTGGACAGGCCCCGTCAGAAAAGCAGCGGTGCGCCTTTAAGAAAGCCACCGAGCCCGGGTAAATTATTTTGATTGACGGTACCAGGACATTTTTTGCGAGTTGGCTGATTTAATTGCGAGTGCCAGGGGGCATCTTCAGGGGCCAGGTACCGGCGTACCCGTTTGATCTCCTCTAGCCATCTCCCGATGGTACCGGCCACCCGGGCACTGAGGGCCAGAGGGCAGACGAACAAAGGCAACTCTGTGTCTGTGAGCCTCTCTCCCCTTCGCCTCCTCTGAAAAAGGAAAAAAAAACAAAGCTGCGAAATGGGCAGGCAAAAGTGTGAAAATGGATTTCCAAGCTCATTTGATGTTAAGTCTTTAGTGTCAAGAGTCGTATATTCATTGATAAAGAGAAGAGAGTGGGAGAGGTAGGAAGAGGGTAAGGTGGAGATGGAAGGGTGGAGGAGAGAGAAGGGAGGGAGAGTGAGAGCGCAAAGGCAAAGAGAGCGAGTACATCTTCTGACAAAGAGCATTTTTTTTATTTCCTGGATGGAGGAGAGGTGTGGACTGGGTTTCAAACGGGAGGGAGGATTAGGGAGAGGGGGCTTAATGAGAAAAGGATCCCTAGTCAACGGACAGGCCCTGTCAAAAAGAAGAAGCCAATACTCACTCCCAAAAGCCAAGCCAAGCCCCAGCCGACAAACACACATACAAATGTGAACACACCTCCAGACCCAACAGTTTTCCTTAAATCCCATCAACCAAAGCCCAACACAACCCTATATCACCTTTACTACTATCTCCACATGCTGTCTGTCTCACACTCGCTCGCTCTCAGCACAGTAAAACCAGCTAGAGAGCCAGTTGTCCTTATCAGTCTAGTCCATACTCAATATGAGCCGAACAAAGTAGCTCGGCTGTTGCACCACATCAAGCTCCAGGTCCAGATGCCTGTCTCAAACTCAGGCCTGTTGTTTCTCGGTCTCTGCTCTGCTAATTTATATACATATAGAGGCTGTTTTTAGCCAGGGTTTGTAGCTATACCCACACAAATACTGCACTGTAATTCGTAGACACCCGACAACATCAAATGATATGTAGTCCACGTAATCATGAAACAGAACCCATTAGCTCACACAGGCCGGGTGGGAGAGGTGAGTTCTTTCACCCTGGAGACTGATGTTTGTTCCCCGTATGAAACAGGAAGTCAACGTTGATTTATTTGTCATGTGACTTGAATACAACTTTAGTTATTTTAACCCAAATTAAAATCTCTTCCTAAACCTAACTAAATGGTTTCCTTTGAAGAAGGACGTTTATTTTGAAAAGACTGCATGCCTGTAACAAACGGAAATTGGCAAGTGTAACAAAAAATGTGATATCATCGGAACCATTGTAAGAGTATACATGGAAAAATAACATTAGCTCAGCCATTTTTTCCTTCATCTGCTGTATACTTAAACACGGTTGAAATGCAATTACAAAGCATTTAGTATAGACTGCTATAACAGCTTAATGACACTAAGGTGCTTTTTACATCAGCCCAGCCTGGGACCATTTATTAATGAAAAAACTTAAGGCGGACAAACACCGGCCAAGTATATTTTACAATTTTGCAACCCAATAAATTAAATTTTCTTATTAAAAACTTAAAAATAAAAGCATTGGTAAATTAAAGATGAATTAACCCTTAATAAATGCATACCTTGATGGACAACTTTTAAACCTTTTGTCAAGGGTAGATTACAAGAATCAGTGGCTAAGTGAGAGAGCAAGGTTGTCCTTCAATTAGAGGATCGGCGGTTCAATCCCCGGTTTCCGCTAGTCCATGTCAATGTGTCCTTGGGCAAGACACTTAACCCCAAATTGCTCCCTCAGGCTGTGCCTTTGGTGTGTGAATGGGTATGAATGATTAGTTAGAGTCCTGATGGGCAGCTGGCACCTTGCATGATAGCCCCTGTCATCAGTGTATGAATGGGTGTGAATGGGTAAATGACATGTAAAAGCGCTTTGAGTGGTCGGAAGACTAGAAAGGACACAAGTGTACACCAGTCCATTGACCATTTACCAAGTGAGTGTTTCCATACACACAGTTATGTGTTTGCACTTGCAAACATCATAACTTGGGTTCAGAGACATTGATAAGCCCTTGTTACGGTTTCACGAAACCTAAATATGCTACCTGAAGAACATAGTAAATAAACACTTTATTCAGGTTTCTGATCACTGTCATGTGTGTAGGTCTTTTATTCAATTATGAAGTATTTCAGCACAACATTGGCTCTTGAATATGTATATGTAGCAGTGGCAGGCCGTGCATTTTATACCTGGGCCTTCTGTGCTGTCCTCCTACAGTTGAACCACCTCCTAATAACCTCATTATGACGCCACAGCTACGGGTTGTTTCTAGGGGTGTAACAATACACGTATTCGTATTAAACCGTTCGGTACGAGGCTTACGAACCGAACAATACGTTTGAATAATACTAGTTCATTTGGAAAATGCAGAAGCTTAAATTGTGGGAAATATAATGTTTTTGCACTGAAGGCCCAGGTATAAAATGAACGGCCCGCCACTGATCCACACTATTGATGGAAGCTTATGCTCAATATATTCTAATCTAGCCTAAGGTTTGATTGATGATTGAGATTTCCTATTAATACTTGGAAGACACTAGCTTGTATGGAGAATCTACACGTCTCAGAGCGTGTCATCCTTGTGAGTCGAAATAACAGGAATTTCATCTACCTGCCTCGTATGACTTGGATGAAAGATCTCCACATATCTTTGTACATTTTGGATACACATGTGTGTATAAAGACACTGGCTTCTGTAAAATGATACTATTTATCATGTAAAATACACAATTTTCTCAGGAAGGGAACCCCTGAATGGGTTGCTGGACGTATGACATTTTGAGGGGGAGATTTCAGATTTAGATGTAGATTTATGCATTGTCTTTAAAATGAATTCGTTGAAATGGTGCACTTGTTAAAGGGCTTGTTTGTATTTGAAATCTCTCCCCACTCTCCTCTCAAACACACTTTTCTCTCCCTCTCGGAATCCGAGCAGCGTTCCACTCCCACTTAATTGACTTTGCTTATAGAGGCCTTTCTAAACTGGGATAATAATGTCAAGTTAAACCTCTAAACTTTGCATAGGGAAATCAAGTGCCCATTTTAGATTGGAGGCAGGTACATGATACACAATGCAAACTGTATCCTCTGCAGGCTAACCCATGTATGGATATTGCACATAAATGGCTTAACAATGGCAATTAACAGTCTTAAAAAAGTCTGCGATAAAATAGATATTAAAAGGATGCTTCAATGATTTAATATTACACTCCCATAAAGTTAGGAGACTCACAAGAGACAAGAGAGTTACAAAAAAAGTGAAAAACCATAAAAAGGTGAAATTCCTATGCTGGGGCAAGTCCCCTCCAAAAGTGCTGTATCCTATTGTGCAACCAATAGCATCTTTTCTGTTAGATGTCCCAGCCCTGTTTACACCCATGTGATTCAAACTCCACACCTCCAGTTTGCCTCGCTGCCTGTCTGTTATTATTGTGTTGTTTCCAACTGCAAAATCGAGAGATAAGTCTTAATCACATTGTCAAATTGATGGCTGGGATGTTTCACGTTAACCCTTCTTGCCAGGTCCCATTATGAGACTTTATTAAAGACTTTATTCAAATATATTGAGACACACCACAGGCTCTGTGTTTATTCTTTAGCTTCTTTTTTTTTTTTAAGTTGTATATGTGACAAGCCAAGCCGTGTGCAGCCAGTCACAGTGCCACAGAGCAAAATGCTTTCCACATGACAAAAAGGCAAGGTAGAAGGTGATGTTTACTTTGATTACATGTCTGAGGTGTCCCGATACTCCAACAGACCTTGTCTACTCTCCCTGACCTATGAAGTAGCTGCTTCACAATGAGTTTCTTATTTGAAGCTGGAAAATGTTTGGTTTGCATTATAAGTAAGTTGAAAGAAAACGGCCATTTAATACAGCTTGAGTGTTTGTTTTTACATGTCCAGCCCACTTGGCCCGCAGAAGTGCTGCTTGCGGTTGACAACCGCTCATCAAGTTTGGTTGTGACGTTAGTTCATCCACCTTCCAGCAGCAGAAGTTGACTCCATTCAATGAGTCGCGGCGTGTAGCGCCCGGGCCACACTGCCTGCGTGAGCAGCGACGGTGTCGAGGAACCTCATCCTTTTCATTCCGGCGCCCATTTTAATGGGTTAGAGTCGCCACACCTTCGTGAGCTGGCTCAGGTGAGGATCAGCTGCCGGCCACGTCTCTTCTAGAAATTCGAGGTTTTGCACATATTTTAGCCGTGTCGTGTGTGGTTCATCTTTTGACAGTTGTGAAGTCTATATCTGGAGAACATGTGATGGACGGGCGTAGAGGCCCGCTGCAGACGAAATGCTTGACTCGGTCCATAGAGCCCTGAAGCTCTGCTGCTACACAGATCTCTGACTGCTGTTTATTAGTTAGTTCATTAATCTTGGCCGAGTCCAAATTGGACCAACAACGGTAACTGCAATTCAATACACCCACCCAGTGTGAAGTAGGTCAGATGAGTTCTATAGACAGACTGACAGAGATTTCTTGCTTTATCGTTAGAATAGTAACATTATTTAAGAATTTTCATATGTAAAAATCTAAGTCATTGTACCCTGAAATTAAAAAGGCCCCCAAAGTATAAGAATATATGGCACTCAACTTTGTACTACTTATGTTACCTGACAGAGAAGTATTACTGGTTACATTGGAGATTTTACCCACAAAATATATCTTAGTTACAATATGATGAGTTGTTTTTAATGTAACTATCCATCATTGTATCCAGACTTTTACTGTGCGGTATTGCTACACTTCTACTTCAGAGGAGAACATTGCACTAATACATTTATCGCGGCTCAGCTAAGCAGTTGTTTTACCCGCCGAAACGTTATTAGTGTTAGTGGCAAAAAACGTAGACAACTAGAGACGCAGTGGCAGAGCAGCTCTGTTCCTGTGAAGGCTTTCCGCTCATTGTCTCGGGGGGAGCGGAGAAGAGTTTGTTTCTAGAGTCTTTCTAAGTGTTGCATGTCTATATTGCACCAAATTCAACAACGCACTCACTTGAGCCCCCATCAATACACGAACCAAGTGTAGCAGCAGTAGGTTGGATGAGACACGCAGGCATACAGACAAGCTTTATAGTCAGATTTCAGCAGGTTTGTCTCCACAGCCCTGCAGTGTGCTGATCATCCTCCCTGCCTGGATCTCATCAACAGTCTGCTGTCTAACCCACGCCGCTCGTCTAATTCCCAACAAGCTGATTTCCGTCCAAGATTATTTAACCGAGGACCTGCATTGTTTACTTTGTTATATAAGTCAATAATCTTTTTTTCCCCTCCTCTATTCCCCAGATTTAGCTAATCTGCCTAATTACAAATTAGCATTCTCCACATAGAAGACCCACATTTCCACATTAAGACCCAGGCTTCCAGGGGACGCTGAATCAGCTAGTATTGGCTGATGCTTTGTCTCCAAAGCACCCAGTCTGATACACAGGGAATTCCTATACCTGCCACGTCTCCACAGCCCAGCATAATACTGCACCTGAAGGGAAGGAGACAGATCTTTGAAGAGAGAATATGTGTCGTCAGCCCAACATTTTAAACACTGATCATGCAGCAGACTTCAAGTATTGTGTTAAGAGGGTGCACTATGTCTCCTGGAATCTATGCTTTGGATAACCTTAAAGTATAAATTAGACTAAATGTGATGAACATGTTCAAAGAGGCCGTCCTGAGTTAGCAGCACGTGTTAGCAGAAACAAGTTCTACCGTCTTTTTGCCCTCCAATCCAGAGTCGAGGGCAGCGGGGCAAGAAATAAACAGATTTTAAAAAAGCAATCAACAGCCTCCCCCCCGCCAACCCTCAAGCCCCCCCAAGCTGATTTGCATCTGATCCCCAGATCATGTTTTATTTATCAGTAATCATAACCAATCAGGGAAGAAATTAATCAATGAAGGCGCAAGGTAGGAGTGATATCCGCCATCTGGGGGTCGCACTGATCCCTCAACCCCCTGGCAGGCACACACACACACACACACACACAGGCATGTACACACACACATCCAAGGTCCAACACAGATAGACACACACACACACACTCTCACACACACATGCACACGTTGGCAGGGTGCAGCAAATACATGCAGTGAGAAAGGCACTCACACATGCATGGACACACACACACACAGGGCTCAACAACGATGAGAACCAACATCATGCACACACACACACACACACACCGAAGTCCCCTTTCCGCTGGCTTGTCATAGGCCCATATTTAGGTGACTGATATTTTTCTCTCCCCCTACCAATGAGCTCCAAGCAAGTCCATATGGCCCGGATCAAAGGTGTTGCTGGGTGCATGCTTCTGCTTTATTGCCAGCCGCTGCTGTTAATTAGGAAACAAGATCACAGGCAGTATTAAAATCCAATTAAATTGATATGAACAGATTGCCAAGTGATGTTCGCTAATGTATAATTGAGCACCATGCAAATTTCTCTGGCTGCCTTTTGTTTTGCAGTGTCTCTGCCTCTATCTCACCGGCCCACAATGAGCAATCAAGCTTGAAACTTTTCCCCTCTCTGTCGTCACTGACTTAGAGATAAACAAGTTAATGCCCTGTGATGGGGGATGGCTTTCATCAGCTAGAGTGATATCGCTCCCATCGTGCACCAGTTGGGCAGTGGAGGCTTTGCCTCTCTCATAAGGCGTCGATCTGACCTGTCTGGACATGGGCATTTGATAAATGTGTTGTCGTAGGTACTGTAGCTCAACTAGTTACTTTCAATTGGAATATATTTTTGGTAAAATGTAGAGGGTTTTTTTATTTAAAAAATGCACGAACAAAAAAAACGTCTTTCTTTTACAGCTATATGCGAGTATTACAATGCTTCCAACTTGGAGGCTGCGAACCTCACAAGGGGTCAAAAGAAAAGGGGGTCACGGGATAGTGCGGTGGTCACGGGATAGTGCGGTGGTCACGGGATAGTGCGGTGGTCACGGGATAGTGCGGTGGTCACGGGATAGTGCGGTGTCTATTGATAGTTAAACATAACAAAAACTGTTAGAAAGCATTGGACATTAAAATATCTCAGCTGAAAGATGTAACCTTGTCCCTGGAAATGATGCTTCTCAAGTGTTGAAGTCGCCGCTGAATACAGTTCTCCGGCCTGATTCCCCCCCCCCCCCCCCCCCTGCACCGCTGGATCACCAACAATGAAGACTGCTGCTGGATGACTGAGCCCTGCAGGGATGCAATAATCCATGCCGTTACCCAGTTTGTTCATTCAGTGGCAGTTGATAATAACAGTTTATTAATTAGCTCTTGGTTCAACAGAGTAGCTGGAATATTTATTCAAAACTGGATAGAGCATTTTGTTGTTGTTTTTTTTGCAGCGCTAACTTTACTTATTGTAAGGTGCCTTGATTGCTTTTTTACAATGTTAATTTTTCTTATTGAACCTTTTGTTTCCCAAGGCATGCGTCCTTAAATCAATTAGGTAAAAATAAAATGGCAATACAGTCGGATTACAGGCTAGGATAACTGCTTTTATTGTTTCGTACATGTTCAAGGAATCTAAAGCAAATCTTTGAAAATGAACAGTGTTGGAAGTGATAATAATAATAGTTTAATAAACAACATGTACATTTTTAAAACTAACTCTCATTATGGAAATGCAATTTGTAGACCCTGTTGGTATTGCCCATTACACACACAGGCCTACACTACAGCAAGCAGTTAGGACTTTGGTGCCTTGCTCAAGGGGAACCTCAGCAGTGCCCAGGAGGTGAACTGGCACCTCTCAAGCTACCAGTCTACACTTCGTATGGTAGTCTGGTGGACCCACAGACCTAATGAAACAAGGGGGAAAACAGCTGTAGTTTCTATTCATTGCAATGATCTGTCTGCGGTCCTGGAGACTCCAGACTCTCCTCACAAGATCAACAATAGTTTTTTATCACCTTGATACATAATTACTTCTTTTTTTTTGATAGACAGATATGTATTAATCCTTGAGGAAATTCATCATGTGCCATGCAGCAAATGTCAGATGAACAGACAGCAATGAAACCACAGACATCAACAAGAATACACTTCAGCAATAGACCTCTTCTCCACATCATTAAGCTTAGTTCATACTCGCCGTAGTGAAATGACGTATCACAGCCTGCGCCTCGGGGCACCACCTTTCTCAACAATGCAAACATTTAATAACCTAAAATTGTCTTTAATTAAGTATACTAAACTATAAATTATCTGATTAATAAATGAACAACTATGACCAAAAATCCCCATCAATAGTAAATTAAAGTTTAAGGATTTCGTTTTTGACATAGCAGGGTTGGCAGTATTCACTCCTGTACAACTTGAAACAGACCAGCATTGTAGATTATTATTTAGATTTACGATATAATCTAACTAAACCAACCAAAGGTGTGTGTGTGTGTGTGTGTGTGTGTGTGTGTGTGTGTGTGTGTGTGTGTGTGTGTGTGTGTGTGTGTGTGTGTGTGTAGGTGTGTGTGTGTGTGTGTGTGTGTGTAGGTGTGTGTGTGTGTGTGTGTGTGTGTTCAAAATGTTGACTGATGCCACATGGCCTACAAAATAAGAAACTACAAAGATGGCTGAATCCAACATGGCTGCTGGGACCTCAGCCACTTTGTCTCTTTGTCTCGTCTGAACACGTGTTCAGTCAGCACAGAGTGTGTGTTGCCAGATAAGAAAAGATGGTTAGTGTGCATGCAGGACCCTGTGTCTGTGTGAAGCACAACTCACAATCCATTGTGATGAAGCCAGCTACCCAAATATCTGGATACAATATCAAAACAATGAAACTCAATCAATCAAATCAATACATATACCTTGACAGAAGTTGAAGTTAAACAGTTTTGCTTAGCTGTGTGTCACTGTGCTAACACTATGCTAGACTAGGCCCAGGTACATTACCAAGTCCATGGAGCAAAAGACATTCCTGTGTTAGCTGGTGATTCCGTCGGTGGTAGAGGAGCTGTGCTTGAAGAAGTTTAGATAAAAGGTGCAATCCTTGCTGTGAGGAGTTCCGATGGTTTCGATTGAGGGAGAACCGGTCGCTCCAGTCCTTAATTCTCTTTGAGTTAGCAGCTCGGTGCTAATTTGCTTGTTGCTCCTTGTTGCTGGAAAAGTCAGCTGGTAGACTTTGGCACTTAGACGCTGGCGATAAACTTGTTTACTCTGGGTTAGCTTTGGGTACTGATCCCACCAGAGTCTTTTTAGGTCCCTGCCCTTAAAGAAAAGTTCTGTACGTGTAGTAGGCTATACCTGAGAGCCAAGGAGATGATATGCACAGCAGGTCTTGCTGCTGCAAAGTTGAGAGAAATGTCCCACTTAAGTTGAAAAATTGAAAGGTCCTGGGAAACTGAGTTTAATGGCTAAGCAGCCATTTTGATTGGCAAGTCCCTACATTCATAAGGTGCAGCATCCTCACACAGAGGTTCTGTCATTTTTGTTTCAAAGTGTGTTCAACAGTGCAATACTAGAAGACACAAATGATCCACAAACCCAATAGTTTCGGTGGGTTGGCACCCTATACATTCTGCCCAATGGTACCACCTGGAGTCTACTCGCAAAGCTAATAGTTCTGTACATTTCTTTGTGAATGACTTTTTACAAATTTAAGATTTTTTCATTGACATTAACATTAACTATGTTTTTATTAGGTGTTTACGAGACTTGATGGTCATTCTGTAATTTTGTCATCTTCATCAAACATGCAATCTCAGTTTGGGGCGAAGGGATAGGTCACAACTTCAATCATTTTCTATATGTTAGGTAATAAGGTCAGAAGAAAATAAAACACATTTAAATGGATCTGTTGGTTTTTCAATCGTTAAATCGTCATGCCTACAGCAGTGGGGTCAAACATCAAACGGGGAAGTTAAGCGAAATAATGAAGTTTGGGTCTAATATCAAGCAGTTGTCATGAATAAAAAAATCAAATCAAGTGACAGGTAAGTGTAATGTAGTACCCAGCAGAGCTTCTAATGAAGCAGAGGACTGACACGTAGCACACAAAGGAAGCTTCAGCCTGACAGAGAAGAACGTGAATGAATGTCTTAAAGAACATCTAACGTTAACACTGATCTCTTCAACCTCCTCTAACATGGCAGGTCAGCCAGGTTACAGGATTGGACACATTAGGGATTAAGGATTAAAAAATTGATTATAAAGGCCCCCCCCCTTCCCCCTGTCCTAGGATTTGCTATGTGACATATTCATACATGAGGATGTGACTGGTCAGACTGGTTAAGAAGGGAGGGATTTTTTTCTGAGCTCTAAGCCGGTCCAGCGGTGGACTGGCGGGTTTTAACAACGGGGCTTAGTCCTGCTGGAATGATGAAAGACATGAATGATGATCAAGTTGTCAGACTCTGTCGGCGAGTAAAGCTGTCACTTGCCCCTGCTTCCTGAATTCCTTTTTTCTTTAAATCTTTTGACATAATAGTTTTTAAATTGGCTTCGCTGTTCAAGGGGTCCTTGATGCAATCCGGGTTTTTTTGAAGAGGTTCTGGGGGCCAGGTTCATACGGATTTCAAAGACATCTAGGTGTGATCATACACCAGTGTTCAGGGAGGAACTTACAAGAGTTTGAGATACTTGAATAGAATCTCAAAGGGTTTTTGAAGATTTTTCAGGGATCTTTGAGAGTTGACTTGAATCTCTAAGGCCAGCAGAGGTCTTTTAGGGCGTTACAAATGATCCTAGGAGAAGAGTACAGTGATCCCTATAAGGGTTTCAGGACTCACTGACGTACTTGTAGATGTTAAGATCATTCAACAAGACCTAGCAGAGTTCTTAAGTACAATCAGAGACCTACAGGGGTTCTTACAATTCTTCCAGTAACCAATGAAGAGGGTCTTTGAGAGTTCTCCAACAGGATTTGTTTCACAAAAGCTCCAAGTGGTCTCTGAAGGCTTTCCGGGAGTAGAGCCCTCCACGTCTTGAAAGTGTTTCAGGACTTGTTGGTGGACCAACAAGTCATTTTGAAGGTCCTTGGTTAGGGTTCTAGAGAGGAATTTAGGGATATCTGATGTTCTTGAAAAGTGTTCAGGGGCATCAGTAGTCAATGATTAACGTTTACACAAATGCCAGTCCTGAGTAAAAGCACTGTGTTTAATTGACCCATCCACCACCCCTCCCTCCTTCCTGCCCTTAGCAGATTTTTTTCATCTAATAATGGCACGGATGGGTTTAAGACAGACGCTAAAGGGTGCTTTGTGCGTTGGTATCAAGATGCAGAGGGCCACTGCCTAAACGTCGGTATTTGACACTCTGGGAGTGAGACCAGGCTGCCATGAGGGTAGTTTCAGGGGTAATCAGTGTCATCTAGGGATTCAGTGAAATTGTATTCACTATGGCCTCGCTGAGACATGCCTCAAACATTCCTGTGTGGCCTGACGTATCTGTTTGAAGGTCCTTGACATATAAACCTGTTCTAGCAGACAAACCCAGTGATTACAGCGCTTGGGAGGTCGGCTAGCCCATTCTGAGCCTCGCCAATTAAAACCCCATATTATCAGCGATTAAATACCACTCGCTCTTACAGCTGAATGAGCCTAATCACATATATTGTTGACGTATCATCTCACATAAAAAAAATTAAATTAAAGGCTTGGATGTAAATGAAAAACAACAAGATGCCACAATCGCCAGAGTCTCGGCTGCTAGCCAAGTCAAAACCTATCCATAATGTCAGGATGTCGCCAAGTCAGGCCAAGCATGGAATGAAGAGAAAAAGAGGGATGAGGAGAGAGGGAGGGATAAAGAGATGGATGAGGAGAAGTGGGTGCAGCTGGTGCCCTTTGTCTCTCCAGTGCTTGGTCCTTGGAGCTTCAGATCCATTGGGAGGGCAGAGAAAGCCCCAGTAATGACATGCTAATGTGACTGTCAGGAAAGAAAAGTAGAGGGATCGGAAATTGCGCCAATTCTCTGCCGTAAATGGGCAACATTGCTAAAAGGAGGGGAAATACTCCCCATCCTTTTTATATGAAAAGTGATAAAAGCCTCGATAAATCCCAATAAAAAGGGATTTGGAGATATGAGGCAAGCAGATAAGAGCGGGGTGGTGGAGTAGGGATGCGGGGTGGGGGGGGGGGGGGGGGGGGGGCAAAGGTGTAATTTTGGTTGGAAAGAGTGAAAGCGTACAAGGCCTGCTGGGAAATCTGCATATGGACTTGGATGGTTTTTGGCTTTGTATTGCAATTTGACGACTACCTGTTTTCAACCCCCTTATAAAGTAGACCAGAATGAAAGACTGACAACTGCCTCCATCATTACGGTGTAGACTCATAAACCTGCACCTCTGACAGTCCAGCAAAAAATAATTCCAGCACAGACTTAAGACGATAAATCAGATTGTATGTATTTTAAACACATTTTTGCGTCATATAATGTATGAAAAAACGCTACATGTGGCTTTTTTTTTGACATCAGCAAATGATCACCATATTATTTCTGAGACATGAGTCTATTATCTATTCATGAAAGAGATCACTAAGAACACTCAGTTTTATTGGGAGACGGGGCTGAGCTGAGCAGAGCTGAGCTGATATCCCAAAGCCAAAAGAGGAACAACTTGTAATGTTACTGGCAGAAGGTGCAAAGTGACAACTAGTTTTAGAGACGAGACCAAGGCTTCTCTTTTCCGTTGTAATCTTACCAATGTACCATTTTGACTTTTAATATAATCAAACACGACATAAGTGGCATTTTCAATTATGGTTATGACGGTTGTAATAGAACAATTCAGCGTGAGAGTTTACATTTTTGATGAGTACCTCAAAGTGCTGTGATTACAGTATAAAGTAATGTGTTGTATGTTTATGACAGTATCCTGGTGCTTTGCCAGTGTCCTTTTAAGTGTTTGACCAAAGTGTAGATTATGTTTTAACTTTTGAACGTGTGAAAAGATCTACTTAAATATAAAAACACTGTAAGTGTAGGCGATAAAATGCCAGTTTTCAGTGTGAAAAATGTATTGACACTTGAAACCCCCTGAAAGACATTTTCTGAGGTCTCTAAAATCTCTAAAAAAATATCTGTCACTTGCAATTGTCACTTAAATGTCTTTTAAAGTATTGGCTGCAATAATAGTATACACGCACTGTAGACTGAATATCATAACCCATCGCTGTTCATGTGAATGTTCTCTTTGAGCTTTTTCCAATTTTCCACTGATTCCTGGTATTTTCCCGGCGGTCATTAACCAGAGATCATCAGCCTGTTGGGCAATCTCCATTTTCTGCATGAAAAACGTGAGATGTTCTCTTTACCAAATGATTACACCAATCTCAACTCAGTACATTTGTATTTGAAACTGCAATATGAACAAAGTCTCCGAACAAAGCTGCTTCCTAATAGTAATACCGCAGACGTCTGCCTATACATCTGCACAATGCAGCTAACCCTTCTCCTGCATCATTTTGAGTGTGAGTGTAATGAAAAGTATTTAAAAGAACATTAGCATAATACATGCTTTCAAACTAAGAGACACCGTATGCAAAATGTCTGCAGTATATTTGTACATTGACTCTAGTTTCTGCTATTTATTCATAGATGTGCACTTAATTCACAATCACTTTTTTTCCGGAGAAAGCAATGCTGCTAATTAAAAATATATATATCCCACTCCATAAATTAGCACTGCTTGTAATCACTTTTTTTTTGCGAGGCAGTTGCTTTTACTTACGTATAACATTTAAAGACTGTGTCGACATGAAGAGAACCTTAGATCTATTAATGTCCTGGTGGAATATGGCCTCAATACTGGGTTCACTTTATAATATGATGTGTCGCTATTAATACATTTGTTGATTAAATTACACTATAAAATGACAAAAGCTAAAGAAGCATAATTACTATGAATCACAGAGTCATAAAGGATATTCAGAAAACACAATATTTCACCAAACAGGATGGGCTTTTTACATTATTATTACATTGAATATTTAGCTTTTTATTTGAAAATGTACACGTGAGAGATGCAAAACATCTTTGAAGGTAACATGGTATGTGTTACATTTATAGGAGAAATACTCGACATGCTTCTGTGAGTAAATGTGGGAGTGCACAGTAATGGCTTTTATTTTATTTCCAGATTTGTATGCTGGCTTTAAGATATCTCTAGTTATTTTCCCTTCTTTGTGCGGGCACATGAATGCACTCACTGTAATGCATTTCACTGTCAATTGTTGAAAGGAAATGTTTTTTACAGAAATTTGCCAATATTTATTGTAGTTATGTAAAATAATTTGACTATAAATATTAACTCAATCAAATTCTTTATAATTTCCCAGATCTGCTGTTTGAGTCCCTGCTGTTCTTACAGCGGATAAACACTTCCATACATTACACCACACAGTATGTTGGGTTGCAATCATTACACTATAAAAGGTTTCAACAGGAATAAAAGAACAGTATATATATGTGTGTGTGTGTGTGTGTGTGTGTGCGTGTGTGTGTGCGTGTGTCCTAAATATGACAGATGAGTGTAAGGTGTGGGTGTGTATGAGCACCTAATTGGCCCAGATATCACAGAATGAAATATTCATGTGGAGGCTCAGCGTCTTTTGAAAAGGGAATCTGGTGTGTAATGATGAAGTCGGACTATTTCATCTGCCGTGCACCCCACTGACACACTTAAAGCTCGCCATGCAATACCTCCCACCACTCTCACACACACACACACACACACACACACATTGCAAGGTCTCTGTACACAAATATATTCCAACATTCTAATGAAGTAATGGAGACACATAAACCTGTGATCATAGCAACATCCTCTCCTTTCCATCTTTGACTGTGCAGACAATAATGTACATTACCACGGAGGATTTATACAAGAGCAGCGTTCACTGCAAGGTGGGCAGCAGAGTAAGTCAATCTATGGCCACAGTTGACATCATCAGTGACATCATTAGAAAGTGTTTAGAAAAACGAAAACAAAACAACAAACCAGGCAAAAACTGTGAATTCTGTATTTCATGTGACTTTTAGACTTCTAGTTTAACATGCATTGCAATGTTCCACTGTAAAGCCATTCACGTCACCATCCCACCACTGCTGGCTCCCACTCCGCATCAACTCACTCTTCAAAAGTAGCAGCCATTGCTCCACAAAAAAACAAAAGTGCCCGAATCATCTCAGCAGGCCCTTCTCGACGCGAATGAGCACCTCGGCTAGCCTCGTTCAACGCTAAGGAGCAGCGGCCCTACTCCGAGCTCCCTCCGGATGTCTGAGCCCTTTATCCTATCTCTAAGGCTGAGCCAAGCTACTCCAGCTTATTCCGGCCACATTCTTTTGGTTACTACCCAAAGCTCATGACCATGCAGCCACCTTGAGTGAGTGTTAAGGTAACATTAGCTCTGACAAATATTGATGCACGCATCATGCGCCATCCGGGTGAAGTGAAGTTGAAGTGGCCTTCATCTATTTCTCATATGGTTTTCTTGAATAAATATGATTTGATTCACCTTACGTTGGGTACAAATTGCATGTCTTTCTTCAGTAGGTCCCAGAGATCACCCACTCTGTCCCACCACCTATGAGGGAAAGTAGCAATATCTGTAATATTGGCACCGAAACTCTACATGATCTTCTTAATTATGTTAAATCTTTCTGATTCAAACATTTTAAATGTGTGGGATTAAAAGATTAATTTACAGAAAGGATATATTATTCTTTATAATGGGAAAATGATCTGGACAGAGGTTGCCTTTATTTGAAAGCTTCTCATTTGTAATGGTAGGTTTTATATCCATAAATGCAAATGGTCTGAAGGGAAAACACAGTATTCACCAGTTCAAGCATGACATGAAACTGTACTTTGAAACACTTCAAATAACAACCAGGGCTATAGTCACCTATGCCTTCAAACCTAATAAGACGTGTCGGCCACTCACCTGCTGTTATTGCTACCAGGATGTCTTTGCTTTGGTTGCTGTGTCTGGTGAACGCTCTTGTGATTGATATTGAGATTTAGTTTTGCCAATTCAGTCGACTAAGTGTCTCGTGGTAGCACACACAGCAGTCAACTCGTCCATCTATCCCTCCCAACTGGAGCCACTAGAGACCCAGGTTGAGGAGGTGAACCAAGGGTCTACACCCTCCTGCACCTCCTCCTCTTCCTTCTCCCGGGTGCACACCATGACCTCCCTCCATGGAAACCCCTGGAACCAGCTCACACACGCATGAACTCACTGATTTTCCCATCACACACCCAGCCACTAAAGCCTTGGCAGCGAGCAGCACAGGCCTTGGCACAGTTCACCTTAATGAGTGGCAGATTCCAGCCCTATGCCACTGCTGGGTGGCCAAGAGAGACAGAGAGGCAGAGAGAAACAGAGAGAGAGAGAGACCTTATCAAGCAGGGTGGGTTGTGGGATTGGCATATGCTGCGTGTTTCTGCGAGGCCTTGGCTGGTCGACTGACGACTGAGTACTCCCTAAAGGGATGCTGAACAGAGAGAAATAAAAAAACAACCCACAATTGAGGTTTTTTTGTATGGACAATTAATTAAAATCTATTTATTTCCTCCTTTTATTCATTCTGTTTCTCTGTTCTGCTTAACCAAAGCTTGTAAAAAGCTGGCCGCAGAGAGAGGCGAGTGTGGCCAAACTGGAGCCGTCCCACCCAAACCACAACCAGCCGACAGCTTTCAAGGAGCTGCTGAATGGAAGAGGAAGAAAAGTAACGGCTGCTCTGCATTAGAGAGCACAGAGACAACTGATGGTCTCCATAGACCCGCTGCAGCACCATTACACTGAAGCTGGCTCCTGTTCTAAACATATTCACTCAGTAATTGGCCTTCACAAGATGAATAATTAACAAATATTCACATATTGTCTTGTCATCATTATACTATTCCGTATACACTAGGGTTCATGTATAAAATCCTGATGATTTAGTTTTGTACCGTTTTCTTCTGAAAGAAGCACATATTCATGTACAGATGTCTGTGGCTTCTTAAACAACCTTTTTTCAAAAACAATTTACAAGAATATTTTCAGATCTGCAACATCAATGGTTAAGGATTTGCAACAATACTGGTCATGGTTAAAAGGACCAAGTGTTAGTAGTATGTGAACGACTATCATAGCCAAAGGTATCCGTCAGCCCAACCGTCCAACCCTGTACTCACCTGAAGGTTCAGACCAACCAGCATTTAAGAAACAATTCATAGTCAAATCTGCTCACCAGCTAAAGTAGTGCAGCAACTAATCCTGCGAATAGTCACCATTTATTTTTGCAAGGCTGCGTAAATGTACTTTGTTTTTGACACTTTTTGGTGTGACCATGCAAGGTTTAATTCTAAAACATCAAGCTACTGATGTGAGGTTATTCACATAAACCACAAGTGGTTGTCAGAAAAGCATAGGTTGTTCTCAGTGTTACAAAGGCTTTTGTTTTTCAGGAAAGAACTATGTATTGTAGCTGTAGATTATATGAGTATAGCCATCGCCCACTAAGGCCATCGCCTGCATGCGGAAGATTTTTCTTACAGGGTCTCTCATGTCCCCGCTTGTGAGTCGACGTATAACAGCTTTGACTTCTAAAAGGGCTTTGTTTACATTGATGTAGTCTAGGCCCCACTGTAACACCACGGTCCACAAGCTGACAACAAACACCAGTTCACAAACCATAGAGTCACGTGTAATAAGGCAGGGAGGCACTGACTGTGGGTAACACCATGTCAGCCTTGTGTGGAGTAAAATATGTTGCACTGCTGTTGCAGAAGAGTGGGGACACATAATCTGTACCTAATGGTCTCCATGCAGCCCGGCTAGACTGTGATGATTATCTGCCATCTAACACATTTAACACCGAATGAGTCGGGGAGGATTCAGATACATCTCGTTAGAAACATATGATAGGGCAGGGAGAAGCCCGGGATACCGCTGCGTAGGTGTCTGCCACTGTCATCACTCTGAGGAGAGCCATGGGTGAGGAAAAAGCTCTCTTTGAGTGTGGCCAGACGCCAGGCCCACAGCCACTCCACTGGCCTATCGCAGGGAAGTGGAGGATTGCACTGTCCAGCTATAACAGTCTCGACATTGGCGATGCCGTGGTTTCCCCAACCTGCAGCTACACCGTGTTCTGGAGCCATGACACGCTTGTGCTTTCTGGTGCCAACAGAATGACCTTTAGATTCTCCACCTGAATGCATGCTAAATGGCAACGGATCAGAGGAACTGGTGGAAATGCATAAAAGAGGACTGTGGACCATTATCTGTGAGGGAATACATCATTTCCTTGGGGATGGTGGTCTTGTGTTCTTGGAGAACCACAGCGCACACTCTCTAGTGCAGTGGACAGACCCACCTTCACACACCTGTTTTGGGACGCCGTTGGGACGCTGTGCGGCTCTGTACCCTGGGGATGTACACATAGCAAACGGGTCCGGGCTATTTCTAGCAGCCGGGCTGAGCGCACACGCCACCCTGACTCTTGATGTACGCTGCCTTTTGTCATATTGTCTGTTCTCAAATGTCTGTTTTTTAGCAGAGGAGCAAAGTGCACTTTCAGCACCTTGGACAGCTCTAGACAGTTTATGTGATGGGATGGAGGATTCTTCCGTTTTCCACCTAAGACTTGAGAGAAGCCCATTCCACCGCAGCTAAAGAGAGAAGCGTCTGTGTACTGTGTACTGTATGTGTGAAGTCACTCTTCTGAAGGGAACCCCCAACGACGGAACACAGGGGTTTTTCCCATTATGCCAGGATAGCTAGCGTTCGCCTTTAATGCCGAACTGGACCAAGGCGGAGGCGGCCTAACCACAGCAGGACTTGTAACGTGCAGCCTCTTGAAACCAGCCTCAACATACATATATTCATGTGCGGAGACTGTGCCACACTGAGCTGGGCTCCGTAAGCAGGCACACGCCTGTGGAGCATCTATTAACATCGTTTGCCGTCAGCTTGTAGCCTTCTGCGCACACTGTGTGGACCGAGTGTTTTTTCCCTACAGCCCACGGTAAGGCTGCCTCGAAAGGGCCAGTGCTGGTCGTGGTGCTGGTTGTGGTGCTGAAAACAGCGTCAGCGCACCAAGCTGTGTGTGTCCAAAACCTGACACCGGTTGTGCGGATTTTCCCTTCAGTTGCTCAATCTCCAATGGCGCTCTAAAGGAGTGTAGCAAACAGGCCTCCTCCGTGAAGGGCCAGAGCTCCGAGGCGACAACCGGGTACGTTTGGAAAGTGGTTCCTGCTTGTAGACGTCCCTGCCTCAAAGGCTGCAAGCAGGTAGAATGTTGTTCTGCTGGGAAAAAAAAGCGCCTTGGGGGGGGGCAAATGATGCAGAGAGGGAGAAAGCTGCTGCTGCAGGGCTGTTGGCCGGGGTGGGGACAGAGAAAGCTGCAAATTCATTTTGAATTTAGTCGTTTCCTTGGGCTCACCTTCTAACGTACTTGTTAGCCTAGCACAGGATCACAGTAAACATGTGGTGAATTCAAACATAACTACTAAAGGTTTTGGAAAAACATCATGTTTGGGGCTCATCGTTACACCGATCTCAAACACCCGTTGCCAGGTTGAAAGTCATGTGTGTATTTTATCCTTCCATCTCCCCTCCCTCCCTCCCACACTGTGTGTTACTGTGTTAATCTTTCACGTCATCACGCTCCCCGAGCATTTCCTGGGTCATGGATGGGTCATGATGAAAGTGAGGTTCTTATCACACAGACACTAAAGGTGCCTTGTGCGTCGCTATCAGACACTGAGGGGCGTGACAACAGGCACAGGAAACACACACAGCTTCCATTCACAGCATGGATATTAAAGGAAGGAGTGTATCGGTATCACTTTAAGGTTACTGGTATTGGGGATGGTATCGTAATTTTCAGTCTCCATCTTTAATAATATTTTATCTCCCCTTTTTCCACAATGGAAATAAAGAAATATTTTGGTCTTTTTCCATCAACAACGCTGCATGTTGATATCATCACAGTCATTGTTTAACAAGGTTGGTGTCGTCTAATCTTCAATCAGGGAAAAAACGGTTGGTTGAAAAACATGTTTAGTAAAAGGTTTCCGCTTATTAAATTAACAGTCACATATTTGATGCCTTTGCTGTGAGATACTCAAATCATATTGAAGAGTTTAATATTGATCAAATCAGCAACCCTTAGACTGCCTTTAAAAATACTGCCTTGATCTGTATTCTCCCTCCTCACGGTCTTTGCCAGGAGTCTTCTTTAAAGTTCAGACTACTTAAATTATGAAGTAGTCTTTATCACTCTTTTCTCAATTCATCTCTGCCATCATTCTCCTCTTATGACTCTCTCTCTCTCTCTCTCTCTCTCTCTTCTGTCCTGGGCATCAGGTCTTTCCTCTCTGCTACCTAACATATAATTAGTCTTAGTCTAACAGTAATTCATGACCTCTGCCTTCATGAATAATGGAGTGAACCTGACAACAGTCAACAACCGCCATCAGCCGTGATGTTAATTGTCCTCCGATTCTGCCAGTTATGTTGATAGCAGAGCTGGCCGGTGCACAGAGAGGCCAGGAGGGGAAGTAGCCCTGAATGAGGGCGGAGGCTTGGACGAGAGAAAAGCCAGGAAGAGAAGGATAAAGAAGATGAGGCCCATAGGAGTAGAAGAATAGGTGGTAAGTGGGATTCAAGACCAGAGGACTGTACTACGAAGCGAGATTATTTGGGATTAGCGAGGTCATCTCAGGGTTAACTCTGGGTTTACAGCGCTACGACAGAGGTTCACTTCTTACCGGGGAATCACCGGTAAGAAGTGCTGAACACATAACCTGGTCTGGAAACAGGTTATGCTCGAGATAAGAGATCGACTCGTATAAAAGCACCGCCTGCTGATCGATCAGAGCTCGGTACGTGGATCATTAGATAATATCACACAAAGACAAAAGAAGTTAAATTCTTAATCCAGACTAAAAGCAGCACAGTTTAAACTGACATGCAGAAACGACAGCTGGCAATTAATTACTGACTGTGTGAATGTGTACATTTATAATATCACTGCCCAATCGAGAGCACAGTAGACTAAAATGACATGCGATCAAATCATGACAAGCGAGTGGACATTGACCCGTTTTTCACTGCAATACTATGTGACGCATGTTAACCTAAATATATAATGAATAAAATCAACAAGGATTGGGAAAATTGATTTTATTTATTAATGAGCAATACATCAGAGGTGGGTAGAGTAGCAGTACTCATGTACTGCAAAAAATATATATATTTGAATAACGAGTAACTGAGGTCTTTTATTTGATGGAAATATTTGACCCACAGATGGCCTTCCTCAGGTAAAGTCAAAGAACATACACATGTATTTATTTGTGATGAAATGACATGACCTCATCTCACGATTAGAAAACCTGCCACATACAGTATACACCAGATTAGGGAATACCAATATTCCCAGTCCTATAATATCATTTAAAACAGCAGACCATGTGCATGTCCACACATGTAACGATTGATCAGTATAGCCGAGACAATTTGATTAGAGAAGTGCTCAAAATAGCCTCTTGTGTTTCTGAAAAGGTTTCATTATCAACTGCCCGTTAGATGCAGGTGTGTTTACTTCTGCACTTCGACCTGAGGAAGACCATCTGTGGTCGTGACTAGTTAAAGGCACACCATTAGCTTGATACATTACGGCAGAAAGCAGGAGTAGGCTAGTCTACTGTGTGGATATGTCATTAAACTTATTAGCATTAACCCCTCGCGGTCCGACCAGCGTTTACAACCAGAGCCTTCTGCACCAGTAATTTGTCTAAAAGATGTAGCTGCTAGCGCTATTCGAAAGCCATAACATTAAGGTTACTCCTGCTGTAGTTTCATCCATGCTGCTTTAAGACCAATTAAAACTACTTTCCACGTCCCCTGGTCCTCGGGGGTCCACTTTGGCCGGAGTCATGTGGAGGCGTGGCTGTGGTACGATAACAAAGCACCAGCAGACCTGGGACCAGCTGACCAGCAGTGCAATGAATGTATCCAAATGTAATCGAGTAAAAGGTGCTTTTTCTCTAATTATCTACTTGAGTACGAGTAAAAAGTATGTTTCATTAAAACTAAAAAGTAACTTATTCTAACAGATTAAATGTGATTTATTACTTCCCACCTCTGCAAAAACATACAATTAATAAACTCTCTTTAAAGCTGCCAGACTCCAGTCAGACATTTTACCTTGCTGATTGTCGTAAAACACACTTCAATCAAACTCGACAGGAGGGAAATAAAACACTTTCCATGTTTCCAGCAATCACCACCTCTGGTTCGGTCCAAATGAACCCTTAATTCATTAAGTTGGATGTGAAAAGAAACAGGCATTATATGCGCTCCTCAAAACTACCAGACTAAATTGAGAAAAGCTGTAATTTTACCTCAAAACACACTTCATTCAAACTGCACAGAAGCATTTAAAACTCAAAACCGTCTTTTCACTGTTCACTAACCCTATTATCAAACATGACACTATTGCTTATTATTAGTGGGTTTCCTGTGTTGAAAAAAAACTATTTTTGGTGTAAAAAGCTATTAGAGGAAACTAGGGGTCAGAGCCAACAAAAGCAGGAAGCAAGGAGGAAGTGAGGAGGATAAGGCCTAGAGGATCAGGCAGGAGGCAGATGAGCTGTAGGAGTAACTGTAGGAGTGAGGCCAGGAGGAAATGGTAGAGGCCTAAGAGTATGATTAAAAAGAACATGAGGCCTTGTCCATCAACATTGACTATGTTTGAGCACCAAGCATCATCGACGTAAACACAGAGTCCCCCTCCTGAGTCCTGCACTCTGTCCTGTGGAAGGGACAGCCAGCGATCCTTCAGCCAGGAGGCCGCTGTTCGAAGGAGAAACAAGATGTCAACGTTGATGTTTTTGTCACGTAAATTTCGTAATTAGTTACGGCACTTCCGTGGTTATTTTAACCCAAACAATCTTTTCCTAAACCTAACTAAGTTTTCGCGATCTATTCCTAAACCCAACTAAGTAGTGTTGTCACCTAAACTGAGTTTCCTGTGAAGAAAGGAGCCTTTATTCTGCCTTTATTCTGGAGGAAATGGAATCAGTTCTAGTGAGCACTATTCCAAATGAAAATCTATATACATTACGCAAACAGAGTCTGGTTTAGTCTGAGTTTCAGTCCTGAAACGTGGCTGCCTGTTATTCAGACTCTCCTGTTGTTCACTACTGTTTTTCTCGTGGATGCAAAGTGACCTGTTTGGTTGGGGAGGAAAAGGGGCTTTCCTGTTTCATATGCAGAT